>OY971434.1:0-15000 GCA_963853865.1 Helleia helle | reverse complement strand
TTGGCAATCGGTCCTCATATGAGGACCTCCACAGTGGGCACATACCTGTTCTTTTTCCGTGCAAAATCTCCTCGTGTGACCATACATTAAGCAGCCGGAGCACTGCACCAGTGGGGTCTGGTCTTCGACCCTCACTCTCTGCAAGTCGACATAGAGTTTTCCTACATCCATACATCCGTTCCACACTCTGGGGGGCACTCTAACCACTATGTGGTTCTGCAGGGGGTTCCTTGCTTTCCTCCTATACAAGATCTTTACTCTTTCCTCTTCCCCGTTAGTGTCCTCAAAGATGGCCCTATTTTGGTTCCGCAGGGCTTTTAAGATGTCCTCATCTTTATTAAAGTTGAAAACATCTTTGAGGACAATGAGGGGGTCCTTGTTCTTTATGTCTTCCACTTTTAAGTCCGAACTCTTTTTCAACCGGCTCTTTACTTTTTCCCTTTCCTCACTCGTTCCACATCCGATCACCACCCTTCTATCTTTTACCTTCCTAACCCTTTCTACCCTTACCCAGCCCTGTTTCGCATCCATAGACTCGCGGATTTTCGTGATGATCTCATCGCCCGTATGCTGGTCATCGAGTGATGTGACCATCACCGAGTGAAGTGCCCCCGGCCCTTTCTGCCTAGGCGCCACTCCACTCGCCGCTGCCTTAGCATATGACTCATTTGTGCTTTTGTTTTTCGTTTCTTCCATTATTTTTTGTATATTATCTAATTTACTGCTATTTTCTTTTAATATTTTAGTGTTTTCTTCTAATTTCTTAATAATAATATTATTATGCTCATCGGGAATGGGTAATTTCATGTCTGTTTCCATCTCTTTTTCTTTTGACATCTCACACCCTTTTTTGCCGTCAGACGTCATCTCCTTCGCCATTTCCTTCGCTATAGCATATAATTTATCGAGTTGGGCGAGAACTTCATTTTTTATTTCAGTTTTTAAATTCCTTGCAGTCCCCAGGTGGAGTTTGGCCTTTACTAGACAATTTTTTGCCTCGGCCAGCTTTGACACTGCCTTCGGCTTCTCCTGCTGGGGAGTGGTCATCCTCGCCTCGAACTCTCCACTGATGCGTCTGACGGTGTGTGTCCTATCTAATTGTGGTGATCTTAACATTGTGTTGGTGGATTTAATTACTTAAGAAATAATAAATTTCCAATTATAATGTAATGTTAAAATTAATAATTAAATAAATATAAATAATGTATAGTTTAAAATGTAGAAGTGTAAATAGTTAAGTAATCCTTTAACAAACCTATTAATTGAAAACCCAATAAACGATTCGGTGTAAAATAATAATATAGTCAATAGTTTTCGATTATATGATTGCACAGTGGGGTGTAAAATCCCCTTGTCTTTCGGGCCCTGAACGGCAGCGGTTATCGGCAGATAGCAAAATAGGGTGTAAATGGCCCTTATTGTTCAAATTTCCTACGATGTCTCCGTCCAACTGTTAAAAGCTTGGTTAATATTTTGAATTGTCTTAAACGAAAGAATTGAAATCTGCCGAATTTTATACTTTTATTTTTCAGGCTTGAGCACAAAAGCTACCTCGGTAGTAGTAAGCGGGAGGGTGGGAGGGCAAAATTTTGCACTTCCCAACGTCCGATCCCGACAAGCGAGGTGTCAAACGACGCGGGAGAGCGCCAGGTATATAACTGGATCTAAAGTGGGATGACTCGCCCAATAGTGGGCAAGTTTTGGTCAAAAAGTGGGAAATTTTACAATATCTGTATGAAAAGTTAAAAATTTTATATGAAACTATTGTCGAATTTTGATAAAGAATGAACGACGAGACCGAGATACACGATATATAGCACCCCTAGGCGCTGCGAGTCAATAGTGTAGGTATAAGTCTGCAGTATAGCGGATTCGAATCAAATCGCTAACTAATTTCCTTTATTTGCAGGTGCTTCCGGGTGAGAAGCTAGTCGAGATGGGTATCTACAGATGCGCAGCGACGGACCGACGATGATGAAAACAAGAAATTTGGAAAAAGTCCACTGAGAGACCGAAGAATTCGGAAATTTATATGAAATTATATGAAAAATACAATGTGTTTTAATAAAAAATTTACAAAGTTCAAAAAATAGCCAAAATTGATGAAATTTTTATCGAAAATTAGTGGGGTGTATAGGGCCCGCCTATTAGAACCCAAATCAAAAGAAATATTCTACAAAAACCTACAACGAAACCGCCAAATTAAGGAATTTCTAAGAAATTTAATATGTTAGTATGGCGAGTTTCGATTCACCATGTAGCCTCGGTTCGTATATAAAAAACGGCCGAATATGAAATTTCGAAATTTTTAGCACTTCCCAACGTCCGATCCCGACAAGCGAGGTGTCAAACGACGCGGGAGAGCGCCAGGTATATAACTGGATCTAAAGTGGGATGACTCGCCCAATAGTGGGCAAGTTTTGGTCAAAAAGTGGGAAATTTTACAATATCTGTATGAAAAGTTAAAAATTTTATATGAAACTATTGTCGAATTTTGATAAAGAATGAACGACGAGACCGAGATACACGATATATAGCACCCCTAGGCGCTGCGAGTCAATAGTGTAGGTATAAGTCTGCAGTATAGCGGATTCGAATCAAATCGCTAACTAATTTCCTTTATTTGCAGGTGCTTCCGGGTGAGAAGCTAGTCGAGATGGGTATCTACAGATGCGCAGCGACGGACCGACGATGATGAAAACAAGAAATTTGGAAAAAGTCCACTGAGAGACCGAAGAATTCGGAAATTTATATGAAATTATATGAAAAATACAATGTGTTTTAATAAAAAATTTACAAAGTTCAAAAAATAGCCAAAATTGATGAAATTTTTATCGAAAATTAGTGGGGTGTATAGGGCCCGCCTATTAGAACCCAAATCAAAAGAAATATTCTACAAAAACCTACAACGAAACCGCCAAATTAAGGAATTTCTAAGAAATTTAATATGTTAGTATGGCGAGTTTCGATTCACCATGTAGCCTCGGTTCGTATATAAAAAACGGCCGAATATGAAATTTCGAAATTTTTAGCACTTCCCAACGTCCGATCCCGACAAGCGAGGTGTCAAACGACGCGGGAGAGCGCCAGGTATATAACTGGATCTAAAGTGGGATGACTCGCCCAATAGTGGGCAAGTTTTGGTCAAAAATGTGGGAAATTTTACAATATCTGTATGAAAAGTTAAAAAATTTATATGAAACTATTGTCGAATTTTGATAAAGAATGAACGACGAGACCGAGATACACGATATATAGCACCCCTAGGCGCTGCGAGTCAATAGTGTAGGTATAAGTCTGCAGTATAGCGGATTCGAATCAAATCGCTAACTAATTTCCTTTATTTGCAGGTGCTTCCGGGTGAGAAGCTAGTCGATATGGGTATCTACAGATGCGCAGCGACGGACCGACGATGATGAAAACAAGAAATTTGGAAAAAGTCCACTGAGAGACCGAAGAATTCGGAAATTTATATGAAATTATATGAAAAATACAATGTGTTTTAATAAAAAATTTACAAAGTTCAAAAAATAGCCAAAATTGATGAAATTTTTATCGAAAATTAGTGGGGTGTATAGGGCCCGCCTATTAGAACCCAAATCGAAAGAAATATTCTACAAAAACCTACAACGAAACCGCCAAATTAAGGAATTTCTAAGAAATTTAATATGGGTTAGGTTTTTTTTTTTTTTTTTTTTTTTTTTTTTTTTTTTAATGGCAGGCACGCTTTGCGTTACCCACCGCTGCCTTTTTCCCCTGACGGAGGTCAGAGTCCTTATAGTGCTTCATTTAAAATGTATGTGCAATTTCTTTATTTATAATTAATTTTGAATATATTTACTCTTATTTTGATACAAACTTTTACAATACTATACATACATACTATACAATCTTATACTATACAATTTTACACCAATTTGTTCTCATTACTTTTAAATAGGTATTGCTTAATCGGTTAGCAATTTTTATACATTGCTTCGTATCCTCATTTCCCACAATACATGATTTTATATACATCATATTATATTATAGCACATTTTACATTTGTCAAAGATTTTGTTTTGTTATACTATTATGGGATGTAAATGTCCCTAGTCAATGTTTTTAATCACTATCAAATTTACTTTTTATTCATATTAATGTCAATACTCTAGTTACAAATTTGGGGATGTAAAAGGTCCCCCTGTCAATTTTTATACCTAACAATACATATGTATATCGCTATTTACACCGTACCGATCAACAACTATACATAATATATTATTACATACAGAAAATAAATATATATATACATGTATATTCTGGGCTAGGGGGTGTAAATGGTCCCCTAGCACACCCACACTTCCTCTTCCCCTATTCCGAACCCTCTCCCCTATGCCTTCTTCCTCTGTCTCTCTCATTCATCCTTCACCACATTCATCATACCATTTCATTCTTCTCTTTCATTCCAGGTGTAGCTTACCACGTGATTTCCCGAGCTGGCACTGCGTCCCGTATCCTGCGTCACCTCATGGATTCCTGTTTTACATCTTAGCTGGTTCCCCGGACTACAATGACATGTGAGTATAATGTGTGTTCCTTGTTTGGATTTCCGTGTGTATTATGTGTTGTTTTGTCTCCTCCGTATTTAATGTGAATCCTCGTTATTATTTGTGTGCTGTGTGTTGTGTTAGTGCCTTGTGGAGTTGATTGTCTGCTTAACAATAACCGGGCTAGCTTCTGTCAAGAAGTTCGCCCAGTTTGCTTTGTGTGTGTTTGTGCATGTTGTCTGTGTTTTGTTTGTGCCTGTTGTTCTGTGTTGTCTGTTGCCAAACAAGATGTCACTGCAGTCAAACCTAGCCTCGACTGACCAGTTCACCACTCGGTTCGGCAAGTGCCTTGTACGCGCTGTCACATCACCGTGGTAGGCACACCTGGTCCCCCTTTTGCCTTGGCGAACCTCAGCAATACATAACCACAGAGCGAGCCAGAGCGTCCCATTTCTTTCGTACCTCACATTCATTGCTGAAAGCGCTGTGCCCCGTGCTGCTTATCCCCGCCCTGCTGCAATTGCAGCAGTTCGGAGCCTCTCTGTCTGCCCACTGTTGGCAGTCGGTCCTCATATGAGGACCTCCACAGTGGGCGCATACCTTACCCTTCTCCGTGCATAGCCTCCTCGTATGCCCATACATAAGACAGCCGGAGCACTGCACCAGTGGGGTCTGGTCTTCGACCCTCACGCGCTGCAAATCTACGTACAACCTTTCTTCTTCCACGCATCTCTTCCACACTCGCGGGGACACTCTGACTACTATGTGGCTCTGTAGGGGATTCCGTGCACGCTTCCTGTACAGGATTTTCAATTTCCCCTCCTCCCCCTGAATGTCCTCAAAGATGGCCCTATTCTGAGTTTGTAGGGCTTTCTCAATCTCCTCGTCATTATTATAGTTAAATACATCTTTGAGAACAATCAGGGGGTCCCTATTGCTCACATCCTCTACCTTCAGTTCTGGCTTCCCTCTCAGCCGCTCCTTCACCTTTTCTCTCTCTTCCCTACTTCCGCAACCTACCACTACTCTTCTTTCTTTTACCTTCTTCACCTTCTCTACCTTCACCCATCCGTCAGTCGCGTTAACTGCGTCGCGGATTCTTGTGATGATCTCATCACCCGTGTGCTGGTCATCGGATGATGAGACCATCACCGAGTGAAGTGCGCCCGGTCCTCTTTGCCTGGGCACCACTCCGCTCGCCGCAACCTTGGCATATGATGCACTTGTGCCATTTGCCTTACACTCCTCCATTATTTTATGTAAACTTTCTAACTTGTCATTATTCTTCTTTATCAGTTCCGTCTGTTCTTCCAGTTTACTAATGATCTTCTCATGTTCGGGTGAAGCTACTATCTCCTTCTCGTTTTCTTTCGCTATCTCATCCCCTTTTTTACCGCCCGACATCTCCTTGACGAGGGCGTATAATCGGTCTAATTGGGCGAGGACTTCGTTTTTAATTTCGGTTTTTAGGTTTCTCGCACTACCCAGATGGAGCTTGGCTTTGATGAGGCAATTTTTTGCCTCGGCCAGTTTGGAGACTGGCTTAGGCTTCTCCTGGGTAGTGGTAGTCCTCGCCTCAAACTCTCCGCTGATACGCCGGACGGTACGGGTCTGATCGAGCTGTGGTGAATATGGGTTAGGCCAGGCCAGGCCAGGCCAGGCCAGGCCAGGCCAGGCCAGGCCAGGCCAGGCCAGGCCAGGCCAGGCCAGGCCAGGCCAGGCCAGGCCAGGCCAGGCCAGGCCAGGCCAGGCCAGGCCAGGCCAGGCCAGGCCAGGCCAGGCCAGGCCAGGCCAGGCCAGGCCAGGCCAGGCCAGGCCAGGCCAGGCCAGGCCAGGCCAGGCCAGGCCAGGCCAGGCCAGGCCAGGCCAGGCCAGGCCAGGCCAGGCCAGGCCAGGCCAGGCCAGGCCAGGCCAGGCCAGGCCAGGCCAGGCCAGGCCAGGCCAGGCCAGGCCAGGCCAGGCCAGGCCAGGCCAGGCCAGGCCAGGCCAGGCCAGGCCAGGCCAGGCCAGGCCAGGCCAGGCCAGGCCAGGCCAGGCCAGGCCAGGCCAGGCCAGGCCAGGCCAGGCCAGGCCAGGCCAGGCCAGGCCAGGCCAGGCCAGGCCAGGCCAGGCCAGGCCAGGCCAGGCCAGGCCAGGCCAGGCCAGGCCAGGCCAGGCCAGGCCAGGCCAGGCCAGCAGCCAGGCCAGGCCAGGCCAGGCCAGGCCAGGCCAGGCCAGGCCAGGCCAGGCCAGGCCAGGCCAGGCCAGGCCAGGCCAGGCCAGGCCAGGCCAGGCCAGGCCAGGCCAGGCCAGGCCAGGCCAGGCCAGGCCAGGCCAGGCCAGGCCAGGCCAGGCCAGGCCAGGCCAGGCCAGGCCAGGCCAGGCCAGGCCAGGCCAGGCCAGGCCAGCCAGGCCAGGCCAGGCCAGGCCAGGCCAGGCCAGGCCAGGCCAGGCCAGGCCAGGCCAGGCCAGGCCAGGCCAGGCCAGGCCAGGCCAGGCCAGGCCAGGCCAGGCCAGGCCAGGCCAGGGCCAGGCCAGGCCAGGCCAGGCCAGGCCAGGCCAGGCCAGGCCAGGCCAGGCCAGGCCAGGCCAGGCCAGGCCAGGCCAGGCCAGGCCAGGCCAGGCCAGGCCAGGCCAGGCCAGGCCAGGCCAGGCCAGGCCAGGCCAGGCCAGGCCAGGCCAGGCCAGGCCAGGCCAGGCCAGGCCAGGCCAGGCCAGGCCAGGCCAGGCCAGGCCAGGCCAGGCCAGGCCAGGCCAGGCCAGGCCAGGCCAGGCCAGGCCAGGCCAGGCCAGGCCAGGCCAGGCCAGGCCAGGCCAGGCCAGGCCAGGCCAGGCCAGGCCAGGCCAGGCCAGGCCAGGCCAGGCCAGGCCAGGCCAGGCCAGGCCAGGCCAGGCCAGGCCAGGCCAGGCCAGGCCAGGCCAGGCCAGGCCAGGCCAGGCCAGGCCAGGCCAGGCCAGGCCAGGCCAGGCCAGGCCAGGCCAGGCCAGGCCAGGCCAGGCCAGGCCAGGCCAGGCCAGGCCAGGCCAGGCCAGGCCAGGCCAGGCCAGGCCAGGCCAGGCCAGGCCAGGCCAGGCCAGGCCAGGCCAGGCCAGGCCAGGCCAGGCCAGGCCAGGCCAGGCCAGGCCAGGCCAGGCCAGGCCAGGCCAGGCCAGGCCAGGCCAGGCCAGGCCAGGCCAGGCCAGGCCAGGCCAGGCCAGGCCAGGCCAGGCCAGGCCAGGCCAGGCCAGGCCAGGCCAGGCCAGGCCAGGCCAGGCCAGGCCAGGCCAGGCCAGGCCAGGCCAGGCCAGGCCAGGCCAGGGCCAGGCCAGGCCAGGCCAGGCCAGGCCAGGCCAGGCCAGGCCAGGCCAGGCCAGGCCAGGCCAGGCCAGGCCAGGCCAGGCCAGGCCAGGCCAGGCCAGGCCAGGCCAGGCCAGGCCAGGCCAGGCCAGGCCAGGCCAGGCCAGGCCAGGCCAGGCCAGGCCAGGCCAGGCCAGGCCAGGCCAGGCCAGGCCAGGCCAGGCCAGGCCAGGCCAGGCCAGGCCAGGCCAGGCCAGGCCAGGCCAGGCCAGGCCAGGCCAGGCCAGGCCAGGCCAGGCCAGGCCAGGCCAGGCCAGGCCAGGCCAGGCCAGGCCAGGCCAGGGCCAGGCCAGGCCAGGCCAGGCCAGGCCAGGCCAGGCCAGGCCAGGCCAGGCCAGGCCAGGCCAGGCCAGGCCAGGCCAGGCCAGGCCAGGCCAGGCCAGGCCAGGCCAGGCCAGGCCAGGCCAGGCCAGGCCAGGCCAGGCCAGGCCAGGCCAGGCCAGGCCAGGCCAGGCCAGGCCAGGCCAGGCCAGGCCAGGCCAGGCCAGGCCAGGCCAGGCCAGGCCAGGCCAGGCCAGGCCAGGCCAGGCCAGGCCAGGCCAGGCCAGGCCAGGCCAGGCCAGGCCAGGCCAGGCCAGGCCAGGCCAGGCCAGGCCAGGCCAGGCCAGGCCAGGCCAGGCCAGGCCAGGCCAGGGCCAGGCCAGGCCAGGCCAGGCCAGGCCAGGCCAGGCCAGGCCAGGCCAGGCCAGGCCAGGCCAGGCCAGGCCAGCCAGGCCAGGCCAGGCCAGGCCAGGCCAGGCAGGCCAGGCCAGGCCAGGCCAGGCCAGGCCAGGCCAGGCCAGGCCAGGCCAGGCCAGGCCAGGCCAGGCCAGGCCAGGCCAGGCCAGGCCAGGCCAGGCCAGGCCAGGCCAGGCCAGGCCAGGCCAGGCCAGGCCAGGCCAGGCCAGGCCAGGCCAGGCCAGGCCAGGTTAGGGAGGAGGAGGTTTTTTTTTTTTTTTTTTTTTTTTTCCTTTTCCCCGCGGGGGTAAAACCGCCCCACGGGGGAGTTTATAATTCTTTTACCACTCACCTCTAACTTTATCAGAGTCCTTATTTACAATTTATTTTATTTTTTTTACAATTTTTATTTATAAGAAAAAAATTACATAATATGTTGCTTAAACATTTTTAGAGTAGTTACGCTATTATTCACTTTTTATTACATTTATATTATGATTATTACTGTTCATTTAATATATTACTGAAATTATTTATACATTTATCCTAATAACACCGGTGATTTACGTTATATGAATTTTTATGAATTTTTGATACATTTGCTGAATAACATTTTTCATATAGGTTTTATTCTTTATATAATATTATATTTATATAGCTATAGTTTTTATTTATGTGAACATGTTATATAACATTATTTTTACTTTGTGACATTATTTATTTACATAACGCTTTTTTTAGTATTTAAATATTAATTACATAATTATATTATTTCTGTCTCTAGTTTCTGTTTTATATGCTTTACGCTATTAAATAATAATAATATTTTATACTCATACATATTAATAAGCTATTTTTACTAAACACACACTTTTACATTTCTATATTTTACCATACATATTTTACAATTTATACCACTTTAATATAATATAGATACTATTAAGACATTCATAGCATTAATAATTTTATTCCATACATTTTTTTAACATTCGAAACAACACTCACACACGCCTCATCATCAGCGCGTGGCCTCGTCTCCGATCTTTTTCGTGGCACACAGTTTCTCATCTACCACCGCTTTGTCCAACCTCTGCTCGATATCGTATATATCATTAGCAGAAATTGGGCACACGATGGCAGGTGAGGAACTGTTTGGTTTGTGCCGTTCTGATCTAGGTCTGGCGGGTCCTTCCCATTTCCGAATCGCTTCCGATATGAGTTGGGTCCGCCATGCCCAGTCACAACTAGTGGCGTGTGGTGTGTGGTGTATATGGTCTCCGTGCTTCCGTACGCAGTAACGTATGCGGCAAGACTCGGGGCCGGGAGCTCGGCCCGGCAAACTGTGCAGTGGTGTGGCTGGCAAGCCGGTGGTATGGCCTCGGCCTCGCCATCCCATGGGGATGGCGCGACTTTGACCCAACCACCAGTCTTGCCCTCGTCCATAATATAAATACCTCAGATCGCACGATGCTGGGTCATCTATATACTGCTTTCGGTCTGCCGGTCTGCCGAACTCCATTCCCGTCGGTCTCGTCGGATACGGGGCCCCCAGCGTTGGGCTGCTCCAGGCTGCGCACAGAGTCACGGGGACACCTACTAATATATATATGCTGACCTCCGCTACTAAAAATACGCCACTGACATCCGCGCCAGGGTGTCCCATTTCTGTCTTACTATACACTCGTTCGAGAAGGCTCCGTGCTCGACGTTGTCTAACCCCGCCTTGCTGCAGTTGCAGCACTTGGGAGGTGCTCTCTGTTGCCACTTATCGCATTCAGTCCTCAGATGAGGACCAGCGCAGTGGCTGCAACAGTCCTTCACATCCTTACAATACTTTCTCGTATGCCCATACCCTAGACAGCGCGAGCACTGAGCCAAGGGGGTCTGGTCTTCGACCCTCACCTTCTGCATATCAATATAAGCGCTCCCCTCATCTATCCATCTTCTCCACACTTTGGGATACACCCGGGCGACAATGTGACGTTGGAGTGGATTTCTTGCTCTTTTCCGGTAGATTATTTCAACTTTGCGTTCCTCCCCCCCTAGGCCATCAAAGACGTGCTTATTTTGATTGGCCAAAGCCTTCTCAATCTCCTTGTCTGTGTTATACTCGAACACGTCCTTGAATACCAGGAGGGGGTTTTTGTTCTTAACATCCTCCACTTTCAGGCTATCATTTTTCTTTAATCTCTCTTTCACTCTATCCTTCTCTTTTTCACTCGCACAACCAATTACGACCTTCGCATCCTTCACCTTTCTCATCCTATCCACCTTCACCCATCCATCCTTGGCCTCAACCGTTCTCCGGATCTTCTCAATGACCTGCTCTCCCGTGTCGAAATCGTCGCAAGAGGCCACCACCACCGAATGCAGGGCTCTTGCGTCGGGGAGTTTTTTACCAACTCCGACCGACGCAGCGGCCGCATAGCTTGGCTTGGCCGCAGTGGTCGCGGTCTCCAGCGCCGCGCTCAACCCCTCCATCCTTTCCTTATTCTCTAGAAGTAGCGTATTGTTCTGTTTAACTAGGTCTAATATGTCCTGGCCAAAGACTTCCCTCACATCCTTCTTCTTACTTACTATCACCTCTTTCACACTCTTACCGCTCTCGCCCTTATCAGCTGGTCTGGGAGTCTTCACAGACTCCTTCACCAACTGGTAAAGGCGGTCTACCGCTTCCACCACTCCTACCTTAATCTCGGCCTTCAGGTTCCGCGAGGCTGCCAGGTGCTGCTTCGCCTTCTGGAGGCACCTGCGCGCCTCCGCCAGGAGATCAGATGTCGTGTCACTTGGTGGCGTGGAGATCGCTGCTACGATCTCACCTACACTTCTCCTTAACTGCGGGGAGCGGATCATCTTGTTGTCTTGTATAATGAAATAAATGTAAATATATTATGTATATGTAAAAATGTGTGTGTCAGAGGTGTGGTCTAATAATCAGTTATTACAATAATTATTTGTTACTAATCTAAATCCAGGCTCCGAATACGAAGTTCTGGTCAATGTGCAATTTAAATCTTTTAAAACTATAAAACTAACACAGATCGTAATACGATATATTATTCAATAAAATACCAGTCAAAATATCACAGTCCTAGCTCAATACAGCTATTGTCTTATTCTACGTCAGTATATAGTTATAAACAATAAATTAATATCTAGTGTATATAACAGAATAATAAATCCAGTCAAAGAGGATTTAGTTTAATCAATAATTGTTAAAGTATATTATATCTCCGTCTGGCAACGTACCGTGTATATGTGTCGTATGTGTATAGTGAATGTATGTAAGGCAATAACAACTCTTCGGCGGTAACGCTGATGATGGCTGGTATGAGCTATAGTAATTGCACGATTGCACAATGCAATTGCACTAGTGTACAATTGCACGAAAGCACGATTGAGGTATTTCAGGTGTGGCCGGGACAAAGGCTCGAGAACAAAGCGAACAGAGGCGCGTAGCTCCGCCCCACAGGTGTGACGCCGCTCGGGTTTATTGCTTGTTTAATGTAGATGTGGTTCGGTATAATATTGATTTAAGCTGTCTTTTGTTTGTGTTTCGATAGGTTTATAAATAATATATTTGTTGTATATTATGTGTAGTAATATTATGTGTGTATGTATGTAATGTGCTGATAGGTTGCCGTTAGTTCTTTACAAGGAATTTTAATTACTTAAATTTATAGTTTTACAATAAATAACTACAGAAATATAATTAAAACAATTCAACGTTTTAAGGCTTCCGTTATAATATCAATGTGTATATATTATATAATAGTAAAATTTTAATTAGATCTAGAGTAATATAATGTTTTAAAAAATATTTTGGATTCCAAAAACCTTAACACTTATTATTTATATTGTTTAAACCTAAATAAATAATATTCTAAGTAGCTACAGCCAATAATTTTTTAATATAAATAATGATGAACAGCCTGTACTATAATTATAATGTATGTATATAGTGTAAATAGTAATGTATGCTATAATGTATGTGTGTATATAAAATATAATATGTATGTGTGGATGATACAGCAGACAGACCAGTTCGGTTATCGTCGGCGGACGGCGGGTGATGATGTTGTTGAATGCGTTTATTAATCTTAAGTAACCCTAAAGATGACGTCACAGACCACCCGTCGTGCACCCGTGAGGACAATGGACTACAAGCTGCGCCCCCTGTGCATCTGGCCTCGCCTACTATTTCGATTTAATGTCAGTGTGGTTCTGTAGAAAAATAAAATATTAGTATGTAAATTTTGTCTAGGATTTATGTTTTGATATATAAATATGTGTGTGTAGTGTATTGTCTATAAGTTTTAATAATAGTACAGGGCCTATTTACTACTGGTTTTGGCGCAACAAGTTATTTCGTTTGAGTTTAATACAATAATATTATAGATATGGTATAAAATAAACTTATTTATAAAATTTTGCCTTTCAAAAAACCTTTCATATTCTGTTTTGTGTATGGTCTATTTATTCGGTATTTATGGAGTGGATTATAATAGTAGTAATTTAATAATTGAAGTAGAAAAACTCCAATTTATAACTGTCACAATTTAAGCTTTATAATATATAATTATGATTAGCAAAGTAAGTTAACTTGACGGTAATATTTTAAGACATAATATGGAGTATTATACAGTATCAGCCAATTATAATAATATAATACAAAAGGTTTTCTTATTTCAACAATATTGCCCGGAACCCTAATATTAAGCTCCGCCCCTTATAAATAACTATAAATAAAATCGTCTGTTTTATCACTATTTCTCTGGTTTTACGGTAATTATGATGATCTGGCGCTGTGTCCGGGATAGGAGGCCCGGGTGGTGTGCTGGTCCTGGCTCCTGGGCTCGTCCGGTCGCCGTCAGGTCACAAATAGTCAATGATTACTTATATAAATTGCAATAAAAGTTGTAAAAACCGTAGTTCTCTTCGCTTTTCGGGCGGGATTGAGGTTCCCGGGTGATGTACCACGCTCCACTGGACTGGTAGGCTCCTCCGAAGAGCTCCGTCTCTCGTTTTTCCTGCGCAAAACGGCACAGGAATACTAGGATGGAGTTGGCTCGATCCAGGAGGTATTCTCTCGCTTCACACTATGTCGTTAGTCACCAAGTCACTATATGTTACACACTAACACTCCCTTTCATGATTTAATAATTTAATTTCACTTGTAAATAATTTGAAAATTATTTCTTGATTATTGCGCGGGGAGCGTGCGTTCCCTGCGGTGGATGGCGTGGTACTTGGGTTAGGTTAGGTTAGGTTAGGTTAGGTTAGGTTAGGTTAGGTTAGGTTAGGTTAGGTTAGGTTAGGTTAGGTTAGGTTAGGTTAGGTTAGGTTAGGTTAGGTTAGGTTAGGTTAGGTTAGGTTAGGTTAGGTTAGGTTAGGTTAGGTTAGGTTAGGTTAGGTTAGGTTAGGTTAGGTTAGGTTAGGTTAGGTTAGGTTAGGTTAGGTTAGGTTAGGTTAGGTTAGGTTAGGTTAGGTTAGGTTAGGTTAGGTTAGGTTAGGTTAGGTTAGGTTAGGTTAGGTTAGGTTAGGTTAGGTTAGGTTAGGTTAGGTTAGGTTAGGTTAGGTTAGGTTAGGTTAGGTTAGGTTAGGTTAGGTTAGGTTAGGTTAGGTTAGGTTAGGTTAGGTTAGGTTAGGTTAGGTTAGGTTAGGTTAGGTTAGGTTAGGTTAGGTTAGGTTAGGTTAGGTTAGGTTAGGTTAGGTTAGGTTAGGTTAGGTTAGGTTAGGTTAGGTTAGGTTAGGTTAGGTTAGGTTAGGTTAGGTTAGGTTAGGTTAGGTTAGGTTAGGTTAGGTTAGGTTAGGTTAGGTTAGGTTAGGTTAGGTTAGGTTAGGTTTTTTTTTTTTTTTTTTTTTTTTTTTTTTGTCCGGGCGCTTAATTGGCCCGGCCCGCGTGTCGCCTCTGACGTAATCAGAGTTTTAATATCTTTTTAAAAATTTATTTCCAATAAACAATAATAAAACTAGTTGATTGTATATAATAATTTTATCGTAATGTAAAAACATATTACGACGTCTGATTTCTGGACGTTTCATTTGCCAGCTAAAATATCATACAATGTCGGGTTACATAATGCAGGCTCTCTTTTATTAACAATAAAAACAATATTTCTATAAGTAAGGTAGTTACAATTTTTTGACTGCAAGCACACTCTTAAAATCAAAACTTGCAGTGTTGAAGGCGTATACTTGCAAAGTAGACACTCAACACTGCCTGTTCCTTGCTATCACTTGGCTTGCAGTCTTAATACAATAATTAATAAAAACATTTCTAAATTTCCTATCTGCGACTAGTTTTCCGACATTTACTTTACTTATTTCGCAGTCAAGAGCCTGCTCAGTGTCAAATCGCACTCCCGCTGTCACGGGACATTCAAAGAGGATGTGTGCAACAGTTTCGTCTACTCCAGGTTCGCAGATGCACGATGGGGTATCCTTACACTTAAAACGGTGCAGATAACCTGAAAAACCACCGTGCCCCGTCAAAAC
>OY971433.1:19102500-19105329 GCA_963853865.1 Helleia helle | reverse complement strand
TATCAGCACATTACATACATACACACATAATATTACTACACATAATATACAACAAATATATTATTTATAAACCTATCGAAACACAAACATAAGACAGTTTAAATCAATATTATACCGAACCACATCTACATTAAACAAGCAATAAACCCGAGCGGCCGCTCACCTGCGGGCGGAGCTACGCGCCTTTGTTCGCTTTGTTCTCGAGCCTTTGTCCCGGCCACACCTGAAATACCTCAATCGTGCTTTCGTGCAATTGTACACTAGTGCAATTGCATTGTGCAATCGTGCAATTACTATAGCTCATACCAGCCATCATCAGCGTTACCGCCGAAGGGTTGTTATTGCCTTACATACATTCACTATACACATACGACACATATACACGGTACGTTGCCAGACGGAGATATATACTTTAACAATTATTGATTAAACTAAATCCTCTTTGACTGGATTTATTATTCTGTTATATACACTAGATATAAGTTTTATTGTTTATAACTATATACTGACGTAGAATAAGACAATAGCTGTATTGAGCTAGGACTGTGATATTTTGACTGGTATTTTATTGAATAATATATCGTATTACGATCTGTGTTAGTTTTATAGTTTTAAAAGATTTAAATTGCACATTGACCAGAACTTCGTATTCGGAGCCTGGATTTAGATTAGTAACAAATTATTGTAATAACTGATTATTAGACCACACCTCTGACACACACATTTTTACATATACATAATATATCTATATTTATTTCATTATACAAGACAACAAGATGATCCGCTCCCCGAAGTTAAGGAGAAGTGTAGGTGAGATCGTAGCAGCGATCTCCACGCCACCAAGTGACACGACATCTGATCTCCTGGCGGAGGCGCGCAGGTGCCTCCAGAAGGCGAAGCAGCATCTGGCAGCCTCGCGGAACCTGAAGGCCGAGATTAAGGTAGGAGTGGTGGAAGCGGTAGACCGCCTTTAACCAGTTGGTGAAGGAGTCTGTGAAGACTCCCAGACCAGCTGATAAAGGCGAGAGCGGTAAGAGTGTGAAAGAGGTAAGTAAGAAGAAGGATGAGAGGGAAGATGTGAGGGAAGTCCTTGGCCAGGACATATTAGACCTAGTTAAACAGAACAATACGCTACTTCTAGAGAATAAGGAAAGGATGGAGGGGTTGAGCGCGGCGCTGGAGACCGCGACCACTGCGGCCAAGCCAAGCTATGCGGCCGCTGCGTCGGCCGGAGTTGGTAAAAAACTCCCCGACGCAAGAGCCCTGCATTCGGTGGTGGTGGCCTCTTGCGACGATTTCGACACGGGAGAGCAGGTCATTGAGAAGATCCGGAGAACGGTTGAGGCCAAGGATGGATGGGTGAAGGTGGATAGGATGAGAAAGGTGAAGGATGCGAAGGTTTTAATTGGTTGTGCGAGTGAAAAAGAGAAGGATAGAGTGAAAGAGAGATTAAAGAAGAATGATAGCCTGAAAGTGGAGGATGTTAAGAACAAAAACCCCCTCCTGGTATTCAAGGACGTGTTCGAGTATAACACAGACAAGGAGATTGAGAAGGCTTTGGCCAATCAAAATAAGCACGTCTTTGATGGCCTAGGGGGGGAGGAACGCAAAGTTGAAATAATCTACCGGAAAAGAGCAAGAAATCCACTCCAACGTCACATTGTCGCCCGGGTGTATCCCAAAGTGTGGAGAAGATGGATAGATGAGGGGAGCGCTTATATTGATATGCAGAAGGTGAGGGTCGAAGACCAGACCCCCTTGGCTCAGTGCTCGCGCTGTCTAGGGTATGGGCATACGAGAAAGTATTGTAAGGATGTGAAGGACTGTTGCAGCCACTGCGCTGGTCCTCATCTGAGGACTGAATGCGATAAGTGGCAACAGAGAGCACCCCCCAAGTGCTGCAACTGCAGCAAGGCGGGGTTAGACAACGTCGAGCACGGAGCCTTCTCGAACGAGTGTATAGTACGACAGAAATGGGACACCCTGGCGCGGATGTCAGTGGCGTATTTTTAGTAGCGGAGGTCAGCATATATATATTAGTAGGTGTCCCCGTGACACTGTGCGCAGCCTGGAGCAGCCCAACGCTGGGGGCCCCGTATCCGACGAGACCGAAGTGGACGGGAATGGAGTTCGGCACGGCAGACCGAAAGCAGTATATAGATGACCCAGCATCGTGCGATCTGAGGTATTTATATTATGGACGAGGGCAAGACTGGTGGTTGGGTCAAAGTCGCGCCATCCCCATGGGATGGCGAGGCCGAGGCCATACCACCGGCTTGCCAGCCGCACCACTGCACAGTTTGCCGGGCCGAGCTCCCGGCCCCGAGTCTTGCCGCATACGTTACTGCGTACGGAAGCACAGAGACCATATACACCACACACCATACGCCACTAGTTGTGACTGGGCATGGCGGACCCGACTCATATCGGAAGCGATTCGGAAATGGGAAGGACCCGCCAGACCTAGATCAGAACGGCACAAACCAAACAGTTCCTCACCTGCCATCGTGTGCCCAATTTCTGCTAATGATATATACGATATCGAGCAGAGGTTGGACAAAGCGGTGGTAGATGAGAAACTGTGTGCCACGAAAAAGATCGGAGACGAGGCCACGCGCTGATGATGAGGCGTGTGTGAGTGTTGTTTCGAATGTTTAAAAAATGTATGGAATAAAATTATTAATGCTATGAATGTCTTAATAGTATCTATATTATATTAAAGTGGTATAAATTGTAAAATATGTATGGTAAAATATAGAAATGTAAAAGTGTGTGTTTAGTAAAAATAGCTTATTAATATGTATGAGTATAAAATATTATTATTATTTA
>OY971433.1:19095000-19097500 GCA_963853865.1 Helleia helle | reverse complement strand
ACCTAACCTAACCTAACCTAACCTAACCTAACCTAACCTAACCTAACCTAACCTAACCTAACCTAACCCACTTATATTTCTGTGAAAAACCTAAATTTAGTGGTGTTGTTGTGGGAATTTGAAAAATTTTCTTTTTGAATCGTGTTCTAATAGGCGGGCCCTATATATACCTGTAACAAGCAATAAAAGTTTCATCAATTTTGGCTATTTTTTGACATTTTAAACACAAAATTAACAAAATCTTATAGTTTTTCATACATTTATTCGCATTTACTGGTTCCTTTGTGAACTTTTTGAAGATTTTCTGCTTTCATCATCATCGGTCCGTCTATCCGCTTCTTTGGACACTAAATTAGACTAAATTAGACTAGCTTTCGCTCCCGGAGGCACCTGTAAAATTGAAAAATTATTAGCGTTTGATTCGAATCCGCTATATACCGGACATAAAAGCCACACCTTTGACCCACTGCGCGTACGAGTGTTGATCATAGTCTACCTCGGTCTCGTCTGTCTTCCTATAATAAAAAATTACAATAGTTCCATATAAAATTTTTAACTTTTCATACAAATTTCTATCAAAAACACAGTCTTTTGCCCACCACTTGCCCACTTAGTGGGGAAGCCATCCCAACTTTCTTCACAGTATACCTGCTGCTCTCCCGCGTCTATTGACACCTCGCTTGTCGGGATCGGACGTTGGGAAGTGCAAAAATTTGCCCTCCCACCCTCCCTCTTACTACTACCGAGGTAGCTTTTATGCTCAAGCCTGAAAAATAAAAGTATAAAATTCGGCAGATTTCATTTAGTTTTTCTTTCTTTCGTTTAAGACAATTCAAAATATTAACCAAGCTTTTAACAGTTGGATAGAGACATCGCAGGAAATTTGAATAATAAGGGCCATTTACACCCTATTTTACTATCTACCGATAACTGCTGCCATTCAGGGCCTGAAAGACAAGGGGATTTTACACCCCACAGTGCCATTAGATAATCGAAAACAATTGACTATATTATTATACCGAATCGTTTATTAGGTTTGCAATTGATAGGGTTGTTTAAGAATAGTACATAACTATATACACTTCTACATTTTTAACTATACATTATAATTCATATTATATATTTAATTATTAATTTTAACTTTATAACTGGAAATTTATTTTTAATTCGAGCACTATGTTAAGGTCGCCACAGTTAGATAGGACACACACCGTCAGACGTATCAGTGGAGAGTTCGAGGCGAGGATGACCACTCCCCAGCAGGAGAAGCCGAAGCCAGTGTCAAAGCTGGCCGAGGCAAAAAATTGTCTAGTAAAGGCCAAACTCCACCTGGGGACTGCAAGGAATTTAAAAACTGAAATAAAAAATGAAGTCCTCGCCCAACTCGATAAACTATATGCTATAGCAAAGGAGATGGCGAAGGAGATGACGTCTGACGGCAAAAAAGGGTGTGAGATGACAAAAGAAAAAGAGAAGGAAAAAGATATAAAATTACCCATTCCCGATGAGCATATTATTATTAAGAAATTAGAAGAAAACACTAAAATATTAAAAGAAAATAACAGTAAATTAGAAAGCATACAAAAACTAATGGAAGAAACGAAAAACACCAGCACAAATGAGTCATATGCTAAGGTAGCGGCGAGTGGAGTGGCGCCCAGGCAAAAAGGGCCGGGGGCACTTCACTCGGTGATGGTCACATCGCTCGATGACCAGCATACGGGCGATGAGATCATCACGAAAATACGCGAGTCTATGGATGCGAAACAGGGCTGGGTAAGGGTAGAAAGGGTTAGGAAGGTAAAAGATAGAAGGGTGGTGATCGGATGTGGAACGAGTGAGGAAAGGGAAAAAGTAAAGAGCCGGTTGAAAAAGAGTTCGGACTTAAGGGTGGAAGATATAAAGAACAAGGACCCCCTCATTGTCCTCAAAGATGTTTTCAACTTTAATAATGATGAGGACATCTTAAAAGCCCTGCGGAACCAAAATAGGGCTATATTTGGGGACACTGAGGGGGAAGAGGAAAGAGTAAAGATCTTGTATAGGAGGAAAGCAAGGAACCCCCTGCAGAACCACATTGTGGTCAGAGTGCCCCCAGAGTGTGGAAGGGATGTATGGATGTAGGGAAACTCTATGTCGACTTGCAGAGAGTGAGGGTCGAAGACCAGACCCCACTGGTGCAGTGCTCCGGCTGCTTAATGTATGGTCACACGAGGAGATTTTGCTCGGAAAAAGAACAGGCATGTGCCCACTGTGGAGGTCCTCATATGAGGACCGATTGCCAAAAGTGGGCAAAGCGGGAGGCCCCGAACTGTTGCAATTGCAGCAGGGCGGGGATAAGCAGCACGGGGCACGGCGCCTTCAGCAGCGAATGCGAAGTAAGGAAGAAATGGGACGCTCTGGCTCGCTCTGTGGTTCAGTATTGCTGAGGTTCGCCAGGGCAAAAAGGGGGCCAGGTGTGCAGACCACAGTGATGCGTCGGCGCGTCCAAGGCACCTGC
>OY971433.1:18787500-19090000 GCA_963853865.1 Helleia helle | reverse complement strand
AACTCTAAGGACTTAGTTAAGTTTAATTTTAAGATAGTTTTAAGTTATTTTAAGTTATTGACGTAGGCCTTTTGCTTACAACTTTAAGTGATCCTTTTTGGACGACTTAGTTTATAGAAATATTTTAAATTTTATACTTAGGACATAGCACTAGTTGCTTATTTTAATTTATATTGATATTTTAAAACTATTTTTAAAAATATAACCCCCTATTGGGCTATTTAAAATCTTTAAATTTTAAATTTAAATTTTACATTTTTATTTTTATTATTGACTCGTCCCTCTGACGACACAATGTTCGGTATTCGCACCCCCAACAAAAAATCTGACGAAACATTCACGGCGACAAAAAGCTCCCCGACTATGCCCGAAGCGGCGGGACCGTCCGATGCAAAGACCACGACCTCCAAAGTAAGGCGTAGCATCGAAGGCTTTGAGAACAGGCAAACAACCCCAAAGGACCCTTCACAAAAGGTGCCGCTCTCGAGGGCGGGCCTCCCGAAGCAGAAACCGAAGGAGGTACGTAGACCTACCACGGAGGCTTCGGGCAGCCCTCCACCGAGAGTGGAATACCCCACTAGGGTTGCTGAGGCAAGAGCATGCCTGAATAAGGCAAAGCTCCATCTCAGCAACTCTAGGAATCTCAAAACTGAGATAAAAGAAGGGGTCACCTCAGCCGTAGAACGTTTATACCAGCTGGTGAAGGAGTCCGAGTCACAGAAAGGTTTTAGCAAAGAGCGGGGTGGCAGGACAGAGGAGGAGATTATACAACCGCCCCTGATACCTCACCCCGCTCCACAAACTGATCTCAGCCAAAATCCCCTGATCCTAAAACTGGAGGAGCATTGTAGGCTCATCCAGGAAAATATGCAGAAAATGGAATCTCTAAACAACAACATAGAGAGCCACCAAAAAACCCTCGAGGGGGTGACCAGAACGTACGCGAGTGTGGCGGCTGGTAACAGCAGAGGCAGGCCATTGGAGCAGCCCACGTTGCACTCAGTAGTGGTCACTTCTAAAGATGAAACTGAGACCGGGGAACAAGTATTAAATAGGATCAGAAAAGCCGTCAACGCCAAAGAAGGTGGTGTTGAAATAGATAAAGTAAGAAAGGCAAAAGATAGGAAAATTATAGTCGGGTGTAGGAACGAATTAGAAAGACAGAAAGTAAAGGATAGGCTGCGCAAGGTGGAGAACGAGCTGAGCGTAGCCGACGTTAAAAATAAAGATCCCTTACTAGTCTTAAAGGATGTGATGGTTTGCAATAGTGATGAAGACATAAAAACTGCCTTACGCAAACAGAATGAAAACATATTTAAAGATCTTAAAAAAGATCAAGAACGCCTCGATATAATATTTAAAAAGAAAGCACGCAACAACCTCATGCAACATATAATATGTAGGGTGTCCCCAATAATCTGGACACGCATGATGGAAGCAGAGTCCGTCCGTGTGGACATCCAAAAGATCCGAGTGGCGGATCAATCGCCACTCGTCCAGTGCTCAAAATGCCTGGGGTACGGCCATACCAAACGGGTTTGCAAGGAGAAATCCGAGGTATGTAGCCACTGCACTGGCCCCCATAAAAAAGCGGACTGCCCCAAATGGCTCGTAGGAGAAACCCCAAAATGCTGCAATTGTGCACAGGCCAGGCTGGACCGGACTGAGCATAATGCCTTCAGTCTGGACTGCCCAATAAGGCGTAAATGGGATGTACTAGCCAGAGCCATGACAACGTATTGTTAAGGGCGTCCTAGGCAAAACAACGGCAAATAAACACTTACCCACCGGAGGATCATATTTGGTTGTGCAGGCCAATCTGCAGCGAAAAGAGCTCGCTATAAACGAGCTCATAATGGAAGTCACTAATAGAAATATAGCCATAGCGCTGATCCAGGAACCGTACGTGGGGGGTATCAGAAGAATGAGGGACTACAGGGGAGTAAGAATTTTCCAAAACTCTAGCCCGGGAGACGGGACGGTCAAAGCGGCTATTGCCGTCTTTGACCAAGACTTAGAAATTATACAGTGCCCGTCTCTCACCACCAATAACATCGTGGTGGTGAAAGTTCGAACCTCGGCGTGGGAGATCACCCTGTGTTCCTTCTACTTCGAACCCGATCAACCCATTGAGCGGTACCTGGAGCAGATTAAAAAGATATACAATGAGCTAGGCCCAAAAAGACTTATAATGGGCGGTGACTCCAACGCAAAAAGTACCTGGTGGGGAAGTGAAACCGTTGACCATAGAGGCAATGACATGGCCGGAACTCTAGCAGAATTGAACTTGCAGGTGCTCAACGACGGAGATACTCCAACCTTCGACACGGTGAGGGGTGGCAGGAGAATCACCAGCCACGTAGACATCACCGCATGCACGGAAGATCTGCTCAACCACGTGGAGGAGTGGAAGGTAGCGCCTGATCTCACGAGTTCGGACCACAATGATATAGTCTTCAAAATTAATCTGCAGAAAATAAAAGGAATGTTAATCAATAGAACTACTAGAAAATACAATACAAAGAAGGCCAACTGGGACCAGTTTCATGAGAAACTGGCCCAGCTCATGCTGGAAAACCAAATAACCAAAATAGAAATAGACCAAATTAGAAATAAAACAGAACTCGACACATATACAAAAAGTTTAATAGAGCAGATCATAAACACTAGCAATGGCACCATACCCATAAAGAAAAATATTCAAAGGCCAAACTTACCATGGTGGAATGAGAAACTCGAGGGGATGAAGCGCTGCGTGGCCACGAGGAAGCGCAGAATCCGATGTGCGGCACCCGTCCGAAGGGCGAAAGTCGTCGATGAGTATCTGCAAGCAAAAAATGAATACGAGCTTGAGGCAAAAAAGGCACAAATAGACAGCTGGAAAGATTTCTGTGGAAAGCAGGATAAAGAAGGTGTATGGGATGGTATATATAGAGTCATAAGGCAAACGACAAGACGGCAAGAAGACCTGCCACTTGTAAAAGACGGGGTGTGTTTAGACCCCGCTGACTCTGCCAAAACCCTAGCGGAGACCTTCTATCCGGACGATCTTGAAACTGGCGATAACCCGAGCCATAGGCATACGCGAGCACTGGCGAACCGCGTAAACGATGGTGTCCATGATGAAGTTCATGACCCACCGTTTACGATGGGTGAGCTTAAAGCCGCAGTGGAAAGTTTCAACCCGAGGAAGGCCCCCGGTGGGGATGGCCTTACAGCTGATATATGTAGCCGGGTGGTAGCTAAAAATCCAGAACTCCACCTGGCACTGATGAACAAATGTCTCGGACTGGGCCACTTTCCAACCATATGGAAAGAAGCTACAGTCGTAGTCTTGCGGAAGCCTGGCAAGGACGATTATACCAGCCCTAAATCATACAGGCCAATAGGTCTACTACCGGTCATGGGGAAGGTTCTCGAGAAAATGATAGTCGGAAGACTCAAATGGCACTTATTGCCGAAAATGAGCGCCCGCCAGTACGGCTTTATGCCCCAAAAGAGCACCGAAGACGCTCTCTATGATCTAGTGCATCGCATACGAAGCGGTCTTGAAGACAAAAAGCTCGTCACTGTGGTGTCGCTGGACATAGAGGGAGCCTTCGACAACGCTTGGTGGCCGGCAATTAAAGTCAGACTGGTTGAAGAGGGGTGCCCCGTAAATCTGAGGCGAATCATGGACAGCTATCTGCAGGACCGTAAGGTCTGTGTCAGGTATGCTGGACATGAATACATCAAAAACACCCAGAAAGGGTGTGTGCAGGGCTCCATAGGGGGCCCAATTCTCTGGAACCTCCTCCTTGACCCGTTACTAAAGAATTTAGAAAAAAGAGGCTATGACTGCCAGGCATTCGCAGACGATGTTGTGATGGTGTTTGTTGGGAGAACGGCGCTGGAGGTAGAAAGCCGTGCCAACGCAGCCCTTTCGCTGGTTCGGTCGTGGGGCGTCGAAAATAAGTTAAACTTTGCTCCGCATAAAACTAAAGCGATGTTGCTTACAAGGAAACTTAAATTCGACGTCCCGCGGCTTACCGTGGGGGGGTGGAGATTGGCATGGAAAAGGAGATAAAGATATTGGGGCTCACAATAGACCATAAATTGACATTTAATAGCCATTCCTCGAACATCTGTAGGAAGGCTATTAACATCTATAAACAACTGTCAAGAGCCGCCAAAGTAAGTTGGGGACTCCATCCGGAGGTCGTACGTGTCATATACACGGCCACGGTGGAGCCCATTGTCTCTTATGCCGCCAGCGCATGGGCCCCAGCAACTAATAAACTCGGAGTGCAAAAACAGCTAAATGCAGTCCAAAGGGGTTTCGCCCAAAAGTTGTGTGGAGCCTACCGCACCGTCTCGCTGAACTCAGCGCTGGCGCTGACTGGGCTTCTGCCTCTCGACATTCGCATACGCGAAGCTGCATCATTGTATGAGGCGACGAGAGGAGTACCCCAGCCAGTGCTAGGAGGCGGTGAGGTGGAAAGAAAAATGGCCTACAGCTTGGCCCCGCATCCTGCTGGACATATGGACATGAACTTCATAAGTCTGGTGGACCAACAAGAAGTGGATATCCACGTTTACCATGCGGTACAATTTTACACCGACGGCAGCAAGATTGAGGGCAAGGTGGGTGCCGCATTGTCTGTAAGAAGCAATGAGGCCGAAACTAAAGCCATCAAACTTAAACTGCCGTCGTACTGCACAGTCTACCAGGCAGAACTTCTGGCCATATGTCAAGCAACACGAATGATATTACGGCAGGATGAAATGAGTTTCGCCATCATAAGCGACTCACGCTCTGCCCTCGAGACAGTTGTCAATTCCCACTCCATGCACCCCTTAGCTGTTGAAAGTAGAAGTAATATTTATAAGAGCAGACTCCAGAACAAGGAAGTCTCCCTGTTCTGGATCAAAGCACACGCGGGACTTATAGGGAATGAACGTGCTGACCACCTAGCAAAAGAGGCCGCCCTCAAACTGAAGAGGAAACCAGACTATGACCAGTGTCCGGTTTCATACGTCAAGAGGTGCATCCGAACGGAGTCCCTTGACGAGTGGAACCGGCGCTATCAGTCAGGTGAGACAGCGGTCGTTACACGAATGTTCTTCCCGGATGTAATAAAAGCCCATAAAATTGCTCGAGAAATCAAACCAGCTGGTATAATCACCCAGGTTTTGACGGGGCATGGTGGTTTTTCAGGTTATCTGCACCGTTTTAAGTGTAAGGATACCCCATCGTGCATCTGTGAACCTGGAGTGGAAGAAACTGTTGCTCACATCCTTTTTGAATGTCCCGTGACAGCAGGAGTGCGTTTTGATACTGAGCAGGCTCTAGACTGTGTAATAAGTTTAACAAATGTTGAGAAATTAATCGCCGATAAGTATTTAAGAAAAGGATTTATTGAATACTGTATAAAGACTGCAAGCCAAGTGATAGCTAGGAACAGGCAGTGTTGAGTGTCTACTTTGCAAGTAAACACACGCAACACTGCTATTTTTGAATTTATATATATTATATAATATATACTGATTACGTCAGAGGCGACACGCGGGCCGGGCCAATTAAGCGCCCGGACTATTTAAAAAAAAAAAAAAAAAAAAACCTAACCTAACCTAACCTAACCTAACCTAACCTAACCTAACCTAACCTAACCTAACCTAACCTAACCTAACCTAACCTAACCTAACCTAACCTAACCTAACCTAACCTAACCTAACCTAACCTAACCTAACCTAACCTAACCTAACCTAACCTAACCTAACCTAACCTAACCTAACCTAACCTAACCCAGTACCGCGTCAATCGCCGTCGCGAACGGATCGTTTTCTGCAGTCAATGCAGCGGACAATCTAGCGTACTTAGTTTTTAAACAATTGTGAAAAAAGTGGAAAAAGTGGAAAATTCTAAATTTCAAATCGTTATAGCTCGGAAACAAGATCTACGACCAGTGGTTTTTAAACTGCTATAATAGGCGCTCCGTTTAGCTCTACAGGAAACAGGAAAAAATGTTCGCGATTTCAAAAAATTGAATTAGATAGACAAGAAAATTCATATTCCTTTGTCTTGAAAACACCAAGTTCCGGCTGAGCAAAATCCAAAAACAGCACGTCAAAAGACGCGGAACATAAGACAAGTAAAGGATTCCAAAAGAAAAATTGTTAAAAGAATAACCAAATTCAAACAGGAACGGAAAAACTGTAAAAAGTGCTAAAATCGAGTTTTATAAGTGCTGTCACATCGCACCAAAAACAAAATCCAAAAAAGCATCTCCATACGATTTTGCACAAACCAGAGCATTACATTTGTGGAAATTTTCAGACCCCTACGTGAAAAACCCAGGATTTCCGCGGTGAAAAACTCAAATCCACAATAAAAATATCTTTGGACCTGGAAGCGTGCGCTTACCCACAATAAGCCAGGAAGAAATACAATAACACCCCAAGACCACTTCAAGAAAAAGAAAAATTTTTGAGCCTCTGGTGAGTGAGATATACACTTATAAAAACTTAATATTAAAACCGCAATAGCTCATAGCCCAGTAAGTGCGCGTGGGATTTGACACCAGCACTACATAGACCAAGCAGGCAACTCACCTAAGATCTCATCAAAAAGTTTTTTTATTTATATATAAGTGGCACTTTTTGGCAAAAAACGCCAAAATAGTTTTAAGAGCATAAATCTCGGACCCAATTGGCTGCGCAAGCGGGCTTACAGGAAAACAAAGCCACAAAAAAGCCCTATCCAACAACGCAAACCGCGTCCAAATCGGACTTCAGGGTGCAGAGATATACACCAGGGAACGCTTGGTTGGGAACACGGGAAGACCGAATAACCCACAGGAACATCACCCATCTAAATAGGTGGAGAAAAGCGAGCCGAAGCCAAGGACACCTCGCACAACTACCTAGGACGCATAGAACCTGAGATATCGCAGAGGGTAACATTGGCGGCCATTTTGTCCGCCATCTTGTTTTTATAAAACCCGCATATCTCAAAAACTAGAGGTCCTACAACACTCTGCGACACCTTAAACGACTCGACGCGAGAGTCCCTACCTGATTTTGGCACCAGCAGGTAGGAATAAAAACCCCCTTCAAAAACCCCCCAAACTGATAGAGGGCACCGAGACCGTTAAGAAGAGCCGCCGTGGAACAAAATCGGACCAGAAACAACAAAGATACGAACACCCAAACATTTGGCGGCCATTTTGTTCCGCCATCTTGTTTTTACAAAATCTACTCTAACTTCTGATCCAAAGCTCGCAACAGCTTGAGCGACACCTCGGAGCACTCAGGGGACAACAGCCTACCCATTAAACGACAGTACGAGGAGTGGGGGTAACCATCTCAGAAATTATCAGAAACAGCAAGGCCAACTCTCCTCCGTGCCATAGAACCGTCGCGCAGCCAAATAGGACTGAAATTGACAAATACAAACCAAAAACAAAATTTGGCGGCCATCTTTATACGCCATATTGAAAATTTAAAAGCACTATAACTCACAAACCGCTTCAAATAGACATATCGAGTTTGGTGTCATTGAAAAGAGGAAAGCAGCATCTATCTCTCTATACTATCCAAGGGCCACCAACACCTACCACCAATAAATAAAAAGGAAAAAAGTCCATATCTTGGACATTTCTGAACATAAATACCCCTTGACTGGTATCATAGAAAAGAGGGAATCAAGAGCTAACCTCCTACTGCATCCAAACAGCGATTGGAAAATATACGACTTCACCCTCTCGAACAAAACCGCAAACCCAAAATGTCTTCCAAAAGTTCTAAGGACACCCAATCGAAAACAACCACAACAAAGACAACAGCTAGCAAGAAAGACACAGTAAAACACATCTTAACATCTCCTGAAAAACAGCCGGAAACGGATAGCCAAAAATCAGTCCCCACAACATCCAGGGACCAAAGGAAACTACTAGCTAAGAGCCCATCTGCTGCTTCCACCAAATCAAGAAGGACACTCAGAGAAAAAGTGCTAACAGACACATTACGAACCAGACAGGATAGCACAAATTCCGAGAACGACCAGAAATTCCAAACACCTCAATCAATAATGGACCTAGACCCTCTTCTCGGGGATTCGGATCTCCCAGGATCGCAAATTGACTTCGATGATTGCGCGTCAACAGCCACGGACTTCTCGTTGACATCAAATCGCAGTCGCCAGAGTGTTCTGCCATTCCATCTCAAAAAAGGACCTGGAGTTGCGATGGATGAAGCAACTAGGGTGGCAAATGAAGCACTACAAAAAGGCAAAACAGCCCTTGAGGAAGCTGGAAACATGAAGAGGGAGTGCAAAGCTACGGCCCTCGAATCACTTCAGGTGCTGTACGAAACGGCTCTGGCGTTGTCGGACTCCAGATCCCGACACAAGTATAACTTGGAAAAGGAGAGGAGCAGAAACGCAATCGAGCTGGTGAATATAGAGAGGGCACACAACAAAGAGCTGGTCGACATGAAACAACAGCTAGCTGAACAGATAGCATCAAACAACAAACTGATTAAAACTACAGTGGATGATACAGGCTGCATCCGGAAGTGGCTAAACTATGAACTCACAGAACCGATAAGGGACATCCAACATATCAAAAAGGAGATCATGAGGCTAACTGAGCGAATCACAGAAAAGTCTGAGCAAGTACCCAATGAAGGACAAGACACTACCAAGGAGGCATCAGAGGCCATAAGCAAGCTGACTAGCAAAGTCGAAATAACATCCAACCAGATAAATTCGCTCAGAATCGGGTTAGAACAGTATGCCTCGAGGGTGGAGTCACTAACTGAACATCTACTACACAAGACAAACCAAAACCCGAGCACACCAGGAACGGCACTTCTAGAACAAACCAAACTGGCTGTGCTCAGTGAAACATCAACTGAAGTGGAGTACAAAGAGTCAGGAAAATACCAAAGAAATACACTCGGGGGCACCACATTGGACGACATCGCCAGAAACATAGAAATTATAAAGAAAATGCTTACAGACGAACACCACATAAATAACACAAACGGAACAAAAGATGACCCTGACTGGGAAACCTGGAAAAACGAGGTCAAAGAAGGAATCAACCAGCTCTCAGGACGTACAAAGGAACACCTGGAAAACTATACAGTAACAAATACAAATATAGAAACACTAACCAAAGAAGTAAGACAGGCGGTTGATACAATGGCAGAGGTGACAGCCCCAATTCGGCTAGCGATAGAAGAAACGAGACTGGAGATGCGCACAGTGGCAGAAAAAACGGTAGAATCCCTCAAATGGACAGAACCTGCTCATACGCAGGAAAGTACTCCGGAAGCCCATACACCTATCAAAATACCATCTCAAGCTAGGCCACAACAGGGGAACGCTAGAGACAAAGAGTCACTACCACCAAGACCAAACACCCGAGCACAAACATATGCTGCCAAGGCAGCCACCCCCAGATACTCTTTGGTGGTTGAATCCATTGACCCAAGGCACACCAGCGACGACGTTGTCAAAAGAATAAAGGACAGTGTCGACGTAATAGAGATGGGAATAGGAATAAACTCCCTAAGGAAAATAAAAAATCAAAGAGTCGTCATCGGATGCGACAGCGAACCCGACTGCAAGACTATGGTGAACGCACTCAAGACCAGAGATGCCACACTTACAGTAGCACAACCCAGCTTCAAAAATCCTCAAGCGAAACTTCTAGGGGTAACAAAAGACTTGAACAACACACAGATAGAAAATGCTATAATAAAACAAAACGGAAGCCTACTTAAAGACATACCAGAGAACGACCGCAAAGCTAAAGTCCTCAGAAGAACTAGCACGAGGAAAAGGGAGCTGTGTAGTGTTATAGTGGAACTAAGTACACCTATGTGGAAAGCTATTATAGACAAAAAGATAAGACTAGGATACCAGATCGTTCCGGTCACCGACCAATCCCCCGTAACCCAGTGTTACCGATGCCTCGGGTTTGGCCACCTGGCCAGAGACTGCCAAAAAGAAATTACTTGTGGCAAATGCTCGGAAGCGCACGACACAAGGGAATGTACCCGAAACGACCTCAAATGCATTAACTGTACCTCTACAAAAAGAAAGAACGAAACTGACCATGCTGCCTACAGCTCAGAATGCCCAGTTTGGCGTAAATGGGATAAAATAGCCCGATCTGCAATCAATTACAGCTGCTAAAGGCATGACAAAGATAAAAATAGCTCAAATAAATTTAGGCAGGGGATATGAAGCAATGAAAGAAGCCATCCGGGATGCAGAAGCAAATGATGTCTCGATACTGTTACTACAAGAACCATATATCGGAAATAAAGGCTATGTAACATCAAATCACCGAGTAATACAACATCCCTCAGCGAACACAACCCATCCAGTCAAATCAGCAGCCATAATCGTTGACACGAACTTGGTAGTCACCGAAGATACCCGCTCCCACACTTGCAATATAGTGGGCTTCAAGATCATCCTCAAGGGGCTAACAATAGCTATCATCAATTTATACCTGGAGGGAAACATTGATATAGAACCATACCTCGACCAAATATCCAGGATCTCAGGAAATCTCAATGAACCTAATCTTATAATAGCAGGTGACATAAACGCCAATAGCGTTTGGTGGGGATGCAAAGATGATGATGCGAGAGGAGTCGAATTCATGCAGCTGGCTTCACAACTAGGTCTTGTAATCTTAAACGAAGGCTCAACACCAACCTTTCACACTTACCGAGGAACAAGGCTATACTCAAGCATAGTAGACATTACTGCATGCTCAACCCACTTGCTAAACAGGGTTAAAAACTGGAAGGTGAATCAAGATTCCGCCAGACTATCTGACCACAGACAGATTGATTTCGAGGTGATCCTGAACCAAACCGAGCAACAGCCATCCAACACCACAACATGGCTTTATAACACAAATAAAGCAAACTGGAACAAATTCCATGATACTCTTAAAAAACTCATCGATGATAATAACTTGGAACCTAAGCTTCAAACCCTAATCAAAAGCAAGGATGAAATCGAGGAAATAGTAGCCATATACTCAACCACTATAAAACAAGCAAGTGAACAGACCCTGAGAAAAGCAAAACACAATACAAAATACAGTACATCGAAATGGTGGAACAAAGACCTTGAAGAAACAAAAAGGCAACTTATAACTCTTAGAAGAAAAATCAAACAGGCAAATCCCACACGGAAAACATTCTTAATAGAACAACTCATAGATCTCAAGGCTACCTACAAAATCAAAATAAATAAGGCGATAACCAATAGCTGGAAAAATTTCTGCAACACCCAGGAAAAGGAAACAATGTGGCAGAAAATATTCAGAGTCATCAAGAAAGGAGCTAAGAGAGAAGGCGACAAACTGATGCTATCCACAACAAACACCAACGAAGTACTAGATCCGAAAGAATCAGCTAAACTACTTGCAGAAACATTTTATCCTCTCGATGACCCGAACCTAGACACAGAGGAGCAAGCAGAGATTAGACACCTCACAAACAACGCATCAGAAATCGAAAACACACACACCGAACCTATCACCAATCAGGAAATCGAATCAGTATTCGCGAAGATGAACCCAAGAAAAGCCCCTGGAGAGGACGGGTTTACATCTGATATATGTGAAGCGGCTTACAGGACGAACCCAGAAATACTGAAAAGAATCTTCAACTGCTGCCTCTATTCGGGAATATTCCCCAAGACGTGGAAAACAGCACGTATAAAAATCATCCCCAAGCCCGGGCGACCAAACTACCAAATACCGAAGGCATACCGCCCCATAGGACTTCTCCCAGTGATGGGTAAAGTTTTGGAAAAAATTATCGCCAACCGCATACTATGGCATATAGGACATTACAACCTGCTAAGCCCAAGACAATACGGCTTTCTCCCTCAGAGGAGCACAGAGGACGCACTATACGACGCCGTCGAAATAATCAAGGATGGCCTGGCACTGAAGCGAATCGTGGTAGTGGTGTCGCTTGACATCGAAGGTGCCTTTGACCATGCCTGGTGGCCGGCAATTCTAAACGAGCTCCGTAAGAAGGAACTGGATACTAACCTCTGGAACATCATTAGAAACTACCTCTCTGACAGAAGCATACATATAAAATATGCAGGAGCTGAAACCTCGAGACCAACAACCAAGGGATGCATCCAAGGATCCACTTGCGGCCCCCTTCTTTGGAACATATTACTGGACCCACTACTGCAGAAAATGGAAAACAGTCCCATCCACACGCAGGCCTTCGCAGATGATATCCTCCTGATAGGGGTTGGAGCAACAGCCCAGGAGATCGAAGAAAAGATGAATCCGGCTCTTAAGACAATAGCCAAATGGGGAGAGCAAAACAAACTAAGGTTTGCAGCCAGTAAGACCCAAGCGCTCCTGGTCACTAAGAAGCTGAAATTCGACAAACCAGTTCTCACCATGAAGCAGGTCCCAATAGAGTACTCAGAAACCCTGAAAGTACTAGGGTTGACCTTGGACCGGAATCTCAACTTTCTGGCACATATTGAAGAAGCCGCCAGGAAGGCCACCAATATATTTAAATCTGTCAGCAAAACAGCAAGCGCCCACTGGGGAATAAATCCCGAAATAACGAGGACAATTTACACAGCAGTCATCGAACCTATAATCCTGTATGGGTCCAATATATGGGGAGAAAAAGCCTATCAAAAACAAATAAAAGACAGACTGAACAGGACAACAAGAGCATTTACAAATATAATCGCAAAGGCCCATAGAACAACGTCACTGACCTCAGGCTGCATCATATCTAGAATTCTTCCACTGGACCTGAGAGCACAAGAGCAAAGAGAGCTATACGCAGTTAAACGAGGGAAGCCCCTGCAGGAGTTACCTGGAAGAGAACTTGAACGGAGAATAAGTCCCTTTAGTCTTCCTCATCCAGCACAACGCAAGCCCCTCACACACGACTTTATATGTGATGAAAAGGACAAATCCAAACTAGACCAGGAAGAGACACATATATACACCGATGGCAGCAAAATAGAAGGCAGGGTAGGAGGGGCCGTTACCTGCTGGAAGCATGGGAGAGAATTGAGGCATGCAAAACTCACTCTGCCAGACTACTGCAGCGTGTATCAGGCAGAGATGGCAGCGATATACCGAGCCACAAAACTAATGGAATCAAACAGATCATACCAGAAAGCAGCCATAATAAGTGACTCAAGATCGGCTCTACAAACCTTGGCAGACCCAGAAAATTTGAATCCAATAGCACACAGAATAAGAGAAGACATAGAAAAAATTGAGAAGGAAGGAGGCAAAATTAAATTTTACTGGGTGAAGGCACACGCCAACATAACCGAGAATGAAAGAGCAGACGAACTAGCCAAAGAAGCTGCACTAAAATCAAAGGTAAAGCCCTGCTATGACAAATTCCCATTGTCATATGCAAAAAAGACCCTGCGAAATAAAACAGTTGCATTGTGGCAAGAGAGATATGAACAGGCGACAACAGGAGCCATCACCAAGCTGTTCTTTCCAAAAGTAATCCCAGCATATAAGACAATAGCCGGGATTAAAATCGACAACTGCCTCTCACAACTGCTTACAGGGCACGGGGGATTCAGGGCTTACCTTTACAAAAGGAAACTGGCAGACTCCCCACACTGCACCTGCGACGACGAGACGGAAGAAACAGTACCCCACTGCATCTTCGACTGCCCCAAATATGGAACAGACAGATTCGACTGTGAAACAAGAATGAACACCACGATAAACGCGACAAACATTAGCGAAATAATGCAGGACAGGGACAAAAGGGAAAACTTCATAACCTTTGCCAAAAAGGTAGTACGAATCGCAGGAGCAGAAAACGGCGCCAAAACACCAACCACTTAAAGATAATAAAAAGAGAGTAGAAATATCGACTAGAATCACACTAAAAGAAAATACAATCAGATAATATTAGGAGAAACACCAAAAAGAAGCAAATAATGAACGAAACAACAAAGTAGACGCGGTACTATAGAAGAAGAAAAATAGAAAAAAAGATTAAAGTAGATTAGATTTAAATGCTGCAAAATAATAAAGCGGCAATATGTTTGGAAAAAAAAAAAAAAAAAAAAAAAAAAAAAAAAAAAAAAACCTAACCTAACCTAACCTAACCTAACCTAACCTAACCTAACCTAACCTAACCTAACCTAACCTAACCTAACCTAACCTAACCTAACCTAACCTAACCTAACCTAACCTAACCTAACCTAACCTAACCTAACCATATTAAATTTCTTTGAAATATCCAAATTTGGAGGTTTTATAGTGGGATTTTGAAATTTTTTCTTTTTGAATCGTGATCTAATAGGCGGGCCCTATATACACCTGCAATAAACAATAGTAATTTTATTAATTTTGGCTATATATTTGGTTTTTAAAGTAAATAATTAACAAATTTCATAGTTTTCATACTCTTTTTCTTACCTTTTGGTCCATTAGTGAACTTTTTTCCAAAATTTCTAGTTGATCATCATCAGTCCGCCTATCCGCTTCTATTGAAACGTCATAGGACTAGCTTTCGCTCCCGGAAGCGCTTGTAAACATAAGAAAATAGTTAGCGTTGATTCGAATCCGCTATATATCGAACATTTCACGTACGACATTGACCCACTGCACCTACGGGTGCTGTTTATTGTGTATCTCGGTCTCACCTATCGTTCCATATCAAAATTCGACAATAGTTACATACAAAATTTTATAAATTTCTAACAAATTTCTTTCAAAAAACCAGTCTTTTGCCCAAAACTTGCCCACTTAGTGGGCGAGCCATCCCACTTTTCTTCAGAATAGTATACCCGGCGCTCTCCCGCGTCCATTGACACCTCGCTCGTTCGGCTCAGCCGTTGGGAAGTGCTAAAAATTTTGAATATCCATATTCGACTGTTATTTCTATAAGAACCGAGGTAACGTGGTGAATCTAAACACGCCATACAAATATATTAAATTTCTTTGAAATATCCAAATTTGGAGGTTTTATAGTGGGATTTTGAAATTTTTTCTTTTTGAATCGTGATCTAATAGGCGGGCCCTATATACACCTGCAATAAACAATAGTAATTTTATTAATTTTGGCTATATATTTGGTTTTTAAAGTAAATAATTAACAAATTTCATAGTTTTCATACTCTTTTTCTTACCTTTTGGTCCATTAGTGAACTTTTTTCCAAAATTTCTAGTTGATCATCATCAGTCCGCCTATCCGCTTCTATTGAAACGTCATAGGACTAGCTTTCGCTCCCGGAAGCGCCTGTAAACATAAGAAAATAGTTAGCGTTGATTCGAATCCGCTATATATCGAACATTTCACGTACGACATTGACCCACTGCACCTACGGGTGCTGTTTATTGTGTATCTCGGTCTCACCTATCGTTCCATATCAAAATTCGACAATAGTTACATACAAAATTTTATAAATTTCTAACAAATTTCTTTCAAAAAACCAGTCTTTTGCCCAAAACTTGCCCACTTAGTGGGCGAGCCATCCCACTTTTCTTCAGAATAGTATACCCGGCGCTCTCCCGCGTCCATTGACACCTCGCTCGTTCGGCTCAGCCGTTGGGAAGTGCTAAAAATTTTGAAAATCCATATTCGACTGTTATTTCTATAAGAACCGAGGTAACGTGGTGAATCTAAACACGCCATACAAATATATTAAATTTCTTTGAAATATCCAAATTTGGAGGTTTTATAGTGGGATTTTGAAATTTTTTCTTTTTGAATCGTGATCTAATAGGCGGGCCCTATATACACCTGCAATAAACAATAGTAATTTTATTAATTTTGGCTATATATTTGGTTTTTAAAGTAAATAATTAACAAATTTCATAGTTTTCATACTCTTTTTCTTACCTTTTGGTCCATTAGTGAACTTTTTTCCAAAATTTCTAGTTGATCATCATCAGTCCGCCTATCCGCTTCTATTGAAACGTCATAGGACTAGCTTTCGCTCCCGGAAGCGCCTGTAAACATAAGAAAATAGTTAGCGTTGATTCGAATCCGCTATATATCGAACATTTCACGTACGACATTGACCCACTGCACCTACGGGTGCTGTTTATTGTGTATCTCGGTCTCACCTATCGTTCCATATCAAAATTCGACAATAGTTACATACAAAATTTTATAAATTTCTAACAAATTTCTTTCAAAAAACCAGTCTTTTGCCCAAAACTTGCCCACTTAGTGGGCGAGCCATCCCACTTTTCTTCAGAATAGTATACCCGGCGCTCTCCCGCGTCCATTGACACCTCGCTCGTTCGGCTCAGCCGTTGGGAAGTGCTAAAAATTTTGAAAATCCATATTCGACTGTTATTTCTATAAGAACCGAGGTAACGTGGTGAATCTAAACACGCCATACAAATATATTAAATTTCTTTGAAATATCCAAATTTGGAGGTTTTATAGTGGGATTTTGAAATTTTTTCTTTTTGAATCGTGATCTAATAGGCGGGCCCTATATACACCTGCAATAAACAATAGTAATTTTATTAATTTTGGCTATATATTTGGTTTTTAAAGTAAATAATTAACAAATTTCATAGTTTTCATACTCTTTTTCTTACCTTTTGGTCCATTAGTGAACTTTTTTCCAAAATTTCTAGTTGATCATCATCAGTCCGCCTATCCGCTTCTATTGAAACGTCATAGGACTAGCTTTCGCTCCCGGAAGCGCCTGTAAACATAAGAAAATAGTTAGCGTTGATTCGAATCCGCTATATATCGAACATTTCACGTACGACATTGACCCACTGCACCTACGGGTGCTGTTTATTGTGTATCTCGGTCTCACCTATCGTTCCATATCAAAATTCGACAATAGTTACATACAAAATTTTATAAATTTCTAACAAATTTCTTTCAAAAAACCAGTCTTTTGCCCAAAACTTGCCCACTTAGTGGGCGAGCCATCCCACTTTTCTTCAGAATAGTATACCCGGCGCTCTCCCGCGTCCATTGACACCTCGCTCGTTCGGCTCAGCCGTTGGGAAGTGCTAAAAATTTTGAAAATCCATATTCGACTGTTATTTCTATAAGAACCGAGGTAACGTGGTGAATCTAAACACGCCATACAAATATATTAAATTTCTTTGAAATATCCAAATTTGGAGGTTTTATAGTGGGATTTTGAAATTTTTTCTTTTTGAATCGTGATCTAATAGGCGGGCCCTATATACACCTGCAATAAACAATAGTAATTTTATTAATTTTGGCTATATATTTGGTTTTTAAAGTAAATAATTAACAAATTTCATAGTTTTCATACTCTTTTTCTTACCTTTTGGTCCATTAGTGAACTTTTTTCCAAAATTTCTAGTTGATCATCATCAGTCCGCCTATCCGCTTCTATTGAAACGTCATAGGACTAGCTTTCGCTCCCGGAAGCGCCTGTAAACATAAGAAAATAGTTAGCGTTGATTCGAATCCGCTATATATCGAACATTTCACGTACGACATTGACCCACTGCACCTACGGGTGCTGTTTATTGTGTATCTCGGTCTCACCTATCGTTCCATATCAAAATTCGACAATAGTTACATACAAAATTTTATAAATTTCTAACAAATTTCTTTCAAAAAACCAGTCTTTTGCCCAAAACTTGCCCACTTAGTGGGCGAGCCATCCCACTTTTCTTCAGAATAGTATACCCGGCGCTCTCCCGCGTCCATTGACACCTCGCTCGTTCGGCTCAGCCGTTGGGAAGTGCTAAAAATTTTGAAAATCCATATTCGACTGTTATTTCTATAAGAACCGAGGTAACGTGGTGAATCTAAACACGCCATACAAATATATTAAATTTCTTTGAAATATCCAAATTTGGAGGTTTTATAGTGGGATTTTGAAATTTTTTCTTTTTGAATCGTGATCTAATAGGCGGGCCCTATATACACCTGCAATAAACAATAGTAATTTTATTAATTTTGGCTATATATTTGGTTTTTAAAGTAAATAATTAACAAATTTCATAGTTTTCATACTCTTTTTCTTACCTTTTGGTCCATTAGTGAACTTTTTTCCAAAATTTCTAGTTGATCATCATCAGTCCGCCTATCCGCTTCTATTGAAACGTCATAGGACTAGCTTTCGCTCCCGGAAGCGCCTGTAAACATAAGAAAATAGTTAGCGTTGATTCGAATCCGCTATATATCGAACATTTCACGTACGACATTGACCCACTGCACCTACGGGTGCTGTTTATTGTGTATCTCGGTCTCACCTATCGTTCCATATCAAAATTCGACAATAGTTACATACAAAATTTTATAAATTTCTAACAAATTTCTTTCAAAAAACCAGTCTTTTGCCCAAAACTTGCCCACTTAGTGGGCGAGCCATCCCACTTTTCTTCAGAATAGTATACCCGGCGCTCTCTCGCGTCCATTGACACCTCGCTCGTTCGGCTCAGCCGTTGGGAAGTGCTAAAAATTTTGAAAATCCATATTCGACTGTTATTTCTATAAGAACCGAGGTAACGTGGTGAATCTAAACAATAATCTAAACAATAATCTAAACAATATCTAAACAATATCTAAACAATAAGATATAAAATCCCTGATATCATAGATAGTCCTCAAGCTGCTGTGTCAGCCTGTATCGACTTCACGGACCATCTGGTAGCGAGCGTTGAAATGTCATCCAGGGAGGTCTCAGCGGCCCATGAGGGCCACTGGGAGCTCCCGGAAGACCTTAAAGATCTAATTCGCGAGAAAAATATAGCTAGGCGTACATACGCTCGCTACCCGTCGGAAGAGTGTCGTCGTTCCCTCCGTGACCTCGAACGAGAGGTCAAAGCCCGAATAATTGAATTTAAATCCGAGAGATGGGATCGCCTCCTGAGCGAGATAAATCCTTCCCACGTAGCCTACTGGCCACTCGCGAGATCAATTCGTAAAAAATCGGAGGCATCTATGCCCCCGTTGAATAGAATAAACAATACGCCTGCACTAGAGGACTCAGACAAAGCCGAATGTCTAGCCGATCATTTCGAGAGCCAGTGTACGCCGAGCCCGATAGTAGCATCCTCCCCAGTAGGTCCCCATGTAGAGGAGGTAACTAGGGAGATTGCGAGGAGGACCGCTATGCCGCCGGAGGGTGATCCGATCCCTCCGGTGGATGTAGAAGAGGTCCAAGACATAATTAAGTGCCTGCACTCCAAGAAGGCCCCCGGGCTGGACGGAGTAACGAACAGGGTTTTAAAAATACTACCGCTCACTCTAGTTATCCTCCTGGTAAATATAATAAACGCCCTCCTAAAGGGTTGCAAATTCCCAGACATATGGAAAGAAGCCACGGTTATAGGTATACCCAAACCCGGAAAGCCGGGTACGGAACCGTCAAGCTATCGGCCCATAAGCTTACTAAGCTCGATAGGAAAAATATATGAACGGGTTCTGCTTAAGCGGTTGAAAACTGTTATAAGCGAAAAGAACCTGTTCATAGATGAACAATTCGCCTTCCGCGAAAACCATTGTTGTCCCAGACAAGTTCACCGTATGACGGAGGACATCCTCAGAGGTCTGAATAGGAAAAGATCCCATGACACATGCGCGGTCTTCTTCGACGTAGCGAGGGCCTTCGACCGGATATGGCACGAAGGACTCGTATACAAACTTTATAAATTAGGAATACCGGACAGACTGGTCATCATCATCAAAGACTACCTGTCTGACCGGCACTTTAGGTATAGAGTAGAAGGCACCCTGTCCTCCCGGAGACCTCTGAGGGCCGGAGTCCCTCAGGGCTCAGTGCTCTCCCCAACCCTGTACAACCTGTACACGTCAGATATACCTAAACACCCTGCGGTAAAGCTGGCGCTCTTTGCCGACGACACCGCACTGTATATAACCCACCCAGTAGCATCAATAGCCTCTAACTCCCTTCAGCGAGCCGTCAACGTCTTAGGAGACTGGTTCGCTAAATGGAGGATAGAAATTAATCCAGAAAAAGTGCCTCGTTACACTTTAGTAGAAGGGTGAAAGGTCCACACAGGAAGCGCTGTCGATATATGGCGCCAATAAAGTTAAACGATACCGTAATCCCTAGAGTCGATCAGGTCAAATACCTAGGGGTTACATTAGACAGGTCAATGTCCTTCGCACCACATATTAAAAATGTAACAAAAAAGGCAAAGTTCGTTTTATCAAAATTATATTTTCTTATAAATAAAAATAGTAAAATGCCCCTCAGGCATAAACTCACATTATATAAATCCTGTATTCGGCCTATAATGTCGTATTCCTGTGTCGCATTCGCGCATGTGCCACAGAGACGACTTTATGCACTACAGGTAGTTCAAAATAGATTCATGCGCATGGCAACCGGTTGTCCTTGGTATGTGAGAAACATTGACCTGCATCGCGACTTTAGATTGGAAACAATCAGGAGCCATTTCAAAGAGATGTCAGAACATCACTTTGAAAAGGCAATAGTACATCCCAACCCGCTCATCGCGAGCGCGGCAAACTATACCCCCGATAGCTCAGTCGCCGAAAGGCATAGATTACCAAAACATGTTTTGACCGACCCAGCTGATGAAATATCACAGCTGTTAATGCATGACGCTAACATGCGACGCGCCTTACAAAGTACACTAAGTAAACAACATCCGGGTACAGGTATACCGATACACCGCCTCGTGTCCCGGGGCAACTGGCGACGATACACACCACACACGACAACTACATCGGTCCGGACCGAACGCGATAGCGTAGGTTCGAATCCGTTGCGAGTCGACTGCAATACTTCTGATCGCGATATAACCGATAGTCCGACGCTATCGACAGTAACGAGGACCGCGCGCGACCCGATAACTGCCGTTATCGCTAGGGCCGGCCCTAGTGATAACAGTAATTGTACCGTCAGCAAAAAGTCGACCGTCACGGATTCCTATAGTTTAAAAACTGCTCGTGACAGCAGCGCGCGCGGATGGCCTCGCCCACCGGGTGGCGTGGCTGGTGGGGTCCCCGCCCTCTTCGAGGTCAATGACTCCAGTCAAGATAACATGCGGTGGACGTCACTGCTGCCGCGGACGGGGTGTGCCCCAGTATTGCTGGCGCCTTCTGCTGGGCAATCACTTGTGGTTCAACCCGGTAGGGGTAGTCCGCCTGGGGTGGCACCTCAACGTTCGAAGGCGCGGAGCTGTCCCGCCGCATGTGTCTTCCCGATGCCAGGAGGCTGCGATGTCATTGACACCACGGCTGGCGGAGGTAACCCTCCCGTTTAACTGTTTTAGGTAGAAGCCATCAGCTCTCCTACTCTTCCGATTTAGCTTAAAGGTCTTTGGACCATAGCATAGGTCATTCCGAAAAAAAAAAAAAAAAAAAAAAAAAAAAAAAAAAAATGAATCTAAACACGCCATACAAATATATTAAATTTCTTTGAAATATCCAAATTTGGAGGTTTTATAGTGGGATTTTGAAATTTTTCTTTTTGAATCGTGATCTAATAGGCGGGCCCTATATACACCTGCAATAAACAATAGTAATTTTATTAATTTTGGCTATATATTTGGTTTTTAAAGTAAATAATTAACAAATTTCATAGTTTTCATACTCTTTTTCTTACCTTTTGGTCCATTAGTGAACTTTTTTCCAAAATTTCTAGTTGATCATCATCAGTCCGCCTATCCGCTTCTATTGAAACGTCATAGGACTAGCTTTCGCTCCCGGAAGCGCCTGTAAACATAAGAAAATAGTTAGCGTTGATTCGAATCCGCTATATATCGAACATTTCACGTACGACATTGACCCACTGCACCTACGGGTGCTGTTTATTGTGTATCTCGGTCTCACCTATCGTTCCATATCAAAATTCGACAATAGTTACATACAAAATTTTATAAATTTCTAACAAATTTCTTTCAAAAAACCAGTCTTTTGCCCAAAACTTGCCCACTTAGTGGGCGAGCCATCCCACTTTTCTTCAGAATAGTATACCCGGCGCTCTCCCGCGTCCATTGACACCTCGCTCGTTCGGCTCAGCCGTTGGGAAGTGCTAAAAATTTTGAAAATCCATATTCGACTGTTATTTCTATAAGAACCGAGGTAACGTGGTGAATCTAAACTTTACCTCGGTTCTTATAGAAATCTAAACACAGTTCTGCGCTGGTAGCCATTCCGCGCGGACGTGCCCGTTCTCAAGCACAGCAAGTCGGAAGCCCTGAAGCCCTGGTACAACACTGTGAGTAGAGTGTCGGATAGTGCAGATTAGTGCGTTTCTTAGAGTCCCGCGGCTCTCCGTTCGTTTATTCGTTTAATAGTTTATTCCGGAAAGTGTTATAACGTTTTTTCGCGCGTAAAGTAGGCGGGCCCGTTCAGTGGCGATCGGCGCCGCATAGTCGCGACCGTTATTTTTCCCGCGCGAATTTTAGGCGCGAATTAGATTAGTTTAGCTTTGGTATAGTGTTAGTTATACGGAAAGTTAAATTCATTCTGCTACCCCTGGTAGCCGTCGCGCGCTTACTCACCCTCCCACACAGGTGGGGGGGATTAGTCACATATTAGATTTATTTTAAAAATGGCAGACCCTATTGATTTCGAGTGCATGAAATCCCTCATGGCCTTCCTAGGCACTAAATACGATGACCTCAGTGAGAATTTAGAGCTTTTCCGCGCAAACCGTCGCGAGCACATCGCTGCACTGTCCTCCCCCGTTTCACCGTCTATTAAAGACGCGTCCCCCGCTTCACCGTCTATTAAAGACGCGTCCCCCCAGATCTCATGGCGCAATGCCCCTACCACCTCCTGGCACAATCCGTCAGACGAGGAGATGTCCTACCAGGGCAGCTCCACGGAGGATGACGACTATTATGAGGATGACGGCTTCCAAGAAGTCCGTTATAAGAAAAGGAGGCATCGCCCGGAACCGGAATCCCCGGCGTCTCCCCCGGCTAAGACACCCAAAGTAGGGTCCCCCAAGTCCCCTCAGGACAAACCCAAAGCCAAGGGCAAGCCCAAGGCATCCAGCTCCCCGGCATCACCGGAGCCAGAAATTTCGCGGCGCGATCAACTCGCTTCCGCATCCCAAGACGAGGACATGGACGTCGCACCACCGAAGTGCCGCCCCCCGCCCCCTATCATAGTCCACGACACCGGGTCATGGGCTACCATTTCTAAAGCCATCCATGGCAATCAGCTCGCCTTCAAAGCTGCCCGCGCATGCGCTGAAGGAGTCCGTGTCCAAGTCGACACAATTAATGACCACCGTAAGCTTACATCATTCCTTACGGAGAAAAAGATAGGTTATCATACATACGCCCTGGAGGACGAGCGGCTCCTCCGGGTCGTTATGATAGGACTGCCCACGAACATGGACACGGCCGACATCAAAGCCGACCTTGTCCATCAGGGCTACCCGGTCATGGAGGTACACCGCATGTACCATCCAAGGACAAAGCACCTTTACAAAATGGTCCTGGTAATCCTGCCACTAACATCGGCAGGCAAGGCCATTTTTAACGTCAAGGCCGTGTGCCACATTACCGGCCTCACCGTCGAGCCCCCGCGAAAAAAGGGAGCAGTAGGGCAATGCCACCGCTGCCAGTTGTACGGGCACTCCGCCCGCAACTGTCACGCTCACCCCAGGTGCGTCAAGTGCTTGGGCGACCATGGGACTGCGGACTGTCCCCGCAATGTGTCCACTTCCGCCGGGCCGCCGAGCTGTGTTCTCTGCGGCAGCGTAGGCCATCCCGCCAACTATCGAGGGTGTCCCAAAGCTCCCAAAAAGATCCGTAGGGTAGCTAAACCAAAGGCGGCTTCACCGCAAGCTCGTCCCCGCCAAGACAGGAAGTTCGTTCCCGCCCCACCCCCGACTACCAACGCGTGGTCCAAACCGGCCCCGAAGCCGGCCCCGGTCACCGCTGAACCCGCCCGGGCCCCACCAAGGGCCCCCGTCAATTACAGCAGACCAGCGGGTCCACCTGCCGGCATCTCGATGCCCGCAGCCCCCCGCCCTGCTCCCCCGTCTAGCTTCGCTGCAGATCTGGCATTCGTGTCAGAGTTTGTAGGCAGTATTGACCCAGTCGAACTGCAAATACTAGCAGTCAAACTGCGCGGTTCCCTTACGGAACGCCTCCAGGCACTAGCCGACCATTCCGCACTGATCGAAAAGATCAGGAGCTTCACTCCCAAAGTTTAAATTTTATAACCTACATAGGTATAAAATCGCTTTAACTCGACACAGCTGTTACAACATAAACAGCTGATTAAAGCGCGACGTAACGCGCGACGCGCCTACACATCACATAAACATACAATACAGTCGGGACTAGGTACATGAACACCACTCGGATCCCGGGATCGGAGTGACGTCACACACCTCACACGTATAAATCGATCCGGATCGACCGCGAATAGCGTAGGTTTGAATCCGTCATGAGTCGACATCAATATCAACCGCGATTTTATTTATAGATGGCACGAAGCTATCATTTAATTTTGTGGTATCGCGCGCGACCGTTCAAATATTGTTAACACGAGGGGCGGCCCTCGTTGTAACTTTATTAATTTCGTTTTTGTAAAACAAGTCGACCATCATGGATTCCATAGTATAAATCCTGCTCGTATAGCAGCGCGCGCGGATGGCCTCGCCCACCGGGTGGCGTGGCTGGTGGGGTCCTCCCCCTTTTCGATGTCAATGACAAACCGCCATGTTTCATGCGGTGGACGTCGCGGCTCTCGCCGAAGGGGTGTTGTCCAGTATTGCTGGCGCTTTCTGCCGGGCCATCATTCGTGATACAACCTGGTGGGGGTAGTCCGCCTGGGCCGCACTCCTGTCGTCGCCGGCGCGTGCCGTCCCACCGTATGTAACAATCCGACGCCGGAGGCCGTGAGGTCAAAGACATCTCGGTCGGCGGAGGTAACCCTCCCGTTTGTATTATTTAGGTGTAGCCATCTGCTCACTTACTAAACCGATGAAGCTTTAAGGTCTTCGGACCACCAGCATAGATCCATTCGAAAAAAAAAAAAAAAAAAAAGAATCTAAACACGCCATACAAATATATTAAATTTCTTTGAAATATCCAAATTTGGAGGTTTTATAGTGGGATTTTGAAATTTTTTCTTTTTGAATCGTGATCTAATAGGCGGGCCCTATATACACCTGCAATAAACAATAGTAATTTTATTAATTTTGGCTATATATTTGGTTTTTAAAGTAAATAATTAACAAATTTCATAGTTTTCATACTCTTTTTCTTACCTTTTGGTCCATTAGTGAACTTTTTTCCAAAATTTCTAGTTGATCATCATCAGTCCGCCTATCCGCTTCTATTGAAACGTCATAGGACTAGCTTTCGCTCCCGGAAGCGCCTGTAAACATAAGAAAATAGTTAGCGTTGATTCGAATCCGCTATATATCGAACATTTCACGTACGACATTGACCCACTGCACCTACGGGTGCTGTTTATTGTGTATCTCGGTCTCACCTATCGTTCCATATCAAAATTCGACAATAGTTACATACAAAATTTTATAAATTTCTAACAAATTTCTTTCAAAAAACCAGTCTTTTGCCCAAAACTTGCCCACTTAGTGGGCGAGCCATCCCACTTTTCTTCAGAATAGTATACCCGGCGCTCTCCCGCGTCCATTGACACCTCGCTCGTTCGGCTCAGCCGTTGGGAAGTGCTAAAAATTTTGAATATCCATATTCGACTGTTATTTCTATAAGAACCGAGGTAACGTGGTGAATCTAAACACGCCATACAAATATATTAAATTTCTTTGAAATATCCAAATTTGGAGGTTTTATAGTGGGATTTTGAAATTTTTTCTTTTTGAATCGTGATCTAATAGGCGGGCCCTATATACACCTGCAATAAACAATAGTAATTTTATTAATTTTGGCTATATATTTGGTTTTTAAAGTAAATAATTAACAAATTTCATAGTTTTCATACTCTTTTTCTTACCTTTTGGTCCATTAGTGAACTTTTTTCCAAAATTTCTAGTTGATCATCATCAGTCCGCCTATCCGCTTCTATTGAAACGTCATAGGACTAGCTTTCGCTCCCGGAAGCGCCTGTAAACATAAGAAAATAGTTAGCGTTGATTCGAATCCGCTATATATCGAACATTTCACGTACGACATTGACCCACTGCACCTACGGGTGCTGTTTATTGTGTATCTCGGTCTCACCTATCGTTCCATATCAAAATTCGACAATAGTTACATACAAAATTTTATAAATTTCTAACAAATTTCTTTCAAAAAACCAGTCTTTTGCCCAAAACTTGCCCACTTAGTGGGCGAGCCATCCCACTTTTCTTCAGAATAGTATACCCGGCGCTCTCCCGCGTCCATTGACACCTCGCTCGTTCGGCTCAGCCGTTGGGAAGTGCTAAAAATTTTGAAAATCCATATTCGACTGTTATTTCTATAAGAACCGAGGTAACGTGGTGAATCTAAACACGCCATACAAATATATTAAATTTCTTTGAAATATCCAAATTTGGAGGTTTTATAGTGGGATTTTGAAATTTTTTCTTTTTGAATCGTGATCTAATAGGCGGGCCCTATATACACCTGCAATAAACAATAGTAATTTTATTAATTTTGGCTATATATTTGGTTTTTAAAGTAAATAATTAACAAATTTCATAGTTTTCATACTCTTTTTCTTACCTTTTGGTCCATTAGTGAACTTTTTTCCAAAATTTCTAGTTGATCATCATCAGTCCGCCTATCCGCTTCTATTGAAACGTCATAGGACTAGCTTTCGCTCCCGGAAGCGCCTGTAAACATAAGAAAATAGTTAGCGTTGATTCGAATCCGCTATATATCGAACATTTCACGTACGACATTGACCCACTGCACCTACGGGTGCTGTTTATTGTGTATCTCGGTCTCACCTATCGTTCCATATCAAAATTCGACAATAGTTACATACAAAATTTTATAAATTTCTAACAAATTTCTTTCAAAAAACCAGTCTTTTGCCCAAAACTTGCCCACTTAGTGGGCGAGCCATCCCACTTTTCTTCAGAATAGTATACCCGGCGCTCTCCCGCGTCCATTGACACCTCGCTCGTTCGGCTCAGCCGTTGGGAAGTGCTAAAAATTTTGAAAATCCATATTCGACTGTTATTTCTATAAGAACCGAGGTAACGTGGTGAATCTAAACACGCCATACAAATATATTAAATTTCTTTGAAATATCCAAATTTGGAGGTTTTATAGTGGGATTTTGAAATTTTTTCTTTTTGAATCGTGATCTAATAGGCGGGCCCTATATACACCTGCAATAAACAATAGTAATTTTATTAATTTTGGCTATATATTTGGTTTTTAAAGTAAATAATTAACAAATTTCATAGTTTTCATACTCTTTTTCTTACCTTTTGGTCCATTAGTGAACTTTTTTCCAAAATTTCTAGTTGATCATCATCAGTCCGCCTATCCGCTTCTATTGAAACGTCATAGGACTAGCTTTCGCTCCCGGAAGCGCCTGTAAACATAAGAAAATAGTTAGCGTTGATTCGAATCCGCTATATATCGAACATTTCACGTACGACATTGACCCACTGCACCTACGGGTGCTGTTTATTGTGTATCTCGGTCTCACCTATCGTTCCATATCAAAATTCGACAATAGTTACATACAAAATTTTATAAATTTCTAACAAATTTCTTTCAAAAAACCAGTCTTTTGCCCAAAACTTGCCCACTTAGTGGGCGAGCCATCCCACTTTTCTTCAGAATAGTATACCCGGCGCTCTCCCGCGTCCATTGACACCTCGCTCGTTCGGCTCAGCCGTTGGGAAGTGCTAAAAATTTTGAAAATCCATATTCGACTGTTATTTCTATAAGAACCGAGGTAACGTGGTGAATCTAAACACGCCATACAAATATATTAAATTTCTTTGAAATATCCAAATTTGGAGGTTTTATAGTGGGATTTTGAAATTTTTTCTTTTTGAATCGTGATCTAATAGGCGGGCCCTATATACACCTGCAATAAACAATAGTAATTTTATTAATTTTGGCTATATATTTGGTTTTTAAAGTAAATAATTAACAAATTTCATAGTTTTCATACTCTTTTTCTTACCTTTTGGTCCATTAGTGAACTTTTTTCCAAAATTTCTAGTTGATCATCATCAGTCCGCCTATCCGCTTCTATTGAAACGTCATAGGACTAGCTTTCGCTCCCGGAAGCGCCTGTAAACATAAGAAAATAGTTAGCGTTGATTCGAATCCGTTATATATCGAACATTTCACGTACGACATTGACCCACTGCACCTACGGGTGCTGTTTATTGTGTATCTCGGTCTCACCTATCGTTCCATATCAAAATTCGACAATAGTTACATACAAAATTTTATAAATTTCTAACAAATTTCTTTCAAAAAACCAGTCTTTTGCCCAAAACTTGCCCACTTAGTGGGCGAGCCATCCCACTTTTCTTCAGAATAGTATACCCGGCGCTCTCCCGCGTCCATTGACACCTCGCTCGTTCGGCTCAGCCGTTGGGAAGTGCTAAAAATTTTGAAAATCCATATTCGACTGTTATTTCTATAAGAACCGAGGTAACGTGGTGAATCTAAACACGCCATACAAATATATTAAATTTCTTTGAAATATCCAAATTTGGAGGTTTTATAGTGGGATTTTGAAATTTTTTCTTTTTGAATCGTGATCTAATAGGCGGGCCCTATATACACCTGCAATAAACAATAGTAATTTTATTAATTTTGGCTATATATTTGGTTTTTAAAGTAAATAATTAACAAATTTCATAGTTTTCATACTCTTTTTCTTACCTTTTGGTCCATTAGTGAACTTTTTTCCAAAATTTCTAGTTGATCATCATCAGTCCGCCTATCCGCTTCTATTGAAACGTCATAGGACTAGCTTTCGCTCCCGGAAGCGCCTGTAAACATAAGAAAATAGTTAGCGTTGATTCGAATCCGCTATATATCGAACATTTCACGTACGACATTGACCCACTGCACCTACGGGTGCTGTTTATTGTGTATCTCGGTCTCACCTATCGTTCCATATCAAAATTCGACAATAGTTACATACAAAATTTTATAAATTTCTAACAAATTTCTTTCAAAAAACCAGTCTTTTGCCCAAAACTTGCCCACTTAGTGGGCGAGCCATCCCACTTTTCTTCAGAATAGTATACCCGGCGCTCTCCCGCGTCCATTGACACCTCGCTCGTTCGGCTCAGCCGTTGGGAAGTGCTAAAAATTTTGAATATCCATATTCGACTGTTATTTCTATAAGAACCGAGGTAACGTGGTGAATCTAAACACGCCATACAAATATATTAAATTTCTTTGAAATATCCAAATTTGGAGGTTTTATAGTGGGATTTTGAAATTTTTTCTTTTTGAATCGTGATCTAATAGGCGGGCCCTATATACACCTGCAATAAACAATAGTAATTTTATTAATTTTGGCTATATATTTGGTTTTTAAAGTAAATAATTAACAAATTTCATAGTTTTCATACTCTTTTTCTTACCTTTTGGTCCATTAGTGAACTTTTTTCCAAAATTTCTAGTTGATCATCATCAGTCCGCCTATCCGCTTCTATTGAAACGTCATAGGACTAGCTTTCGCTCCCGGAAGCGCCTGTAAACATAAGAAAATAGTTAGCGTTGATTCGAATCCGCTATATATCGAACATTTCACGTACGACATTGACCCACTGCACCTACGGGTGCTGTTTATTGTGTATCTCGGTCTCACCTATCGTTCCATATCAAAATTCGACAATAGTTACATACAAAATTTTATAAATTTCTAACAAATTTCTTTCAAAAAACCAGTCTTTTGCCCAAAACTTGCCCACTTAGTGGGCGAGCCATCCCACTTTTCTTCAGAATAGTATACCCGGCGCTCTCCCGCGTCCATTGACACCTCGCTCGTTCGGCTCAGCCGTTGGGAAGTGCTAAAAATTTTGAAAATCCATATTCGACTGTTATTTCTATAAGAACCGAGGTAACGTGGTGAATCTAAACACGCCATACAAATATATTAAATTTCTTTGAAATATCCAAATTTGGAGGTTTTATAGTGGGATTTTGAAATTTTTTCTTTTTGAATCGTGATCTAATAGGCGGGCCCTATATACACCTGCAATAAACAATAGTAATTTTATTAATTTTGGCTATATATTTGGTTTTTAAAGTAAATAATTAACAAATTTCATAGTTTTCATACTCTTTTTCTTACCTTTTGGTCCATTAGTGAACTTTTTTCCAAAATTTCTAGTTGATCATCATCAGTCCGCCTATCCGCTTCTATTGAAACGTCATAGGACTAGCTTTCGCTCCCGGAAGCGCCTGTAAACATAAGAAAATAGTTAGCGTTGATTCGAATCCGCTATATATCGAACATTTCACGTACGACATTGACCCACTGCACCTACGGGTGCTGTTTATTGTGTATCTCGGTCTCACCTATCGTTCCATATCAAAATTCGACAATAGTTACATACAAAATTTTATAAATTTCTAACAAATTTCTTTCAAAAAACCAGTCTTTTGCCCAAAACTTGCCCACTTAGTGGGCGAGCCATCCCACTTTTCTTCAGAATAGTATACCCGGCGCTCTCTCGCGTCCATTGACACCTCGCTCGTTCGGCTCAGCCGTTGGGAAGTGCTAAAAATTTTGAAAATCCATATTCGACTGTTATTTCTATAAGAACCGAGGTAACGTGGTGAATCTAAACAATAATCTAAACAATAATCTAAACAATATCTAAACAATATCTAAACAATAAGATATAAAATCCCTGATATCATAGATAGTCCTCAAGCTGCTGTGTCAGCCTGTATCGACTTCACGGACCATCTGGTAGCGAGCGTTGAAATGTCATCCAGGGAGGTCTCAGCGGCCCATGAGGGCCACTGGGAGCTCCCGGAAGACCTTAAAGATCTAATTCGCGAGAAAAATATAGCTAGGCGTACATACGCTCGCTACCCGTCGGAAGAGTGTCGTCGTTCCCTCCGTGACCTCGAACGAGAGGTCAAAGCCCGAATAATTGAATTTAAATCCGAGAGATGGGATCGCCTCCTGAGCGAGATAAATCCTTCCCACGTAGCCTACTGGCCACTCGCGAGATCAATTCGTAAAAAATCGGAGGCATCTATGCCCCCGTTGAATAGAATAAACAATACGCCTGCACTAGAGGACTCAGACAAAGCCGAATGTCTAGCCGATCATTTCGAGAGCCAGTGTACGCCGAGCCCGATAGTAGCATCCTCCCCAGTAGGTCCCCATGTAGAGGAGGTAACTAGGGAGATTGCGAGGAGGACCGCTATGCCGCCGGAGGGTGATCCGATCCCTCCGGTGGATGTAGAAGAGGTCCAAGACATAATTAAGTGCCTGCACTCCAAGAAGGCCCCCGGGCTGGACGGAGTAACGAACAGGGTTTTAAAAATACTACCGCTCACTCTAGTTATCCTCCTGGTAAATATAATAAACGCCCTCCTAAAGGGTTGCAAATTCCCAGACATATGGAAAGAAGCCACGGTTATAGGTATACCCAAACCCGGAAAGCCGGGTACGGAACCGTCAAGCTATCGGCCCATAAGCTTACTAAGCTCGATAGGAAAAATATATGAACGGGTTCTGCTTAAGCGGTTGAAAACTGTTATAAGCGAAAAGAACCTGTTCATAGATGAACAATTCGCCTTCCGCGAAAACCATTGTTGTCCCAGACAAGTTCACCGTATGACGGAGGACATCCTCAGAGGTCTGAATAGGAAAAGATCCCATGACACATGCGCGGTCTTCTTCGACGTAGCGAGGGCCTTCGACCGGATATGGCACGAAGGACTCGTATACAAACTTTATAAATTAGGAATACCGGACAGACTGGTCATCATCATCAAAGACTACCTGTCTGACCGGCACTTTAGGTATAGAGTAGAAGGCACCCTGTCCTCCCGGAGACCTCTGAGGGCCGGAGTCCCTCAGGGCTCAGTGCTCTCCCCAACCCTGTACAACCTGTACACGTCAGATATACCTAAACACCCTGCGGTAAAGCTGGCGCTCTTTGCCGACGACACCGCACTGTATATAACCCACCCAGTAGCATCAATAGCCTCTAACTCCCTTCAGCGAGCCGTCAACGTCTTAGGAGACTGGTTCGCTAAATGGAGGATAGAAATTAATCCAGAAAAAGTGCCTCGTTACACTTTAGTAGAAGGGTGAAAGGTCCACACAGGAAGCGCTGTCGATATATGGCGCCAATAAAGTTAAACGATACCGTAATCCCTAGAGTCGATCAGGTCAAATACCTAGGGGTTACATTAGACAGGTCAATGTCCTTCGCACCACATATTAAAAATGTAACAAAAAAGGCAAAGTTCGTTTTATCAAAATTATATTTTCTTATAAATAAAAATAGTAAAATGCCCCTCAGGCATAAACTCACATTATATAAATCCTGTATTCGGCCTATAATGTCGTATTCCTGTGTCGCATTCGCGCATGTGCCACAGAGACGACTTTATGCACTACAGGTAGTTCAAAATAGATTCATGCGCATGGCAACCGGTTGTCCTTGGTATGTGAGAAACATTGACCTGCATCGCGACTTTAGATTGGAAACAATCAGGAGCCATTTCAAAGAGATGTCAGAACATCACTTTGAAAAGGCAATAGTACATCCCAACCCGCTCATCGCGAGCGCGGCAAACTATACCCCCGATAGCTCAGTCGCCGAAAGGCATAGATTACCAAAACATGTTTTGACCGACCCAGCTGATGAAATATCACAGCTGTTAATGCATGACGCTAACATGCGACGCGCCTTACAAAGTACACTAAGTAAACAACATCCGGGTACAGGTATACCGATACACCGCCTCGTGTCCCGGGGCAACTGGCGACGATACACACCACACACGACAACTACATCGGTCCGGACCGAACGCGATAGCGTAGGTTCGAATCCGTTGCGAGTCGACTGCAATACTTCTGATCGCGATATAACCGATAGTCCGACGCTATCGACAGTAACGAGGACCGCGCGCGACCCGATAACTGCCGTTATCGCTAGGGCCGGCCCTAGTGATAACAGTAATTGTACCGTCAGCAAAAAGTCGACCGTCACGGATTCCTATAGTTTAAAAACTGCTCGTGACAGCAGCGCGCGCGGATGGCCTCGCCCACCGGGTGGCGTGGCTGGTGGGGTCCCCGCCCTCTTCGAGGTCAATGACTCCAGTCAAGATAACATGCGGTGGACGTCACTGCTGCCGCGGACGGGGTGTGCCCCAGTATTGCTGGCGCCTTCTGCTGGGCAATCACTTGTGGTTCAACCCGGTAGGGGTAGTCCGCCTGGGGTGGCACCTCAACGTTCGAAGGCGCGGAGCTGTCCCGCCGCATGTGTCTTCCCGATGCCAGGAGGCTGCGATGTCATTGACACCACGGCTGGCGGAGGTAACCCTCCCGTTTAACTGTTTTAGGTAGAAGCCATCAGCTCTCCTACTCTTCCGATTTAGCTTAAAGGTCTTTGGACCATAGCATAGGTCATTCCGAAAAAAAAAAAAAAAAAAAAAAAAAAAAAAAAAAATGAATCTAAACACGCCATACAAATATATTAAATTTCTTTGAAATATCCAAATTTGGAGGTTTTATAGTGGGATTTTGAAATTTTTTCTTTTTGAATCGTGATCTAATAGGCGGGCCCTATATACACCTGCAATAAACAATAGTAATTTTATTAATTTTGGCTATATATTTGGTTTTTAAAGTAAATAATTAACAAATTTCATAGTTTTCATACTCTTTTTCTTACCTTTTGGTCCATTAGTGAACTTTTTTCCAAAATTTCTAGTTGATCATCATCAGTCCGCCTATCCGCTTCTATTGAAACGTCATAGGACTAGCTTTCGCTCCCGGAAGCGCCTGTAAACATAAGAAAATAGTTAGCGTTGATTCGAATCCGCTATATATCGAACATTTCACGTACGACATTGACCCACTGCACCTACGGGTGCTGTTTATTGTGTATCTCGGTCTCACCTATCGTTCCATATCAAAATTCGACAATAGTTACATACAAAATTTTATAAATTTCTAACAAATTTCTTTCAAAAAACCAGTCTTTTGCCCAAAACTTGCCCACTTAGTGGGCGAGCCATCCCACTTTTCTTCAGAATAGTATACCCGGCGCTCTCCCGCGTCCATTGACACCTCGCTCGTTCGGCTCAGCCGTTGGGAAGTGCTAAAAATTTTGAAAATCCATATTCGACTGTTATTTCTATAAGAACCGAGGTAACGTGGTGAATCTAAACACGCCATACAAATATATTAAATTTCTTTGAAATATCCAAATTTGGAGGTTTTATAGTGGGATTTTGAAATTTTTTCTTTTTGAATCGTGATCTAATAGGCGGGCCCTATATACACCTGCAATAAACAATAGTAATTTTATTAATTTTGGCTATATATTTGGTTTTTAAAGTAAATAATTAACAAATTTCATAGTTTTCATACTCTTTTTCTTACCTTTTGGTCCATTAGTGAACTTTTTTCCAAAATTTCTAGTTGATCATCATCAGTCCGCCTATCCGCTTCTATTGAAACGTCATAGGACTAGCTTTCGCTCCCGGAAGCGCCTGTAAACATAAGAAAATAGTTAGCGTTGATTCGAATCCGCTATATATCGAACATTTCACGTACGACATTGACCCACTGCACCTACGGGTGCTGTTTATTGTGTATCTCGGTCTCACCTATCGTTCCATATCAAAATTCGACAATAGTTACATACAAAATTTTATAAATTTCTAACAAATTTCTTTCAAAAAACCAGTCTTTTGCCCAAAACTTGCCCACTTAGTGGGCGAGCCATCCCACTTTTCTTCAGAATAGTATACCCGGCGCTCTCCCGCGTCCATTGACACCTCGCTCGTTCGGCTCAGCCGTTGGGAAGTGCTAAAAATTTTGAATATCCATATTCGACTGTTATTTCTATAAGAACCGAGGTAACGTGGTGAATCTAAACACGCCATACAAATATATTAAATTTCTTTGAAATATCCAAATTTGGAGGTTTTATAGTGGGATTTTGAAATTTTTTCTTTTTGAATCGTGATCTAATAGGCGGGCCCTATATACACCTGCAATAAACAATAGTAATTTTATTAATTTTGGCTATATATTTGGTTTTTAAAGTAAATAATTAACAAATTTCATAGTTTTCATACTCTTTTTCTTACCTTTTGGTCCATTAGTGAACTTTTTTCCAAAATTTCTAGTTGATCATCATCAGTCCGCCTATCCGCTTCTATTGAAACGTCATAGGACTAGCTTTCGCTCCCGGAAGCGCCTGTAAACATAAGAAAATAGTTAGCGTTGATTCGAATCCGCTATATATCGAACATTTCACGTACGACATTGACCCACTGCACCTACGGGTGCTGTTTATTGTGTATCTCGGTCTCACCTATCGTTCCATATCAAAATTCGACAATAGTTACATACAAAATTTTATAAATTTCTAACAAATTTCTTTCAAAAAACCAGTCTTTTGCCCAAAACTTGCCCACTTAGTGGGCGAGCCATCCCACTTTTCTTCAGAATAGTATACCCGGCGCTCTCCCGCGTCCATTGACACCTCGCTCGTTCGGCTCAGCCGTTGGGAAGTGCTAAAAATTTTGAAAATCCATATTCGACTGTTATTTCTATAAGAACCGAGGTAACGTGGTGAATCTAAACACGCCATACAAATATATTAAATTTCTTTGAAATATCCAAATTTGGAGGTTTTATAGTGGGATTTTGAAATTTTTTCTTTTTGAATCGTGATCTAATAGGCGGGCCCTATATACACCTGCAATAAACAATAGTAATTTTATTAATTTTGGCTATATATTTGGTTTTTAAAGTAAATAATTAACAAATTTCATAGTTTTCATACTCTTTTTCTTACCTTTTGGTCCATTAGTGAACTTTTTTCCAAAATTTCTAGTTGATCATCATCAGTCCGCCTATCCGCTTCTATTGAAACGTCATAGGACTAGCTTTCGCTCCCGGAAGCGCCTGTAAACATAAGAAAATAGTTAGCGTTGATTCGAATCCGCTATATATCGAACATTTCACGTACGACATTGACCCACTGCACCTACGGGTGCTGTTTATTGTGTATCTCGGTCTCACCTATCGTTCCATATCAAAATTCGACAATAGTTACATACAAAATTTTATAAATTTCTAACAAATTTCTTTCAAAAAACCAGTCTTTTGCCCAAAACTTGCCCACTTAGTGGGCGAGCCATCCCACTTTTCTTCAGAATAGTATACCCGGCGCTCTCCCGCGTCCATTGACACCTCGCTCGTTCGGCTCAGCCGTTGGGAAGTGCTAAAAATTTTGAAAATCCATATTCGACTGTTATTTCTATAAGAACCGAGGTAACGTGGTGAATCTAAACACGCCATACAAATATATTAAATTTCTTTGAAATATCCAAATTTGGAGGTTTTATAGTGGGATTTTGAAATTTTTTCTTTTTGAATCGTGATCTAATAGGCGGGCCCTATATACACCTGCAATAAACAATAGTAATTTTATTAATTTTGGCTATATATTTGGTTTTTAAAGTAAATAATTAACAAATTTCATAGTTTTCATACTCTTTTTCTTACCTTTTGGTCCATTAGTGAACTTTTTTCCAAAATTTCTAGTTGATCATCATCAGTCCGCCTATCCGCTTCTATTGAAACGTCATAGGACTAGCTTTCGCTCCCGGAAGCGCCTGTAAACATAAGAAAATAGTTAGCGTTGATTCGAATCCGCTATATATCGAACATTTCACGTACGACATTGACCCACTGCACCTACGGGTGCTGTTTATTGTGTATCTCGGTCTCACCTATCGTTCCATATCAAAATTCGACAATAGTTACATACAAAATTTTATAAATTTCTAACAAATTTCTTTCAAAAAACCAGTCTTTTGCCCAAAACTTGCCCACTTAGTGGGCGAGCCATCCCACTTTTCTTCAGAATAGTATACCCGGCGCTCTCCCGCGTCCATTGACACCTCGCTCGTTCGGCTCAGCCGTTGGGAAGTGCTAAAAATTTTGAAAATCCATATTCGACTGTTATTTCTATAAGAACCGAGGTAACGTGGTGAATCTAAACACGCCATACAAATATATTAAATTTCTTTGAAATATCCAAATTTGGAGGTTTTATAGTGGGATTTTGAAATTTTTTCTTTTTGAATCGTGATCTAATAGGCGGGCCCTATATACACCTGCAATAAACAATAGTAATTTTATTAATTTTGGCTATATATTTGGTTTTTAAAGTAAATAATTAACAAATTTCATAGTTTTCATACTCTTTTTCTTACCTTTTGGTCCATTAGTGAACTTTTTTCCAAAATTTCTAGTTGATCATCATCAGTCCGCCTATCCGCTTCTATTGAAACGTCATAGGACTAGCTTTCGCTCCCGGAAGCGCCTGTAAACATAAGAAAATAGTTAGCGTTGATTCGAATCCGCTATATATCGAACATTTCACGTACGACATTGACCCACTGCACCTACGGGTGCTGTTTATTGTGTATCTCGGTCTCACCTATCGTTCCATATCAAAATTCGACAATAGTTACATACAAAATTTTATAAATTTCTAACAAATTTCTTTCAAAAAACCAGTCTTTTGCCCAAAACTTGCCCACTTAGTGGGCGAGCCATCCCACTTTTCTTCAGAATAGTATACCCGGCGCTCTCCCGCGTCCATTGACACCTCGCTCGTTCGGCTCAGCCGTTGGGAAGTGCTAAAAATTTTGAAAATCCATATTCGACTGTTATTTCTATAAGAACCGAGGTAACGTGGTGAATCTAAACACGCCATACAAATATATTAAATTTCTTTGAAATATCCAAATTTGGAGGTTTTATAGTGGGATTTTGAAATTTTTTCTTTTTGAATCGTGATCTAATAGGCGGGCCCTATATACACCTGCAATAAACAATAGTAATTTTATTAATTTTGGCTATATATTTGGTTTTTAAAGTAAATAATTAACAAATTTCATAGTTTTCATACTCTTTTTCTTACCTTTTGGTCCATTAGTGAACTTTTTTCCAAAATTTCTAGTTGATCATCATCAGTCCGCCTATCCGCTTCTATTGAAACGTCATAGGACTAGCTTTCGCTCCCGGAAGCGCCTGTAAACATAAGAAAATAGTTAGCGTTGATTCGAATCCGCTATATATCGAACATTTCACGTACGACATTGACCCACTGCACCTACGGGTGCTGTTTATTGTGTATCTCGGTCTCACCTATCGTTCCATATCAAAATTCGACAATAGTTACATACAAAATTTTATAAATTTCTAACAAATTTCTTTCAAAAAACCAGTCTTTTGCCCAAAACTTGCCCACTTAGTGGGCGAGCCATCCCACTTTTCTTCAGAATAGTATACCCGGCGCTCTCCCGCGTCCATTGACACCTCGCTCGTTCGGCTCAGCCGTTGGGAAGTGCTAAAAATTTTGAATATCCATATTCGACTGTTATTTCTATAAGAACCGAGGTAACGTGGTGAATCTAAACACGCCATACAAATATATTAAATTTCTTTGAAATATCCAAATTTGGAGGTTTTATAGTGGGATTTTGAAATTTTTTCTTTTTGAATCGTGATCTAATAGGCGGGCCCTATATACACCTGCAATAAACAATAGTAATTTTATTAATTTTGGCTATATATTTGGTTTTTAAAGTAAATAATTAACAAATTTCATAGTTTTCATACTCTTTTTCTTACCTTTTGGTCCATTAGTGAACTTTTTTCCAAAATTTCTAGTTGATCATCATCAGTCCGCCTATCCGCTTCTATTGAAACGTCATAGGACTAGCTTTCGCTCCCGGAAGCGCCTGTAAACATAAGAAAATAGTTAGCGTTGATTCGAATCCGCTATATATCGAACATTTCACGTACGACATTGACCCACTGCACCTACGGGTGCTGTTTATTGTGTATCTCGGTCTCACCTATCGTTCCATATCAAAATTCGACAATAGTTACATACAAAATTTTATAAATTTCTAACAAATTTCTTTCAAAAAACCAGTCTTTTGCCCAAAACTTGCCCACTTAGTGGGCGAGCCATCCCACTTTTCTTCAGAATAGTATACCCGGCGCTCTCCCGCGTCCATTGACACCTCGCTCGTTCGGCTCAGCCGTTGGGAAGTGCTAAAAATTTTGAAAATCCATATTCGACTGTTATTTCTATAAGAACCGAGGTAACGTGGTGAATCTAAACACGCCATACAAATATATTAAATTTCTTTGAAATATCCAAATTTGGAGGTTTTATAGTGGGATTTTGAAATTTTTTCTTTTTGAATCGTGATCTAATAGGCGGGCCCTATATACACCTGCAATAAACAATAGTAATTTTATTAATTTTGGCTATATATTTGGTTTTTAAAGTAAATAATTAACAAATTTCATAGTTTTCATACTCTTTTTCTTACCTTTTGGTCCATTAGTGAACTTTTTTCCAAAATTTCTAGTTGATCATCATCAGTCCGCCTATCCGCTTCTATTGAAACGTCATAGGACTAGCTTTCGCTCCCGGAAGCGCCTGTAAACATAAGAAAATAGTTAGCGTTGATTCGAATCCGCTATATATCGAACATTTCACGTACGACATTGACCCACTGCACCTACGGGTGCTGTTTATTGTGTATCTCGGTCTCACCTATCGTTCCATATCAAAATTCGACAATAGTTACATACAAAATTTTATAAATTTCTAACAAATTTCTTTCAAAAAACCAGTCTTTTGCCCAAAACTTGCCCACTTAGTGGGCGAGCCATCCCACTTTTCTTCAGAATAGTATACCCGGCGCTCTCTCGCGTCCATTGACACCTCGCTCGTTCGGCTCAGCCGTTGGGAAGTGCTAAAAATTTTGAAAATCCATATTCGACTGTTATTTCTATAAGAACCGAGGTAACGTGGTGAATCTAAACAATAATCTAAACAATAATCTAAACAATATCTAAACAATATCTAAACAATAAGATATAAAATCCCTGATATCATAGATAGTCCTCAAGCTGCTGTGTCAGCCTGTATCGACTTCACGGACCATCTGGTAGCGAGCGTTGAAATGTCATCCAGGGAGGTCTCAGCGGCCCATGAGGGCCACTGGGAGCTCCCGGAAGACCTTAAAGATCTAATTCGCGAGAAAAATATAGCTAGGCGTACATACGCTCGCTACCCGTCGGAAGAGTGTCGTCGTTCCCTCCGTGACCTCGAACGAGAGGTCAAAGCCCGAATAATTGAATTTAAATCCGAGAGATGGGATCGCCTCCTGAGCGAGATAAATCCTTCCCACGTAGCCTACTGGCCACTCGCGAGATCAATTCGTAAAAAATCGGAGGCATCTATGCCCCCGTTGAATAGAATAAACAATACGCCTGCACTAGAGGACTCAGACAAAGCCGAATGTCTAGCCGATCATTTCGAGAGCCAGTGTACGCCGAGCCCGATAGTAGCATCCTCCCCAGTAGGTCCCCATGTAGAGGAGGTAACTAGGGAGATTGCGAGGAGGACCGCTATGCCGCCGGAGGGTGATCCGATCCCTCCGGTGGATGTAGAAGAGGTCCAAGACATAATTAAGTGCCTGCACTCCAAGAAGGCCCCCGGGCTGGACGGAGTAACGAACAGGGTTTTAAAAATACTACCGCTCACTCTAGTTATCCTCCTGGTAAATATAATAAACGCCCTCCTAAAGGGTTGCAAATTCCCAGACATATGGAAAGAAGCCACGGTTATAGGTATACCCAAACCCGGAAAGCCGGGTACGGAACCGTCAAGCTATCGGCCCATAAGCTTACTAAGCTCGATAGGAAAAATATATGAACGGGTTCTGCTTAAGCGGTTGAAAACTGTTATAAGCGAAAAGAACCTGTTCATAGATGAACAATTCGCCTTCCGCGAAAACCATTGTTGTCCCAGACAAGTTCACCGTATGACGGAGGACATCCTCAGAGGTCTGAATAGGAAAAGATCCCATGACACATGCGCGGTCTTCTTCGACGTAGCGAGGGCCTTCGACCGGATATGGCACGAAGGACTCGTATACAAACTTTATAAATTAGGAATACCGGACAGACTGGTCATCATCATCAAAGACTACCTGTCTGACCGGCACTTTAGGTATAGAGTAGAAGGCACCCTGTCCTCCCGGAGACCTCTGAGGGCCGGAGTCCCTCAGGGCTCAGTGCTCTCCCCAACCCTGTACAACCTGTACACGTCAGATATACCTAAACACCCTGCGGTAAAGCTGGCGCTCTTTGCCGACGACACCGCACTGTATATAACCCACCCAGTAGCATCAATAGCCTCTAACTCCCTTCAGCGAGCCGTCAACGTCTTAGGAGACTGGTTCGCTAAATGGAGGATAGAAATTAATCCAGAAAAAAGTGCCTCGTTACACTTTAGTAGAAGGGTGAAAGGTCCACACAGGAAGCGCTGTCGATATATGGCGCCAATAAAGTTAAACGATACCGTAATCCCTAGAGTCGATCAGGTCAAATACCTAGGGGTTACATTAGACAGGTCAATGTCCTTCGCACCACATATTAAAAATGTAACAAAAAAGGCAAAGTTCGTTTTATCAAAATTATATTTTCTTATAAATAAAAATAGTAAAATGCCCCTCAGGCATAAACTCACATTATATAAATCCTGTATTCGGCCTATAATGTCGTATTCCTGTGTCGCATTCGCGCATGTGCCACAGAGACGACTTTATGCACTACAGGTAGTTCAAAATAGATTCATGCGCATGGCAACCGGTTGTCCTTGGTATGTGAGAAACATTGACCTGCATCGCGACTTTAGATTGGAAACAATCAGGAGCCATTTCAAAGAGATGTCAGAACATCACTTTGAAAAGGCAATAGTACATCCCAACCCGCTCATCGCGAGCGCGGCAAACTATACCCCCGATAGCTCAGTCGCCGAAAGGCATAGATTACCAAAACATGTTTTGACCGACCCAGCTGATGAAATATCACAGCTGTTAATGCATGACGCTAACATGCGACGCGCCTTACAAAGTACACTAAGTAAACAACATCCGGGTACAGGTATACCGATACACCGCCTCGTGTCCCGGGGCAACTGGCGACGATACACACCACACACGACAACTACATCGGTCCGGACCGAACGCGATAGCGTAGGTTCGAATCCGTTGCGAGTCGACTGCAATACTTCTGATCGCGATATAACCGATAGTCCGACGCTATCGACAGTAACGAGGACCGCGCGCGACCCGATAACTGCCGTTATCGCTAGGGCCGGCCCTAGTGATAACAGTAATTGTACCGTCAGCAAAAAGTCGACCGTCACGGATTCCTATAGTTTAAAAACTGCTCGTGACAGCAGCGCGCGCGGATGGCCTCGCCCACCGGGTGGCGTGGCTGGTGGGGTCCCCGCCCTCTTCGAGGTCAATGACTCCAGTCAAGATAACATGCGGTGGACGTCACTGCTGCCGCGGACGGGGTGTGCCCCAGTATTGCTGGCGCCTTCTGCTGGGCAATCACTTGTGGTTCAACCCGGTAGGGGTAGTCCGCCTGGGGTGGCACCTCAACGTTCGAAGGCGCGGAGCTGTCCCGCCGCATGTGTCTTCCCGATGCCAGGAGGCTGCGATGTCATTGACACCACGGCTGGCGGAGGTAACCCTCCCGTTTAACTGTTTTAGGTAGAAGCCATCAGCTCTCCTACTCTTCCGATTTAGCTTAAAGGTCTTTGGACCATAGCATAGGTCATTCCGAAAAAAAAAAAAAAAAAAAAAAAAAAAAAAAAAAAAAAATGAATCTAAACACGCCATACAAATATATTAAATTTCTTTGAAATATCCAAATTTGGAGGTTTTATAGTGGGATTTTGAAATTTTTTCTTTTTGAATCGTGTTCTAATAGGCGGGCCCTATATACACCTGCAATAAACAATAGTAATTTTATTAATTTTGGCTATATATTTGGTTTTTAAAGTAAATAATTAACAAATTTCATAGTTTTCATACTCTTTTTCTTACCTTTTGGTCCATTAGTGAACTTTTTTCCAAAATTTCTAGTTGATCATCATCAGTCCGCCTATCCGCTTCTATTGAAACGTCATAGGACTAGCTTTCGCTCCCGGAAGCGCCTGTAAACATAAGAAAATAGTTAGCGTTGATTCGAATCCGCTATATATCGAACATTTCACGTACGACATTGACCCACTGCACCTACGGGTGCTGTTTATTGTGTATCTCGGTCTCACCTATCGTTCCATATCAAAATTCGACAATAGTTACATACAAAATTTTATAAATTTCTAACAAATTTCTTTCAAAAAACCAGTCTTTTGCCCAAAACTTGCCCACTTAGTGGGCGAGCCATCCCACTTTTCTTCAGAATAGTATACCCGGCGCTCTCCCGCGTCCATTGACACCTCGCTCGTTCGGCTCAGCCGTTGGGAAGTGCTAAAAATTTTGAAAATCCATATTCGACTGTTATTTCTATAAGAACCGAGGTAACGTGGTGAATCTAAACACGCCATACAAATATATTAAATTTCTTTGAAATATCCAAATTTGGAGGTTTTATAGTGGGATTTTGAAATTTTTTCTTTTTGAATCGTGATCTAATAGGCGGGCCCTATATACACCTGCAATAAACAATAGTAATTTTATTAATTTTGGCTATATATTTGGTTTTTAAAGTAAATAATTAACAAATTTCATAGTTTTCATACTCTTTTTCTTACCTTTTGGTCCATTAGTGAACTTTTTTCCAAAATTTCTAGTTGATCATCATCAGTCCGCCTATCCGCTTCTATTGAAACGTCATAGGACTAGCTTTCGCTCCCGGAAGCGCCTGTAAACATAAGAAAATAGTTAGCGTTGATTCGAATCCGCTATATATCGAACATTTCACGTACGACATTGACCCACTGCACCTACGGGTGCTGTTTATTGTGTATCTCGGTCTCACCTATCGTTCCATATCAAAATTCGACAATAGTTACATACAAAATTTTATAAATTTCTAACAAATTTCTTTCAAAAAACCAGTCTTTTGCCCAAAACTTGCCCACTTAGTGGGCGAGCCATCCCACTTTTCTTCAGAATAGTATACCCGGCGCTCTCCCGCGTCCATTGACACCTCGCTCGTTCGGCTCAGCCGTTGGGAAGTGCTAAAAATTTTGAAAATCCATATTCGACTGTTATTTCTATAAGAACCGAGGTAACGTGGTGAATCTAAACACGCCATACAAATATATTAAATTTCTTTGAAATATCCAAATTTGGAGGTTTTATAGTGGGATTTTGAAATTTTTTCTTTTTGAATCGTGATCTAATAGGCGGGCCCTATATACACCTGCAATAAACAATAGTAATTTTATTAATTTTGGCTATATATTTGGTTTTTAAAGTAAATAATTAACAAATTTCATAGTTTTCATACTCTTTTTCTTACCTTTTGGTCCATTAGTGAACTTTTTTCCAAAATTTCTAGTTGATCATCATCAGTCCGCCTATCCGCTTCTATTGAAACGTCATAGGACTAGCTTTCGCTCCCGGAAGCGCCTGTAAACATAAGAAAATAGTTAGCGTTGATTCGAATCCGCTATATATCGAACATTTCACGTACGACATTGACCCACTGCACCTACGGGTGCTGTTTATTGTGTATCTCGGTCTCACCTATCGTTCCATATCAAAATTCGACAATAGTTACATACAAAATTTTATAAATTTCTAACAAATTTCTTTCAAAAAACCAGTCTTTTGCCCAAAACTTGCCCACTTAGTGGGCGAGCCATCCCACTTTTCTTCAGAATAGTATACCCGGCGCTCTCCCGCGTCCATTGACACCTCGCTCGTTCGGCTCAGCCGTTGGGAAGTGCTAAAAATTTTGAAAATCCATATTCGACTGTTATTTCTATAAGAACCGAGGTAACGTGGTGAATCTAAACACGCCATACAAATATATTAAATTTCTTTGAAATATCCAAATTTGGAGGTTTTATAGTGGGATTTTGAAATTTTTTCTTTTTGAATCGTGATCTAATAGGCGGGCCCTATATACACCTGCAATAAACAATAGTAATTTTATTAATTTTGGCTATATATTTGGTTTTTAAAGTAAATAATTAACAAATTTCATAGTTTTCATACTCTTTTTCTTACCTTTTGGTCCATTAGTGAACTTTTTTCCAAAATTTCTAGTTGATCATCATCAGTCCGCCTATCCGCTTCTATTGAAACGTCATAGGACTAGCTTTCGCTCCCGGAAGCGCCTGTAAACATAAGAAAATAGTTAGCGTTGATTCGAATCCGCTATATATCGAACATTTCACGTACGACATTGACCCACTGCACCTACGGGTGCTGTTTATTGTGTATCTCGGTCTCACCTATCGTTCCATATCAAAATTCGACAATAGTTACATACAAAATTTTATAAATTTCTAACAAATTTCTTTCAAAAAACCAGTCTTTTGCCCAAAACTTGCCCACTTAGTGGGCGAGCCATCCCACTTTTCTTCAGAATAGTATACCCGGCGCTCTCCCGCGTCCATTGACACCTCGCTCGTTCGGCTCAGCCGTTGGGAAGTGCTAAAATTTTGAAAATCCATATTCGACTGTTATTTCTATAAGAACCGAGGTAACGTGGTGAATCTAAACACGCCATACAAATATATTAAATTTCTTTGAAATATCCAAATTTGGAGGTTTTATAGTGGGATTTTGAAATTTTTTCTTTTTGAATCGTGATCTAATAGGCGGGCCCTATATACACCTGCAATAAACAATAGTAATTTTATTAATTTTGGCTATATATTTGGTTTTTAAAGTAAATAATTAACAAATTTCATAGTTTTCATACTCTTTTTCTTACCTTTTGGTCCATTAGTGAACTTTTTTCCAAAATTTCTAGTTGATCATCATCAGTCCGCCTATCCGCTTCTATTGAAACGTCATAGGACTAGCTTTCGCTCCCGGAAGCGCCTGTAAACATAAGAAAATAGTTAGCGTTGATTCGAATCCGCTATATATCGAACATTTCACGTACGACATTGACCCACTGCACCTACGGGTGCTGTTTATTGTGTATCTCGGTCTCACCTATCGTTCCATATCAAAATTCGACAATAGTTACATACAAAATTTTATAAATTTCTAACAAATTTCTTTCAAAAAACCAGTCTTTTGCCCAAAACTTGCCCACTTAGTGGGCGAGCCATCCCACTTTTCTTCAGAATAGTATACCCGGCGCTCTCCCGCGTCCATTGACACCTCGCTCGTTCGGCTCAGCCGTTGGGAAGTGCTAAAAATTTTGAAAATCCATATTCGACTGTTATTTCTATAAGAACCGAGGTAACGTGGTGAATCTAAACACGCCATACAAATATATTAAATTTCTTTGAAATATCCAAATTTGGAGGTTTTATAGTGGGATTTTGAAATTTTTTCTTTTTGAATCGTGATCTAATAGGCGGGCCCTATATACACCTGCAATAAACAATAGTAATTTTATTAATTTTGGCTATATATTTGGTTTTTAAAGTAAATAATTAACAAATTTCATAGTTTTCATACTCTTTTTCTTACCTTTTGGTCCATTAGTGAACTTTTTTCCAAAATTTCTAGTTGATCATCATCAGTCCGCCTATCCGCTTCTATTGAAACGTCATAGGACTAGCTTTCGCTCCCGGAAGCGCCTGTAAACATAAGAAAATAGTTAGCGTTGATTCGAATCCGCTATATATCGAACATTTCACGTACGACATTGACCCACTGCACCTACGGGTGCTGTTTATTGTGTATCTCGGTCTCACCTATCGTTCCATATCAAAATTCGACAATAGTTACATACAAAATTTTATAAATTTCTAACAAATTTCTTTCAAAAAACCAGTCTTTTGCCCAAAACTTGCCCACTTAGTGGGCGAGCCATCCCACTTTTCTTCAGAATAGTATACCCGGCGCTCTCCCGCGTCCATTGACACCTCGCTCGTTCGGCTCAGCCGTTGGGAAGTGCTAAAAATTTTGAAAATCCATATTCGACTGTTATTTCTATAAGAACCGAGGTAACGTGGTGAATCTAAACACGCCATACAAATATATTAAATTTCTTTGAAATATCCAAATTTGGAGGTTTTATAGTGGGATTTTGAAATTTTTTCTTTTTGAATCGTGATCTAATAGGCGGGCCCTATATACACCTGCAATAAACAATAGTAATTTTATTAATTTTGGCTATATATTTGGTTTTTAAAGTAAATAATTAACAAATTTCATAGTTTTCATACTCTTTTTCTTACCTTTTGGTCCATTAGTGAACTTTTTTCCAAAATTTCTAGTTGATCATCATCAGTCCGCCTATCCGCTTCTATTGAAACGTCATAGGACTAGCTTTCGCTCCCGGAAGCGCCTGTAAACATAAGAAAATAGTTAGCGTTGATTCGAATCCGCTATATATCGAACATTTCACGTACGACATTGACCCACTGCACCTACGGGTGCTGTTTATTGTGTATCTCGGTCTCACCTATCGTTCCATATCAAAATTCGACAATAGTTACATACAAAATTTTATAAATTTCTAACAAATTTCTTTCAAAAAACCAGTCTTTTGCCCAAAACTTGCCCACTTAGTGGGCGAGCCATCCCACTTTTCTTCAGAATAGTATACCCGGCGCTCTCCCGCGTCCATTGACACCTCGCTCGTTCGGCTCAGCCGTTGGGAAGTGCTAAAAATTTTGAAAATCCATATTCGACTGTTATTTCTATAAGAACCGAGGTAACGTGGTGAATCTAAACACGCCATACAAATATATTAAATTTCTTTGAAATATCCAAATTTGGAGGTTTTATAGTGGGATTTTGAAATTTTTTCTTTTTGAATCGTGATCTAATAGGCGGGCCCTATATACACCTGCAATAAACAATAGTAATTTTATTAATTTTGGCTATATATTTGGTTTTTAAAGTAAATAATTAACAAATTTCATAGTTTTCATACTCTTTTTCTTACCTTTTGGTCCATTAGTGAACTTTTTTCCAAAATTTCTAGTTGATCATCATCAGTCCGCCTATCCGCTTCTATTGAAACGTCATAGGACTAGCTTTCGCTCCCGGAAGCGCCTGTAAACATAAGAAAATAGTTAGCGTTGATTCGAATCCGCTATATATCGAACATTTCACGTACGACATTGACCCACTGCACCTACGGGTGCTGTTTATTGTGTATCTCGGTCTCACCTATCGTTCCATATCAAAATTCGACAATAGTTACATACAAAATTTTATAAATTTCTAACAAATTTCTTTCAAAAAACCAGTCTTTTGCCCAAAACTTGCCCACTTAGTGGGCGAGCCATCCCACTTTTCTTCAGAATAGTATACCCGGCGCTCTCCCGCGTCCATTGACACCTCGCTCGTTCGGCTCAGCCGTTGGGAAGTGCTAAAAATTTTGAAAATCCATATTCGACTGTTATTTCTATAAGAACCGAGGTAACGTGGTGAATCTAAACACGCCATACAAATATATTAAATTTCTTTGAAATATCCAAATTTGGAGGTTTTATAGTGGGATTTTGAAATTTTTTCTTTTTGAATCGTGATCTAATAGGCGGGCCCTATATACACCTGCAATAAACAATAGTAATTTTATTAATTTTGGCTATATATTTGGTTTTTAAAGTAAATAATTAACAAATTTCATAGTTTTCATACTCTTTTTCTTACCTTTTGGTCCATTAGTGAACTTTTTTCCAAAATTTCTAGTTGATCATCATCAGTCCGCCTATCCGCTTCTATTGAAACGTCATAGGACTAGCTTTCGCTCCCGGAAGCGCCTGTAAACATAAGAAAATAGTTAGCGTTGATTCGAATCCGCTATATATCGAACATTTCACGTACGACATTGACCCACTGCACCTACGGGTGCTGTTTATTGTGTATCTCGGTCTCACCTATCGTTCCATATCAAAATTCGACAATAGTTACATACAAAATTTTATAAATTTCTAACAAATTTCTTTCAAAAAACCAGTCTTTTGCCCAAAACTTGCCCACTTAGTGGGCGAGCCATCCCACTTTTCTTCAGAATAGTATACCCGGCGCTCTCCCGCGTCCATTGACACCTCGCTCGTTCGGCTCAGCCGTTGGGAAGTGCTAAAAATTTTGAAAATCCATATTCGACTGTTATTTCTATAAGAACCGAGGTAACGTGGTGAATCTAAACACGCCATACAAATATATTAAATTTCTTTGAAATATCCAAATTTGGAGGTTTTATAGTGGGATTTTGAAATTTTTTCTTTTTGAATCGTGATCTAATAGGCGGGCCCTATATACACCTGCAATAAACAATAGTAATTTTATTAATTTTGGCTATATATTTGGTTTTTAAAGTAAATAATTAACAAATTTCATAGTTTTCATACTCTTTTTCTTACCTTTTGGTCCATTAGTGAACTTTTTTCCAAAATTTCTAGTTGATCATCATCAGTCCGCCTATCCGCTTCTATTGAAACGTCATAGGACTAGCTTTCGCTCCCGGAAGCGCCTGTAAACATAAGAAAATAGTTAGCGTTGATTCGAATCCGCTATATATCGAACATTTCACGTACGACATTGACCCACTGCACCTACGGGTGCTGTTTATTGTGTATCTCGGTCTCACCTATCGTTCCATATCAAAATTCGACAATAGTTACATACAAAATTTTATAAATTTCTAACAAATTTCTTTCAAAAAACCAGTCTTTTGCCCAAAACTTGCCCACTTAGTGGGCGAGCCATCCCACTTTTCTTCAGAATAGTATACCCGGCGCTCTCCCGCGTCCATTGACACCTCGCTCGTTCGGCTCAGCCGTTGGGAAGTGCTAAAAATTTTGAAAATCCATATTCGACTGTTATTTCTATAAGAACCGAGGTAACGTGGTGAATCTAAACACGCCATACAAATATATTAAATTTCTTTGAAATATCCAAATTTGGAGGTTTTATAGTGGGATTTTGAAATTTTTTCTTTTTGAATCGTGATCTAATAGGCGGGCCCTATATACACCTGCAATAAACAATAGTAATTTTATTAATTTTGGCTATATATTTGGTTTTTAAAGTAAATAATTAACAAATTTCATAGTTTTCATACTCTTTTTCTTACCTTTTGGTCCATTAGTGAACTTTTTTCCAAAATTTCTAGTTGATCATCATCAGTCCGCCTATCCGCTTCTATTGAAACGTCATAGGACTAGCTTTCGCTCCCGGAAGCGCCTGTAAACATAAGAAAATAGTTAGCGTTGATTCGAATCCGCTATATATCGAACATTTCACGTACGACATTGACCCACTGCACCTACGGGTGCTGTTTATTGTGTATCTCGGTCTCACCTATCGTTCCATATCAAAATTCGACAATAGTTACATACAAAATTTTATAAATTTCTAACAAATTTCTTTCAAAAAACCAGTCTTTTGCCCAAAACTTGCCCACTTAGTGGGCGAGCCATCCCACTTTTCTTCAGAATAGTATACCCGGCGCTCTCCCGCGTCCATTGACACCTCGCTCGTTCGGCTCAGCCGTTGGGAAGTGCTAAAATTTTGAAAATCCATATTCGACTGTTATTTCTATAAGAACCGAGGTAACGTGGTGAATCTAAACACGCCATACAAATATATTAAATTTCTTTGAAATATCCAAATTTGGAGGTTTTATAGTGGGATTTTGAAATTTTTTCTTTTTGAATCGTGATCTAATAGGCGGGCCCTATATACACCTGCAATAAACAATAGTAATTTTATTAATTTTGGCTATATATTTGGTTTTTAAAGTAAATAATTAACAAATTTCATAGTTTTCATACTCTTTTTCTTACCTTTTGGTCCATTAGTGAACTTTTTTCCAAAATTTCTAGTTGATCATCATCAGTCCGCCTATCCGCTTCTATTGAAACGTCATAGGACTAGCTTTCGCTCCCGGAAGCGCCTGTAAACATAAGAAAATAGTTAGCGTTGATTCGAATCCGCTATATATCGAACATTTCACGTACGACATTGACCCACTGCACCTACGGGTGCTGTTTATTGTGTATCTCGGTCTCACCTATCGTTCCATATCAAAATTCGACAATAGTTACATACAAAATTTTATAAATTTCTAACAAATTTCTTTCAAAAAACCAGTCTTTTGCCCAAAACTTGCCCACTTAGTGGGCGAGCCATCCCACTTTTCTTCAGAATAGTATACCCGGCGCTCTCCCGCGTCCATTGACACCTCGCTCGTTCGGCTCAGCCGTTGGGAAGTGCTAAAAATTTTGAAAATCCATATTCGACTGTTATTTCTATAAGAACCGAGGTAACGTGGTGAATCTAAACACGCCATACAAATATATTAAATTTCTTTGAAATATCCAAATTTGGAGGTTTTATAGTGGGATTTTGAAATTTTTTCTTTTTGAATCGTGATCTAATAGGCGGGCCCTATATACACCTGCAATAAACAATAGTAATTTTATTAATTTTGGCTATATATTTGGTTTTTAAAGTAAATAATTAACAAATTTCATAGTTTTCATACTCTTTTTCTTACCTTTTGGTCCATTAGTGAACTTTTTTCCAAAATTTCTAGTTGATCATCATCAGTCCGCCTATCCGCTTCTATTGAAACGTCATAGGACTAGCTTTCGCTCCCGGAAGCGCCTGTAAACATAAGAAAATAGTTAGCGTTGATTCGAATCCGCTATATATCGAACATTTCACGTACGACATTGACCCACTGCACCTACGGGTGCTGTTTATTGTGTATCTCGGTCTCACCTATCGTTCCATATCAAAATTCGACAATAGTTACATACAAAATTTTATAAATTTCTAACAAATTTCTTTCAAAAAACCAGTCTTTTGCCCAAAACTTGCCCACTTAGTGGGCGAGCCATCCCACTTTTCTTCAGAATAGTATACCCGGCGCTCTCCCGCGTCCATTGACACCTCGCTCGTTCGGCTCAGCCGTTGGGAAGTGCAAAATTTTGCCCTCCCACCCTCCCGTTTTACATCGCTAAGGCGGCTTTTGCACGATCACGAAAATTAAACATTACTAAATTCTGCAAAAATACCTTTTAGGGAACTAGAGGTACACAATTGAATTGCATATTTAGACGTAGGTAAATCTACCGAGCCATATATACTATTTTATTGACTCTTTATACCAACTATTTATAGAATAAAGCTGCCAAAAGTGGACCAGGGTCCAGGGTTAGGATATTTTAACTAATAATACGGGCCATTTACACCCTATTTATAACTTTATTCGTATTCATTCATTTCTTATTAATATTTATTTATCGACAATTCGTAATTATTTATTCATCACATTATTAACTTGACTATATATTACTGGGTACTATACATACATACATTATAATATTATTTTGACTATAAATATAAGATCAAATTATTTTTACATTTTTATCGAATCTTTTTATATTGTTGATATTTGTTTAATTTATATCTTAGCTGCATTCTTATAAACACCCATCATCATGATGCGATCACCACAGCTCGATCAGACCCGTACCGTCCGGCGTATCAGCGGAGAGTTTGAGGCGAGGACTACCACTACCCAGGAGAAGCCTAAGCCAGTCTCCAAACTGGCCGAGGCAAAAAATTGCCTCATCAAAGCCAAGCTCCATCTGGGTAGTGCGAGAAACCTAAAAACCGAAATTAAAAACGAAGTCCTCGCCCAATTAGACCGATTATACGCCCTCGTAAAGGAGATGTCGGGCGGTAAAAAAGGGGATGAGATAGCAAAAGAAAAGGAGAAGGAGGTAGTAATCTCACCCGAACACGGAGATATATTAAAGAAACTGGAACAAAATACAAAAATATTAAATGATAACAATGATAAATTACAAAGCATACATAAATTAATGGAGGAAACTAGAGCCAATAGCACAAATATATCATACGCGCAGGTGGCGGCGAGTGGAGTGGTGCCTAGGCCAAGAGGACCTGGGGCACTTCACTCGGTGATGGTCTCATCATCCGATGACCAACACACGGGTGATGAGATCATCACAAGAATCCGCGACGCAGTTAACGCGACTGACGGATGGGTCAAGGTCGAGAAAGTGAAGAAGGTTAAAGAAAGAAGAGTAGTGGTAGGTTGCGGAAGTAGGGAAGAGAGAGAAAAGGTGAAGGAGCGGCTGAGAGGAAAGCCGGAACTGAAGGTAGAGGATGTGAGCAATAGGGACCCCCTGATTGTCCTCAAGGATGTATTTAATTACAACAAAGACGAAGATATAGGAAAGGCCTTACGGAATCAGAACAAGGCCGTCTTTGAGGACATTCAGGGGGAGGAGGGCAAGTTGAAAATACTGTATAGGAAGCGTGCACGGAACCCCCTACAGAGCCACATAGTAGTCAGAGTGTCCCCGCGAGTGTGGAAGAGATGCGTGGAAGAAGAAAGATTATACGTAGATTTGCAGCGCGTGAGGGTCGAAGACCAGACCCCACTGGTGCAGTGCTCCGGCTGTCTTATGTATGGGCATACGAGGAGGCTATGCACTGAGAAGGGTAAGGTATGCGCCCACTGTGGAGGTCCTCATATGAGGACCGACTGCCAACAGTGGGCAAACCGAGAGGCCCCGACCTGCTGCAATTGCAGTAAGGCGGGGATAAGCAGCACGGGGCACAGCGCCTTTAGCAATGAATGTGAGGTACGAAAGAAATGGGACGCTCTGGCTCGCTCTGTGGTTATGTATTGCTGAGGTTCGCCAAAGCAAAAGGGGGACCAGGTGTGCCGACCACGGTGATGTGACGGCGCGTTCAAGGCACTTGCCGAACCGAGTGGTGAACTGGTCAGTCGAGGCTAGGTTTGACTGCAGTGACATCTTGTTTGGCAACAGACAACACAGAACAACAGGCACAAACAAAACACAGATAACATGCACAAACACACACAAAGCAAACTGGGCGAACTTCTTGACAGAAGCTAGCCCGGTTATTGTTAAGCAGACAATCAACTCCACAAGGCACTAACACAACACACAGCACACAAATAATAACGAGGATTCACATTAAACACGGAGGAGACAAAACAACACATAATATACACGGAAATCCAAACAAGGAACACACATTATACTCACATGTCATTGTAGTCCGGGGAACCAGCTAAGATGTAAAACAGGAATCCATGAGGTGACGCAGGATACGGGACGCAGTGCCAGCTCGGGAGATCACGTGGGAAGCTACACCTGGAATGAAAGAGAAGAATGAAATGGTATGATGAATGTGGTGAAGGATGAATGAGAGAGACAGAGGAAGAAGGTATAGGGGAGTAGGTTCGGAATAGGGGAAGAGGAAGTGTGGATGTGCTAGGGGACCATTTACACCCCCTAGCCAGAATATACATGTATTCCATAGTATATTATACATTAATATTTCTATATATTTAAACAAAAGAGTATAATATTTTGTGTATAAGTATTACTTAAATATGTAATAGTATAGTAGTAGTAGTATAGTATTCATAGTACAGGACTGGGGGGACCTTATACATCCCCCCCAAACAAATTACACTTAGTTATTTAAAAATTTATTAAAAACACTGACAAGGGACTTTTATATCCCACTTACATAATATTATTTAAAAAAAAAAAAAAAAAAAACAGGTACAATTATTGAAGGAGATATGTGCAAAAAAAAAAAAAAAAAAAAAAAAATGTATTACTTTATATTATATGAATTTAATTGTAAACGCATTAAATGTGTTGTATTGATGATAAATGTCTAAATGAATAATGAACAAAAAAAATTGAAGAGTGGATGAATGTGAATTAGGTATTTGAAACCGAACAATATCGGCATAGTATAAATTATGATTGACGTATACAGATTCTTTGTGACCAAATGACTTAGAGGAAAATTCCTCTAATACAATAATATATATGAAAAATGGCACAAAATTAAACATTAAAAGACAGAAAAGGGCCCTAGGAGAAATTTCCGCTAGGGGAAAAGGCAGCAGCGGTGGCGCAAAGCGCTCCCGTCATTTATAAAAAAAAAAAAAAAAAAAAAAACCTAACCTAACCTAACCTAACCTAACCTAACCTAACCTAACCTAACCTAACCTAACCTAACCTAACCTAACCTAACCTAACCTAACCTAACCTAACCTAACCTAACCTACTTATATTTCTGTGAAAAACCTAAATTTTGTGGTGTTGTTGTGGGAATTTGAAAAATTTTCTTTTTGAATCGTGTTCTAATAGGCGGGCCCTATATATACCTGTAACAAGCAAAAAAAGTTTCATCAATTTTGGCTATTTTTTGACATTTTAAACACAAAATTAACAAAATCTTATAGTTTTTCATACATTTATTCGCATTTACCGGTCCCTTAGTGAACTTTTTGAAAATTTTCTGCTTTCATCATCATCGGTCCGTTTATCCGCTTCTTTGGACACTAAATTAGACTAAATTAGACTAGCTTTCGCTCCCGGAGGCACCTGTAAAATTGAAAAATTATTAGCGTTTGATTCGAATCCGCTATATACCGGACATAAAAGCCACACCTTTGACCCACTGCGCGTACGAGTGTTGATCATAGTCTACCTCGGTCTCGTCTGTCTTCCTATAATAAAAAATTACAATAGTTCCATATAAAAATTTTAACTTTTCATACAAATTTCTATTAAAAACACAGTCTTTTGCCCACCACTTGCCCACTTAGTGGGGAAGCCATCCCAACTTTCTTCACAGTATACCTGCTGCTCTCCCGCGTCTATTGACACCTCGCTTGTCGGGATCGGACGTTGGAAAGTGCAAAACTTTGCCCTCCCACCCTCCCGCTTACTACTACCGAGGTAGCTTTTATGCTCAAGCCTGAAAAATAAAAGTATAAAATTCGGCAGATTTCAATTAGTTTTTCTTTCTTTTTTAAGACAATTCAAAATATTAACCAAGCTTTTAACAGTTGGATAGAGACATCGCAGGAAATTTGAATAATAAGGGCCATTTACACCCTATTTTACTATCTGCCGATAACTGCTGCCGTTCAGGGCCCGAAAGACAAGGGGATTTTACACCCCACAGTGCCATTAGATAATCGAAAACAATTGACAATATATTATTATACCGAATCGTTTATTAGGTTTGCAATTGATAGGGTTGTTTAAGAATAGTACATAACTATATACACTTCTACATTTTTAACTATACATTATATTTTATATTATATATTTAATTATTAATTTTAACTTTATAACTGGAAATTTATTTTTAATTCGAGCACTATGTTAAGGTCGCCACAGTTAGATAGGACACACACCGTCAGACGTATCAGTGGAGAGTTCGAGGCGAGGATGACCACTCCCCAGCAGGAGAAGCCGAAGCCAGTGTCAAAGCTGGCCGAGGCAAAAAATTGTCTAGTAAAGGCCAAACTCCACCTGGGGACGGCAAGGAATTTAAAAACTGAAATAAAAAATGAAGTCCTCGCCCAACTCGATAAACTATATGCTATAGCAAAGGAGATGGCGAAGGAGATGACGTCTGACAGCAAAAAAGGGTGTGAGATGACAAGAGAAAAAGAGAAGGAAAAAGATATAAAATTACCCATTCCCGATGAGCATATTATTATTATTAAGAAATTAGAAGAAAACACTAAAATATTAAAAGAAAATAGCAGTAAATTAGAAAACATACAAAAACTAATGGAAGAAACGAAAAACACCAGCGCAAATGAGTCATATGCTAAGGTAGCGGCGAGTGGAGTGGCGCCCAGGCAAAAAGGGCCGGGGGCACTTCACTCGGTGATGGTCACATCGCTCGATGACCAGCATACGGGCGATGAGATCATCACGAAAATACGCGAGTCTATGGATGCAAAACAGGGCTGGGTAAGGGTAGAAAGGGTTAGGAAGGTAAAAGATAGAAGGGTGGTGATCGGATGTGGAACGAGTGAGGAAAGGGAAAAAGTAAAGAGCCGGTTGAAAAAGAGTTCGGACTTAAGGGTGGAAGATATAAAGAACAAGGACCCCCTCATTGTCCTCAAAGATGTTTTCAACTTTAATAATGATGAGGACATCTTAAAAGCCCTGCGGAACCAAAATAGGGCTATCTTTGAGGACACTGAGGGGGAAGAGGAAAGAGTAAAGATCTTGTATAGGAGGAAAGCAAGGAACCCCCTGCAGAACCACATTGTGGTCAGAGTGCCCCCCAGAGTGTGGAAGGGATGTATGGATGTAGGGAAACTCTATGTCGACTTGCAGAGAGTGAGGGTCGAAGACCAGACCCCACTGGTGCAGTGCTCCGGCTGCTTAATGTATGGTCACACGAGGAGATTTTGCTCGGAAAAAGAACAGGCATGTGCCCACTGTGGAGGTCCTCATATGAGGACCGATTGCCAAAAGTGGGCAAAGCGGGAGGCCCCGAACTGTTGCAATTGCAGCAGGGCGGAGATAAGCAGCACGGGGCACGGCGCCTTCAGCAGCGAATGCGAATGCAAATGCCGCATCATTGTATGAGGCGAAGAGAGGAGTACCCCAGCCAGTGCTAGGAGGCGGTGAGGTGGAAAGAAAAACGGCCTACAGCTTGGCCCCGCATCCTGCTGGACATATGGACATGAACTTCATAAGTCTGGTGGACCAACAAGAAGTGGACACCCACGTACACCAAGCGGTACAATTTTACACCGACGGCAGCAAGATTGAGGGCAAGGTGGGCGCCGCATTGTCTGTAAGAAGCAATGAGGCCGAAACTAAAGCAATCAAACTTAAACTGCCGTCGTACTGCACAGTCTACCAGGCGGAACTTCTGGCCATATGTCAAGCAACACGGTTAATTTTACGGCAGGATGAAATGAGTTTCGCCGTCATAAGCGACTCACGCTCTGCCCTCGAGACAGTTGTGAATTCTTACTCCATGCACCCCTTAGCTGTCGAAAGTAGAAGCAATATTTATAGAAGTAGACTCCAGAACAAGGAAGTGTCCCTGTTCTGGATCAAAGCACATGCGGGACTTATAGGGAATGAACGCGCTGACCACCTAGCGAAAGAGGCCGCCCTCAAACTAAAGAGGAAACCTGACTACGATCAGTGTCCGGTTTCATACGTCAAGAGGTGCATCCGAATGGAGTCCCTTGACGAATGGAACCGGCGCTATCAGTCAGGTGAGACAGCGGCCGTTACACGAATGTTCTTCCCGGATGCGATTAAAGCCTTTAAAATTGCTAGGAAAATCAAACCAGCTGGTATAATCACCCAGGTTCTGACGGGGCACGGTGGTTTTTCAGGTTACCTGCACCGTTTTAAGTGTAAGGATACCCCATCGTGCATCTGCGAACCTGGAGTGGAAGAAACTGTTGCCCACATCCTTTTTGAATGTCCCGTGACAGCAGGAGTGCGTTTCGACACTGAGCAGGCTCTAGATTGCGAAATTAGTCAGCAAAATGTAGGAAGACTAATAGCTGATAGTAATTTAAGACATGGTTTTGTAAAATATTGTATAAAGACTGCAAGCCAAGTGATTGCAAGGAACAGGCAGTGTTGAGTGTCTACTTTGTAAGTAAACACCCTCAACACTGCAAGTTTGATTTTAAGAGTGTGCTTGCAGTCAAAAGAATGTAATTATAGACTGTTTTTAAAGTAATATTGTTTTATATAAAGAGCCTGTTTATTGTATTAATATGTATTAATAGCCTGACATTGTATGATATTTTAGCTGGCGAATAAAAACGGCCAGCAATCAGACCTCGTAATTATGTTTAAATTACGAAAATTTTTAAATATACAATCTAAATGTTTTATTATTGTAAGAAATAAATGAATAAAAGATATTATATCTCTGATTACGTCAGAGGCGACACGCGGGCCGGGCCAATTAAGCGCCCGGACAAAAAAAAAAAAAAAAAAAAAAAAAAAAAAAAAAAAACCTAAACTAACCTAACCTAACCTAACCTAACCTAACCTAACCTAACCTAACCTAACCTAACCTAACCTAACCTAACCTAACCTAACCTAACCTAACCTAACCTAACCTAACCTAACCTAACCTAAAAAATGAAGTCCTCGCCCAACTCGATAAACTATATGCTATAGCAAAGGAGATGGCGAAGGAGATGACGTCTGACGGCAAAAAAGGGTGTGAGATGACAAAAGAAAAAGAGAAGGAAAAAGATATAAAATTACCCATTCCCGATGAGCATATTATTATCAAGAAATTAGAAGAAAACACTAAAATATTAAAAGAAAATAACAGTAAATTGGATAATATTCAAAAAATAATGGAAGAAACGAAAAACACCAGCACAAATGAGTCATATGCTAAGGTAGCGGCGAGTGGAGTGGCGCCCAGGCAAAAAGGGCCGGGGGCACTTCACTCGGTGATGGTCACATCGCTCGATGACCAGCATACGGGCGATGAGATCATTACGAAAATACGCGAGTCTATGGATGCGAAACAGGGCTGGGTAAGGGTAGAAAGGGTTAGGAAGGTAAAAGATAGAAGGGTGGTGATCGGATGTGGAACGAGTGAGGAAAGGGAAAAAGTAAAGAGCCGGTTGAAAAAGAGTTCGGACTTAAGGGTGGAAGATATAAAGAACAAGGACCCCCTCATTGTCCTCAAAGATGTTTTCAACTTTAATAATGATGAGGACATCTTAAAAGCCCTGCGGAACCAAAATAGGGCTATATTTGGGGACACTGAGGGGGAAGAGGAAAGAGTAAAGATCTTGTATAGGAGGAAAGCAAGGAACCCCCTGCAGAACCACATTGTGGTCAGAGTGCCCCCAGAGTGTGGAAGGGATGTATGGATGCAGGGAAACTCTATGTCGACTTGCAGAGAGTGAGGGTCGAAGACCAGACCCCACTGGTGCAGTGCTCCGGCTGCTTAATGTATGGTCACACGAGGAGATTTTGCTCGGAAAAAGAACAGGCATGTGCCCACTGTGGAGGTCCTCATATGAGGACCGATTGCCAAAAGTGGGCAAAGCGGGAGGCCCCGAACTGTTGCAATTGCAGCAGGGCGGGGATAAGCAGCACGGGGCACGGCGCCTTCAGCAGCGAATGCGAAGTAAGGAAGAAATGGGACGCTTTGGCTCGCTCTGTGGTTCAGTATTGCTGAGGTTCGCCAGGGCAAAAAGGGGGCCAGGTGTGCAGACCACAGTGATGCGTCGGCGCGTCCAAGGCACCTGCCGATCCAAGTGGAAATCTGGTCAGTCAAAGCTAGGTACGACTGCAATAGCATCTTGTTTGGCATCAGACTACACAAAACAACAGACACAGACAAAGACACAAATAACAAGCACAAACATACACATAGCAAACTGGGCGAACTTCTTGATAGAAGCTAGCCCAGTTTTTGTTAAGCAGACAACTGACTCCACATGCACTAACACAATATATAGTACACAACAAATTACGAAGACGAACACAAAACACGGAGGAGTTAAAACAACGCAGTAACACGAAAATCCAAACAAGGAACACAGTATACACACATGTCATTGCAGTCCAAGAAACCAGGCAAGATGAAAACCGGGAATCCACAAGGAGACGCAGGAAACGCCAGCGCCAGTCCGGAGTGATCACGTGGAAAGCACCACCTGAAATGAAAGAGAAGAATGAAATGGTATTATGAATGTGATGAAGTATGAATGAGAGGGATCGGAAGAGGATTAAGAAGAGTCGGGAAAGGAATAGGGAAGAAGAAAGGGTGTGTGAACTAGGGGACCATTTACATCCCCTAGCAAGAACATAATATTATGTATAATTATTTATAGTTATTATGATAAATATACTTATTAGATATATGACTGGGGGACTTTTACATCCCCTCAATATTATTATTAGCGTTAAAGACGATATTATTTAACAAATTAAAAAAAAAAAAAAAAAAAAAAAAAAAAAAAAACATTTTACATCTCGCAATATAAATAAATTCAGTACAATATGACGTGATAATTGATTTTAAATATTACATTATTCACTGGGGATATAACATGTCTCGAAGCCAAATTGTTTTTGAAAGTAATATGTAAGTTATTGTATATGAAGGTGACAATAGTATTCGACTTTTTATGGATAATATTATGTAGTGTATTTTATAGGGGACCCTTTACATCCCCAATCGCAAATAAATATAAAATTGTTTTTAAATTGTGTTTTTAAATTAAGTATGGTGCATACTAATATAAGTAGAAGTGATAAAGATGGCAAATAAAAAAAAAAAAAATAAAAAACAACCTATTAAATGTAAGCAAATCTTAAAATATGTATTTAATAAAAATAATGTAAAATAGAGTTAGGACGGAGGTACTACCTCATAGAATAGAAGAATGGTATGGCACAAAATTAAACATAAAAAAGATTAATAAGGGCCCATAGGAGAAATTTCCGCTAGGGGAAAAGGCAGCAGCAGGAGCGCAAAAAAAAAAAAAAAAAAAAAAAACCTAACCTAACCTAACCTAACCTAACCTAACCTAACCTTGAAACTGGCGATAACCCGAGCCATAGGCATACGCGAGCATTGGCGAACTGCATAAACGATGGCGTCCATGATGAAGTTCATGACCCACCGTTTACGATGGGTGAGCTTAAAGCCGCAGTGGAAAGTTTCAACCCGAAGAAGGCCCCCGGTGGGGATGGCCTTACAGCTGATATATGTAGCCGGGTGGTAGCTAAAAATCCAGAACTCCACCTGGCACTGATGAACAAATGTCTCGGACTGGGCCACTTTCCAACCATATGGAAAGAAGCTACAGTCGTAGTCTTGCGGAAGCCTGGCAAGGACGATTATACCAGCCCTAAATCATACAGGCCAATAGGTCTACTACCGGTCATGGGGAAGGTTCTCGAGAAAATGATAGTCAGAAGACTCAAATGGCACTTATTGCCGAAAATGAGCGCCCGCCAGTACGGCTTTATGCCCCAAAAGAGCACCGAAGACGCTCTCTATGATCTAGTGCATCGCATACGAAGCGGTCTTGAAGACAAAAAGCTCGTCACTGTGGTGTCGCTGGACATAGAGGGAGCCTTCGACAACGCTTGGTGGCCGGCAATTAAAGTCAGACTGGTTGAAGAGGGGTGCCCCGTAAATCTGAGGCGAATCATGGACAGCTATCTGCAGGACCGTAAGGTCTGTGTCAGGTATGCTGGACATGAATACATCAAAAACACCCAGAAAGGGTGTGTGCAGGGCTCCATAGGGGGCCCAATTCTCTGGAACCTCCTTCTTGACCCGTTACTAAAGAATTTAGAAAAAAGAGGCTATGACTGCCAGGCATTCGCAGACGATGTTGTGATGGTGTTTGTTGGGAGCACGGCGCTGGAGGTAGAAAGCCGTGCCAACGCAGCCCTTTCGCTGGTTCGGTCGTGGGGCGTCGAAAATAAGTTAAACTTTGCTCCGCATAAAACTAAAGCGATGTTGCTTACAAGGAAACTTAAATTCGACGTCCCGCGGCTGACCATGGGGGGGTGGAGATTGGCATGGAAAAGGAGATAAAGATATTGGGGCTCACAATAGACCATAAATTGACATTTAATAGCCATTCCTCGAACATCTGTAGGAAGGCTATTAACATCTATAAACAACTGTCAAGAGCCGCCAAAGTAAGTTGGGGACTCCATCCGGAGGTCGTACGTGTCATATACACGGCCACGGTGGAGCCCATTGTCTCCTATGCTGCCAGCGCCTGGGCCCCAGCAACTAATAAACTCGGAGTGCAAAAACAGCTAAATGCAGTCCAAAGGGGTTTCGCCCAAAAGTTGTGTGGAGCCTACCGCACCGTCTCGCTGAACTCAGCGCTGGCGCTGACTGGGCTTCTGCCTCTCGACATTCGCATACGCGAAGCCGCATCATTGTATGAGGCGAAGAGAGGAGTACCCCAGCCAGTGCTAGGAGGCGGTGAGGTGGAAAGAAAAATGGCCTACAGCTTAGCCCCGCATCCTGCTGGACATATGGACATGAACTTCATAAGTCTGGTGGACCAACAAGAAGTGGATACCCACGTTTACCATGCGGTACAATTTTACACCGACGGCAGCAAGATTGAGGGCAAGGTGGGTGCCGCATTGTCTGTAAGAAGCAATGAGGCCGAAACTAAAGCCATCAAACTTAAACTGCCGTCGTACTGCACAGTCTACCAGGCAGAACTTCTGGCCATATGTCAAGCAACACGAATGATATTACGGCAGGATGAAATGAGTTTCGCCATCATAAGCGACTCACGCTCTGCCCTCGAGACAGTTGTCAATTCCCACTCCATGCACCCCTTAGCTGTTGAAAGTAGAAGCAATATTTATAAGAGCAGACTCCAGAACAAGGAAGTCTCCCTGTTCTGGATCAAAGCACACGCGGGACTTATAGGGAATGAACGTGCTGACCACCTAGCAAAAGAGGCCGCCCTCAAACTGAAGAGGAAACCAGACTATGACCAGTGTCCGGTTTCATACGTCAAGAGGTGCATCCGAACGGAGTCCCTTGACGAGTGGAACCGGCGCTATCAGTCAGGTGAGACAGCGGTCGTTACACGAATGTTCTTCCCGGATGTAATAAAAGCCCATAAAATTGCTCGAGAAATCAAACCAGCTGGTATAATCACCCAGGTTTTGACGGGGCACGGTGGTTTTTCAGGTTATCTGCACCGTTTTAAGTGTAAGGATACCCCATCGTGCATCTGCGAACCTGGAGTAGACGAAACTATTGCACACATCCTCTTTGAATGTCCCGTGACAGCGGGAGTGCGATTTGACACTGAGCAGGCTCTTGACTTGCTGGGACCCTAGACTCGGAGCCGGCGAGCCCGGGAGGTGAGCCGCCCTTCATCATGGAGGAGTTGAATAGGGCCGTAAGGTCTTTCAACCCCAAGAAGGCCCCCGGTGTGGATGGATTCACTGCCGACATTTGTCATCGCGCTGTGGATTGTGATGCCGTGTTTTTTCTCGCCCTGCTCAATCGTTGCCTCGCCGTTGCCTACTTCCCCAAATTGTGGAAGTGTGCAACGGTGGTGGTACTGCGGAAGCCGGGAAAGGAGAAATACGACGTCCCAAAAGCCTATCGACCCATCGGCCTCCTTCCTGTTTTTGGCAAAATTTATGAGAAGATGCTGATGGCCCGACTCAGGTACCACGTGTTGCCGACTATAAGCCCGCACCAGTATGGTTTTATGCCACAGAAGGGCACCGAAGACGCCCTCTATGCACTGGTGGGCCACGTCAGGAAGATGAGGGAAACCAAAAGGCTTGCTGTCGTGGTCTCGCTGGACATAGAGGGGGCCTTCGATAGTGCCTGGTGGCCAGCCATAAAGGTGCGTCTGGCGGAGGTCGGAGTCCCGTGGGGTCTGAGGCGGGTAATCAGCAGCTATCTTAATGAAAGGGAAGTGTGTGTCAGGTACTCCGGCAAGGAAGTGAGGAGGGGGACCAACAAGGGGTGCGTACAGGGGTCCATAGGAGGACCGATCCTGTGGAACCTCTTGTTGGACCCTCTGTTATGGATGTTGAGGAAAGAAAATGTGTATGTGCAGGCTTTTGCCGACGATGTGGTCCTCGTAATCGATGGTGAGACGGCACTCCAGATCGAGGAACATGCAAATGTTGTGCTGGCCCGTGTGTTGGAGTGGGGTTTCAAAAACAAGCTTAGATTTGCACCGCACAAAACATGTGCGATGCTCGTCACACGTAAGCTTGTTTTTGACACTCCGCGCTTGCGCATGGGGGAGACCGACATTTGTATGTCCGACGAAGTCAAAGTGCTTGGACTCACCATTGATAAGGGGCTCACATTTAATCGGCACGTTGAAAGGATATGCGTGAAAGGGATTTTAAGATACAAGCAGCTAGCCAGGGCCGCGAGAGTTGGGTGGGGCCTCCACCCGGAGGTAATAGACATAATATATAAGGCAGTGGTAGAGCCCACCATCCTATATGCAGCACCAGCATGGGCACCAGCCGCCGGTAAATTAGGAATTAAAAAAAGATTAGCTACGCTGCAGAGAGGCTTCGCTTTAAAAAGATTAAGGCATACCGAACGGTCTCCCTGACCTCAGCACTGGTGTTGGCAGGTATGCTACCTCTTGACCTCAGGGTACGCGAAGTCGCGTCCTTATATGAGGCCAGGAGGGGGTTGCCCCATCCGGTGTTGGGCGACAGGGAGATCGAGCGGATGACCTCTGTCCTGGAAGCAGACCATCCAGCTTCACAGACGGGGCTAGGGTTCGGACTGATAGATGGCGAGGAAGGTGAAGATGTTAGCACATCATACGATGTGCGCATCTTCACCGACGGGAGCAAGATTGACGGCAAAGTCGGAGCTGCGCTATCCTTCTGGAATGGCGCGGTCGAGACTAAAACCGTCAAGCTTGCTCTTTCGTCGTACTGCACCGTCTATCAGGCCGAACTACTGGCTCTGTCCAGGGCAGTAGAAGAGGCGGGGAAGATGAAGGTAGCTAGAGTGGGCGTGTTTAGCGACTCCATGTCTGCACTCCAGGCCGTAACGCTGGACTCCTTCCACCCCCTGGCCGTTAAAACAAGATGCATCTTGAGAGAATGCACCAAAACTAATAATCAAGTAAAATTATTTTGGATTAAAGCGCACAGGGGGTTGGAGGGTAACGAGAGAGCTGACCAGCTGGCGAAGGAGGCAGCTTTGGGGTCGCGGGTACGTCCGCACTATGACCTGTGCCCAGTCTCATACGTCAAGCGCTGCATAAGAGAAACAACGATTGACGTGTGGGACGAGGAATACAGGAAGAGCGAGACCGGCGGCGTTACTAAGATGTTTTTCCCCAATGCCAAAATGGCGTATAAAATTATAAAGAAAATTGAAATAGACAGGTTTATCACACAGCTGCTGACAGGCCATGGAGGGTTCTCCGACTACTTGGAGCGATTCAAGTGTAAGGAGGATCCTTCATGTGTTTGTCAGCAAGGTACAAGAGAGACTGTTTCTCATCTCCTGTTCGACTGCCCGGTCAATGCTAAGGAGAGGTTCGAGTTGCAGCAGCAACTGGGAGTCGAATTGGGGGCGGGAAACATTCATGAAATAATTATGAACAAAAAGGGGAGAAACATCTTATTGGAGTACGGGAAAAGACTGGTGGAAGTTGCAAATGAAAGAAACAAGACAAAAGATTCGGATGGTGGTGCGGGATAGGTTAGGTTAAATGGAGGACTCTATACATCCCCCAAAGGATTTTTAAATCTATTTAATTATATTAAATTTTATGTAAAATATTTATTGACAAAGGGACACTATACATCCTTGAACACATGTGATATTAGTAGTAAGTTTTTAACCAATTATTGAATTTATTATTACTGATTTTAATTTAGATAAAAGTTTTAAATGTATGACTGGGGGACATTAATATCCCCCGATATTCTTAGCATAAATTGACACGTGATATTAGCATTGTAAGTTTTAGCAAAGTGACTGGGTGACAATATACATCTCCAATATTATATATATTTAAAGTATCAAATAACTATTGTATAGTAAAAAAAAAAAAAAAAAAAAAAAAAAAAATGTGTATATATATCAATAAATATAAATTACTGTTAAATAAATATAAAAAACTGGGGGATCCTTTACATCCCCCACAAAGTACAAGTCAAATAATCATATTGTTTATGTACCTAGTTAAGTTAAGGACGGAGGAATACCCTCGAGATTATTAAAACAATAAGGAACAAAATTAAAACAAAGTTTAATAAGGGCCCTGGGTGAAATTTCAGCTAGGGGTTATAGCAGCAATAAAAAAAAAAAAAAAAAAAAAAAACCTAACCTAACCTAACCTAACCAGTACCGCGTCAACCGCCGTCGCGAACGGATCGTTTTCTGCAGTGCTCCGCGCTAAAAAATCCTTTAAAAATCGAAAAAGTGAAGATAGAGACTTGTAATAGGTATCGTTGGATTCGTCTCGCGACCCCCCATCTGCGTGCGTTGGAGCGGACAATCCAGCGAACTTAGTTTTCAAACTACAGTGGAAAAAGTGAAAATAGTGTTTATTTCCAAACTTCAAGTCAACATATCTCGAAAACAAGATCGAAGACTAGTGGTTTTTAAATTGCTATAAGAAGCGCTCTATCAAGCTCTACATAGATCAAGAAAAATTTACTGAGTTTAGCAAAATTCGGACCGGTTACACAAGGAAAACCATTTTCCTTTGTCTTGGAAAAACAAGGTTACCATCGTCACACATTGACGAACGGCACTTCAAAAGAAGCAGAACTAGCAATAACTGAAGGTTGCTTCAAGAAAAATTCAAAAAAGTTCACCCGTTTTTGAATTACAGGGGAAAAACCTGGAAAACACCGGTTTTCGCAAATTATTGACAATTTTAATTAAGTCTAAAATAAAATCTAGTAGAGATAAAAATCTGTGAACCATTTCAGACTTAGACATCAACTTCCTGAACCCGTGTGCAAAAAATCAGAATCCCTGAACTAAAAACTTAGGAACCCGCGGTTAAAAACCGTTTAAAGCTATAATAAAAATTCTGAAGTTAAAAGTGTGCGAGTCATACCAATTAGTTACATAAAAATAAAACGCATTTCTAAGATAAACAAAAAAGAGAACAGAAAAATCGGACAATAAAAGAGCGAGCTACAGACTTTGAAAATACCAAAAAGTCAAAAATTAAAAAGTGCTTAAAAACAGTTTAAAAGTGTTTTCGCGTGGGATTGATTTAGTGCATGGAGTGAAGCCTACCTAAGTCTACGCTAAGGTAAAAATACAAAAATTTTAATTTGCTCATATAGAGATCTGTGAACAAAACCAACATTTACATGTTTATATAAATAAATAATAAATAAAGGACTAAAGCTGCCCAAATTCTAAACCGTCAGGAAGAGTCACGCGAAATACCCCCACAGACTTTTGAACCATCAAATTCGGCCAACAACAAACCGAAATATCGCATTAAAAGAGTTTTTAGTAGAAAAAATCACAAACCATACACACAAAAAACGAAATATTGTTACCAACACAAAGAATACGTCAAGACCTATCAAACGAGCTATCGCACGCCGGCCTACGACCAATAGAACCGAAGATAAAGCAGAAACAAAAAGTGACGGCCATTTTGTCCGCCATTTTGAAATTTTTCTAAAGGGTATAGCTCGGGTCCTAAGCATCCCACAGCGACGTGCGACACCTCAAACGAGTCGACTAGAGGATTCCTACTCGTTTTCGACACCAGAAGGTAAAAATAAAAAACCCCCTCAAAAACCCCCCATCCGGAAAGAGGACTCTGAGACCGACTGAAAGAGTCGCCGCTGAGCAGAATCGGACCATAAACACAAAAGTTACTACCACCCAAAACATTGGCGGCCATTTTGGTCCGCCATTTTGAAAATATTCAACAGCCTATATCTCAGGAACTAGACGAGATACAGCGACGGGGTTTTCTTCTTGAGGTCAACTGGACTGTTCTCCGTCATATTACAAGCCCAAAAGACAGAAATTGACAACCTGTTTTTCTGACCACCAAAAGGGGACCACCACATAGCTGATCATAAACCAAATCTAGAGAGCCCAAACACCGGAGGTCTGCGATATCTGGGACAGAAGGAAAGCAAGAGCTGATTTCAAGACTGCCATTTTGTGCAAAGAAGCTAGAATTTCAAACACAAATATCTCCTAAAATACTGGACGTAGACAGGTCGAGTTTGGTATCAGGACAAACGGCTCGAGCTCACCTACATCCCTGAATTAGTACCAATAGTATATCTTGATCATCTACCCTCATTAGTCAGTAAAATGTCAACCAGGAGCACCAAAACATCCACCATCAGGTCTGCATCGGGAAGACAGGGGACATCAAAACCAACACCTTCCGCTGTAGAAACAGAAACAGAAGGCCAACATCTTAAGCCGCCAAAGAGCCCGGGCAGAAAAGAGATCAAGATTAATCCCAAGAGCCCATCAGCGGCGTCAACAAGATCCAAAAAGTCGCTAAGAGAAAGAGTCCTTACCGAAAACACACGCAGGATCTCCATATCGGAAAGTGACTACGCATACGGCACCCCAGCCCAAGACCTATTGGACTTGGACCCTCTCCTACAGGAACACGACCTGCTCCAAGTGCCCTCTGATTACGATGACAACATCTCCAACGCAACCGACGCGTCACTTGCATCAAACAGAAGTCGTCAGAGCTTGCTTCCTATTCAATGCCGAAAGGGAGTTGGGGTGGTCATGGACGAGGCAACAAAACTAGCAAACGACACTCTGCAAAAGGGGAAGCTAGCGTTGGAAGAAGCGGGAAACATGAAAAGAGAGTGCAAGGCCACAGCACTGGAGTGCTTACAAACGCTCTATGAGACGGCCTTGGCTCTCTCCGATTCAAGATCACGCCATAAATATAATCTGGAGAAGGAGCGAACCAGGCATGCTCAGGAGTTGGTCAGAGTGGAGAGGGCCCATAACAAGGAGATCACCATTCTCAAGCAAAATTTTCAAACATCTACAACCAGAAACACCCAACTCATGGAATGCACCCTTGCGGAAGCTAAAGAGATCAGAAAATGGCTGAGTTTTGAGACCCAAGATCCATTTCTTGGTATCAAGGAGTTGAAACAAGAATTGAAGACCCTTCAAATCAACTCAGAAAGGGGGAGGGAAACAAACCAAGAAAGCAGCCACATACCAGAAGCTATCGCAAAACTCTCGCAAAAAATAGATACCACCTCCAACCAGATTAACACTCTCAGAATTGACATCGAGAAATATTTAGCGAATTTAGAAAACCTAACAAAACTAATGCCACAACCATCATCGAGTGGCAAAACTAAACAGGGAGATTTTGCTAATTTAGAAACAGAGGAGAGGACAGAAACCATATTGAATCCTATTATGCTTGAAGAAATGGCCAAAGACATTCTCGAAATAAAAACCATGATGAAGCATAATGAAAACAAGACATTATTGGAAGAATTTGCAAATACCAGGGACCACCTCAGGCAAGACATAGAAACAGGAGTAAACAAAATATCCTTGGACACGGAAAAATACATGGAGCCATACAAAACAATAAGGGCTAGTATGGAAGAACTAAGAAAGGATGTAAAGGAAGCTGTTGACACCATGGCGGAGGTCACTACTCCAATTCGCCTTGTCGCGGAGGAGACGAGACAAGAGATGAGAACCGCCGTTGAAAATATGGATGCCCGCACTAGGGAAATTAAAATAACGACCCAAAACGAAGGAACTCCACCAAGGAAAACAGATATAACAATTACCAAAGAACATAAGCCACACCACTCGCGGGATCATGGGGAAACTTCGTACGCTGCAATCGCGGCTTCGCCAAAGTACTCGATTGTGGTAGAATCAATAGACCCACTGCATACTAGCGATGATGTGGTCAAACAAATCAAAACCGTAGATGTCATAAAGATGGGCATAGGGATCAGCCACCTCAGGAAAACAAGAAACCAAAAGGTGGTAATTGGCTGTGATAGCGAACAAGAATGTCAAACCCTCGGAGACACACTTAAGAGCAAAGTCTCCACGCTCACAGTTAAAAAACCAACCCTAAAGAACCCTCAGGTCAAATTGTTAGGAGTCACAAAAGACTTAAATAATACACAAATAGAGGAAGCAATCATCAAACAAAATGCCAACCTCATAAAAGAAGTGTCAGAGGATAAAAGGAAGGTAAAAGTACTTAGGAGGACGCAAACTAGGAAGAAGGAACTTTGTGGAGTCATTGTCGAGACGAGCCCTGCACTGTGGAGAATTATGACTGACAAAAAACTAAAGATAGGTTACCAAGTTATAACCGCGGTAGATCAGTCACCTATCACGCAGTGTTACAAATGTATGGGCTTCGGACATCTCGCTAGAGACTGCAACAGAGACGTAGTTTGCGGCAGCTGCACTGGACCGCATGACACCAGAAACTGCAACGCCCATGACAACAGGCCGAAGTGCATTAACTGTGCAACCTCAAAAAGAGGAAAAAATGCGGACCACGCTGCTTACAGCTCAGAGTGTCCAGAGTGGCAAAAGTGGGATAGAATTGCCCGGTCAGCCATAACCTACCACTGCTAAGGGCACCCCTACTATTAAAATAGTTCAAGTAAATCTTGGTAGAGGCTATGAGGCCACAAAAGAACTTATCAGAGAAGCAGAGAACAGCAAGGTATCAATACTGATAGTCCAGGAACCTTATGTTGGAAATAAAGGCCATCTCTCATCAAATCACAGAGTGATCCAAAACACCACTGCAAACAAAGACAGTCCAACCAAATCGGCAGCTATAATTCTGGATCGAAATTTGGTCATCATTGAGGATACATCCCTCCACAATAACAACATAGTTGGATTCAAGATAGCAATGAACACATTTAAAATGGCCATAGTGGGAGTCTACCTTGAGGGCAGCGTGGACATCGAGCCACATCTAAACCAAATCACCAACATAATACACAAGCTAGATGAGTCCAACACCATTATAGCAGGAGATGTCAACGCCAGGAGTGTGTGGTGGGGATGCAAGGAGGATGATCACAGAGGAGCCGAATATACACAGCTCCTAACACAACTAAACATGAACGTTGTCAATGAGGGTAACACTCCTACATTCCATACCTATAGAGGGAACAAGTTGTACTCCAGCATCGTGGACGTCACAGCCTGCTCAAACAGCCTCTTAACAAAGATCAGAAACTGGAGAGTGAACATCAACACAGCCATCTTAACAGATCACAGGCAGATTGAATACCAAATAGAACTCGAAACTAATATCGATTATATCCCAAATCCGTCCACATGGAGATACAACACCTCAAAGGCAAAATGGAGCGATTTCATAGAGGAACTCCAGAAATCACTCAAGAAAGAAGGACTAAACACAAATTACATAGACAATATTCAAACAGAACAAGATATTGAAGAAATCGTGGTAACTTACACCAAGCTAATACAGGAGGCATGTGACATAACCATCCCAAAGACCAAACCCACTACACAATCTCCTAAAAGCAAATGGTGGAATGATGAATTGGCCGAACTCAAAAGAACGCTCATCAAAACAAAAAGGAAAATTAAAAAAGCGAACCAAACAAGGAAGGTCCATCTGATAAACCAACTAATAGAACTAAAAAGTAGATACAAGAATGAAATAGCAAAAGCTATCACCAACAGCTGGAAAGAGTACTGCGAGAGACAGGAGAGAGAGACCATGTGGCAAAAGATATTCAGGATCATCAAGAACACATCCAAAAGAGAAGGAGATAAACTTCTAAAATCTCCCAATAATCCTGACGAAACCCTAGATCCCAGCCAATCCGCCTTGCTCTTGGCAAACACTTTTTACCCCCCCGATGACAACACTCATGAATCAACTCAACAAAAAGAAACCAGACGGAAAGCAAATGAATACCAAACCGTAACAGACTTGCCTGTAAGCTTCACCACTGGAGAGCTGGAGGCGGTGTTAGAGAGAATGAACCCCAAAAAAGCACCAGGAACTGATGGACTAACTTCCGACATATGTGAAGCCGCTTACAGGGCAGATCCTGGAGTAATGATGTCCATATACAATAGATGCCTACACAAAGCTGTGTTCCCGAAAACATGGAAGAACGCCAGAATAAAGATTATACCTAAACCTGGGAGAGCTGACTACCAATCCCCTAAGTCATACAGACCAATCGGATTGCTCCCGGTTCTAGGAAAAATACTGGAAAAAATGATTGCCAACCGTATCCTCTGGCAGCTTGGGAAAGAGAATAGAATCAGTCCAGTACAATACGGATTCATGCCCCAGAGGAGCACAGAGGATGCGCTTTACGATGCCACGGAGCTTGTGAAGACACACCTAGCCCAGAAACAGATTGTAGTCATGGTGTCACTCGACATTGAAGGAGCTTTCGACAATGCCTGGTGGCCAGCAATCCTAGAGGAGCTCAGAAGGAGAAATCTCGATCCGGCCACATACAACATCCTAAAGCACTACCTTTCAGACAGATCTGTCCAACTACACTACGCAGGGGCAGAAATAACCAGAGGCACGAGTAAAGGATGTATACAAGGCTCAACATGTGGCCCACTCCTATGGAATGTTCTACTAGACTCTCTACTACAAGAGATGGAAGGTGGTGAGGTACACATCCAGGCATTCGCAGACGACATACTTCTGGTTGCAAACGGAAAAACCGGAGCACAAGTTGAAGACAAATTAAACCCTGTTATTGACCACATAGCAAAATGGGGCAAAACCAAGAAGCTTAAATTTGCAGCACAAAAGACCCAAGCTATCCTGATCACCAAAAAGATAAAATACGATAGCCCCAAAATAAAAATGAACAACATAGAAATCACATACTCAGACCACCTAAAGATTCTCGGTCTAACAATAGACAAAAACCTGAACTACATCGAACATATAGAAGAAGTTACTAGGAAAACAGCGAACCTATACAAAGCTGTCAGTCGGACGGCTAGAGCCAGATGGGGATTAAACCCACAAATCATTAAGACGATATATACAGCAGTAGTCGAACCTATCCTGTTGTACGGGGCAAATGTCTGGGGACAGGTTGCAAATAGGAAGCAAATCATAGCAAAACTAAACAAGGCGCAAAGACCCTACACTATACTCATATCTAAGGCACATAGAACAACCTCTCTTATATCCGGATGCGTACTAGCCAGAGTCCTCCCTCTAGACCTGAGGGCGAAAGAAATAAGACACCTCTATGAGATTAAGAGAGGGAAGCCGTTACCACAAGCCCCGGGCAGGGAAATGGAACGACGCATAAGTACTTTCTCTCTTCCACATCCAGCCCTTCGGAAACATCAAAAATTTGAGCTAATTGAGGATGAAGCCGAAATAAACAAGATAGATGAAAACATACTAGAGACCTTCCGATATATATATATCTTCCGGATAGAAATCCGGAAGATCTTGAAACTGAAGATATCTCAAGCCATACGCATATGCGAGCATTGGCAAACCGCGTAAACGATGGTGTCCATGATGAAGTTCATGACCCACCGTTTACGATGGATGAGCTAAAAGCCGCAGTGGGAAGTTTCAACCCGAAGAAGGCCCCCGGTGGGGACGGCCTTACTGCAGATATATGCAGCCAGGTGGTAGCAAAAGATCCTGAACTCCACCTGGCACTTATGAACAAATGTCTCGGATTGGGCCACTTTCCAACCATATGGAAAGAAGCTACGGTCGTAGTCTTGCGGAAGCCCGGTAAGGACGATTATACTAGCCCAAAGTCTTATAGGCCCATAGGCCTTCTACCGGTCATGGGTAAGGTTCTAGAGAAGATGATAGTCGGAAGGCTAAAATGGCACTTACTGCCGAAAATGAGCACCCGCCAGTACGGCTTTATGCCCCAAAAGAGCACCGAAGACGCCCTCTATGACCTGGTGCACTGCATACGAAGTGGTCTAGAAGACAAAAAGCTCGTCACTGTGGTGTCGCTGGACATAGAGGGGGCCTTCGACAACGCTTGGTGGCCGGCTATTAAAGTCAGACTGGTTGAAGAAGGGTGCCCTGTAAATCTGAGGCGAATCATGGACAGCTACCTGCAGGACCGGAAAGTCCGTGTCAGGTACGCTGGACATGAATATATCAAAAACACCCAAAAAGGGTGTGTGCAGGGCTCCATAGGGGGCCCAATTCTCTGGAACCTTCTCCTTGACCCGTTATTAAAGAACTTAGAAAATAGGGGCTATGACTGCCAGGCTTTCGCAGACGATGTTGTGATGGTGTTTGTCGGGAGCACGGCGCTGGAGGTAGAAAGCCGTGCCAACGCGGCCCTCTCGCTGGTTCGGTCGTGGGGCGTCGAAAATAAGTTAACCTTTGCTCCGCATAAAACTAAAGCGATGTTGCTAACGAGGAAACTTAAATTCGACGTCCCTCGGCTGACCATGGGAGGGGTGGAGATAGGTATGGAGCAAGAGATTAAGATATTGGGGCTCACTATAGACCACAAATTGACATTTAATAGCCATTCCTCGAACATCTGTAGGAAGGCTATTAATATATACAAACAACTGTCAAGAGCCGCCAAAGTAAGTTGGGGACTTCATCCGGAGGTCGTACGTATCATATACACGGCCACGGTGGAGCCCATTGTCTCTTATGCTGCCAGCGCTTGGGCCCCGGCAACAAATAAACTCGGAGTGCAAAAACAGCTCAATGCAGTCCAAAGGGGTTTCGCCCAAAAGTTGTGTGGAGCCTACCGCACCGTCTCGCTGAACGCAGCGCTGGCGCTGACTGGGCTACTGCCTCTCGACATTCGCATACGCGAAGCCGCATCATTGTATGAGGCGAAGAGAGGAGTACCCCAGTCAGTGCTAGGAGGCGGTGAGGTGGAAAGAAAAACGGCCTACAGCTTGGCCCCGCATCCTGCTGGACATATGGACATGAACTTCATAAGTCTGGTGGACCAAAGAGAAGTGGACACCCACGTACACCAAGCGGTACAATATTACACTGACGGCAGCAGGATTGAGGGCAAGGTGGGCGCCGCATTGTCTGTAAGAAGCAATGAGGCCGAAACTAAAGCCATCAAACTTAAACTGCCGTCGTACTGCACAGTCTACCAGGCGGAACTTCTGGCCATATGTCAAGCAACACGGTTAATTTTACGGCAGGATGAAATGAGTTTCGCCATCATAAGCGACTCACGCTCTGCCCTCGAGACAGTTGTGAATTCTTACTCCCTGCACCCCTTGGCTGTCGAAAGTAGAAGAAATATTCATAAGAGCAGACTCCAGAATAAGGAAGTGTCCCTGTTCTGGATCAAAGCGCATGCTGGACTTATAGGGAACGAACGTGCTGACCATCTAGCGAAAGAGGCCGCCCTCAAACTGAAGAGGAAACCTGACTATGATCAGTGTCCGGTTTCATACGTCAAGAGGTGCATCCGAATGGAGTCCCTTGACGAATGGAACCGGCGCTATCAGTCTGGTGATACAGCGGCCGTAACTCGAATGTTCTTCCCCGATGTGATCAAAGCTCATAAAATTGCTAGAAAAATCAAACCAGCTGGTATAATCACCCAGGTTCTGACGGGGCACGGTGGTTTTTCAGGTTACCTGCACCGTTTTAAGTGTAAGGATACCCCATCGTGCATCTGCGAACCTGGAGAGGCAGAAACTATTGCCCACATCCTTTTTGAATGTCCCGTGACAGCAGGAGTGCGATTCGACACAGACCAGGCTCTAGACTGCGAAATTAGTAAAGAAAATGTAGTAAAACTTATCGCAGATACTAATTTAAGGAATGCTTTTATAACTTATTGTGTGAAGACTGCAAGCCAAGTGATAGCAAGGAACAGGCAGTGTTGAGTGTCTACTTTGCAAGTATACGCCTTCAACACTGCAAGTTTTGATTTTAAGAGTGTGCTTGCAGTCAAAAAATTGTAACTACCTTACCTATAGAAATATTGTTTTTATTGTTAATAAAAGAGAGCCTGCATTATGTAACCCGACATTGTATGATATTTTAGCTGGCAAATGAAACGTCCAGAAATCAGACGTCGTAATATGTTTTTACATTACGATAAAATTATTATATACAATCAACTAGTTTTATTATTGTTTATTGGAAATACATTTTTAAAAAGATATTAAAACTCTGATTACGTCAGAGGCGACACGCGGGCCGGGCCAATTAAGCGCCCGGACAAAAAGAAAAAAAAAAAAAAAAAAAAAAAAAAAAACCTAACCTAACCTAACCTAACCTAACCTAACCTAACCTAACCTAACCTAACCTAACCTAACCTAACCTAACCTAACCTAACCTAACCTAACCTAACCTAACCTAACCTAACCTAACCGACATGAATACATCAAAAACACCCAAAAAGGGTGTGTGCAGGGGTCGATCGGCGGCCCCATTCTCTGGAACCTTCTCCTTGACCCGTTATTAAAGAACTTAGAAAATAGGGGCTATGACTGCCAGGCTTTCGCAGACGACGTTGTGATGGTGTTTGTCGGGAGCACAGCGCTGGAGGTAGAAAGCCGTGCCAACGCGGCCCTCTCGCTGGTTCGGTCGTGGGGCGTCGGGAATAAGTTAACCTTTGCTCCGCATAAAACTAAAGCGATGTTGCCTACAAGGAAACTTAAATTCGACGTCCCTCGGCTGACCATGGGAGGGGTGGAGATTGGTATGGAGAAGGAGATTAAGATATTGGGGCTCACTATAGACCACAAATTGACATTTAATAGCCATTCCTCGAACATCTGTAGGAAGGCTATTAATATATACAAACAACTGTCAAGAGCCGCCAAAGTAAGTTGGGGACTTCATCCGGAGGTCGTACGTATCATATACACGGCCACGGTGGAGCCCATTGTCTCTTATGCTGCCAGCGCTTGGGCCCCGGCAACAAATAAACTCGGAGTGCAAAAACAGCTCAATGCAGTCCAAAGGGGTTTCGCCCAAAAGTTGTGTGGAGCCTACCGCACCGTCTCGCTGAACGCAGCGCTGGCGCTGACTGGGCTACTGCCTCTCGACATTCGCATACGCGAAGCCGCATCATTGTATGAGGCGAAGAGAGGAGTACCCCAGTCAGTGCTAGGAGGCGGTGAGGTGGAAAGAAAAACGGCCTACAGCTTGGCCCCGCATCCTGCTGGACATATGGACATGAACTTCATAAGTCTGGTGGACCAAAGAGAAGTGGACACCCACGTACACCAAGCGGTACAATATTACACTGACGGCAGCAGGATTGAGGGCAAGGTGGGCGCCGCATTGTCTGTAAGAAGCAATGAGGCCGAAACTAAAGCCATCAAACTTAAACTGCCGTCGTACTGCACAGTCTACCAGGCGGAACTTCTGGCCATATGTCAAGCAACACGGTTAATTTTACGGCAGGATGAAATGAGTTTCGCCATCATAAGCGACTCACGCTCTGCCCTCGAGACAGTTGTGAATTCTTACTCCCTGCACCCCTTGGCTGTCGAAAGTAGAAGAAATATTCATAAGAGCAGACTCCAGAATAAGGAAGTGTCCCTGTTCTGGATCAAAGCGCATGCTGGACTTATAGGGAACGAACGTGCTGACCATCTAGCGAAAGAGGCCGCCCTCAAACTGAAGAGGAAACCTGACTATGATCAGTGTCCGGTTTCATACGTCAAGAGGTGCATCCGAATGGAGTCCCTTGACGAATGGAACCGGCGCTATCAGTCTGGTGATACAGCGGCCGTAACTCGAATGTTCTTCCCCGATGTGATCAAAGCTCATAAAATTGCTAGAAAAATCAAACCAGCTGGTATAATCACCCAGGTTCTGACGGGGCACGGTGGTTTTTCAGGTTACCTGCACCGTTTTAAGTGTAAGGATACCCCATCGTGCATCTGCGAACCTGGAGAGGCAGAAACTATTGCCCACATCCTTTTTGAATGTCCCGTGACAGCAGGAGTGCGATTCGACACAGACCAGGCTCTAGACTGCGAAATTAGTAAAGAAAATGTAGTAAAACTTATCGCAGATACTAATTTAAGGAATGCTTTTATAACTTATTGTGTGAAGACTGCAAGCCAAGTGATAGCAAGGAACAGGCAGTGTTGAGTGTCTACTTTGCAAGTATACGCCTTCAACACTGCAAGTTTTGATTTTAAGAGTGTGCTTGCAGTCAAAAAATTGTAACTACCTTACCTATAGAAATATTGTTTTTATTGTTAATAAAAGAGAGCCTGCATTATGTAACCCGACATTGTATGATATTTTAGCTGGCAAATGAAACGTCCAGAAATCAGACGTCGTAATATGTTTTTACATTACGATAAAATTATTATATACAATCAACTAGTTTTATTATTGTTTATTGGAAATACATTTTTAAAAAGATATTAAAACTCTGATTACGTCAGAGGCGACACGCGGGCCGGGCCAATTAAGCGCCCGGACAAAAAAAAAAAAAAAAAAAAAAACCTAACCTAACCTAACCTAACCTAACCTAACCTAACCTAACCTAACCTAACCTAACCTAACCTAACCTAACCTAACCTAACCTAACCTAACCTAACCTAACCTAACCTAACCTAACCGACATGAATACATCAAAAACACCCAAAAAGGGTGTGTGCAGGGGTCGATCGGCGGCCCCATTCTCTGGAACCTTCTCCTTGACCCGTTATTAAAGAACTTAGAAAATAGGGGCTATGACTGCCAGGCTTTCGCAGACGACGTTGTGATGGTGTTTGTCGGGAGCACGGCGCTGGAGGTAGAAAGCCGTGCCAACGCGGCCCTCTCGCTGGTTCGGTCGTGGGGCGTCGGGAATAAGTTAACCTTTGCTCCGCATAAAACTAAAGCGATGTTGCCTACAAGGAAACTTAAATTCGACGTCCCTCGGCTGACCATGGGAGGGGTGGAGATTGGTATGGAGAAGGAGATTAAGATATTGGGGCTCACTATAGACCACAAATTGACATTTAATAGCCATTCCTCGAACATCTGTAGGAAGGCTATTAATATATACAAACAACTGTCAAGAGCCGCCAAAGTAAGTTGGGGACTTCATCCGGAGGTCGTACGTATCATATACACGGCCACGGTGGAGCCCATTGTCTCTTATGCTGCCAGCGCTTGGGCCCCGGCAACAAATAAACTCGGAGTGCAAAAACAGCTCAATGCAGTCCAAAGGGGTTTCGCCCAAAAGTTGTGTGGAGCCTACCGCACCGTCTCGCTGAACGCAGCGCTGGCGCTGACTGGGCTACTGCCTCTCGACATTCGCATACGCGAAGCCGCATCATTGTATGAGGCGAAGAGAGGAGTACCCCAGTCAGTGCTAGGAGGCGGTGAGGTGGAAAGAAAAACGGCCTACAGCTTGGCCCCGCATCCTGCTGGACATATGGACATGAACTTCATAAGTCTGGTGGACCAAAGAGAAGTGGACACCCACGTACACCAAGCGGTACAATATTACACTGACGGCAGCAGGATTGAGGGCAAGGTGGGCGCCGCATTGTCTGTAAGAAGCAATGAGGCCGAAACTAAAGCCATCAAACTTAAACTGCCGTCGTACTGCACAGTCTACCAGGCGGAACTTCTGGCCATATGTCAAGCAACACGGTTAATTTTACGGCAGGATGAAATGAGTTTCGCCATCATAAGCGACTCACGCTCTGCCCTCGAGACAGTTGTGAATTCTTACTCCCTGCACCCCTTGGCTGTCGAAAGTAGAAGAAATATTCATAAGAGCAGACTCCAGAATAAGGAAGTGTCCCTGTTCTGGATCAAAGCGCATGCTGGACTTATAGGGAACGAACGTGCTGACCATCTAGCGAAAGAGGCCGCCCTCAAACTGAAGAGGAAACCTGACTATGATCAGTGTCCGGTTTCATACGTCAAGAGGTGCATCCGAATGGAGTCCCTTGACGAATGGAACCGGCGCTATCAGTCTGGTGATACAGCGGCCGTAACTCGAATGTTCTTCCCCGATGTGATCAAAGCTCATAAAATTGCTAGAAAAATCAAACCAGCTGGTATAATCACCCAGGTTCTGACGGGGCACGGTGGTTTTTCAGGTTACCTGCACCGTTTTAAGTGTAAGGATACCCCATCGTGCATCTGCGAACCTGGAGAGGCAGAAACTATTGCCCACATCCTTTTTGAATGTCCCGTGACAGCAGGAGTGCGATTCGACACAGACCAGGCTCTAGACTGCGAAATTAGTAAAGAAAATGTAGTAAAACTTATCGCAGATACTAATTTAAGGAATGCTTTTATAACTTATTTTGTGAAGACTGCAAGCCAAGTGATAGCAAGGAACAGGCAGTGTTGAGTGTCTACTTTGCAAGTATACGCCTTCAACACTGCAAGTTTTGATTTTAAGAGTGTGCTTGCAGTCAAAAAATTGTAACTACCTTACCTATAGAAATATTGTTTTTATTGTTAATAAAAGAGAGCCTGCATTATGTAACCCGACATTGTATGATATTTTAGCTGGCAAATGAAACGTCCAGAAATCAGACGTCGTAATATGTTTTTACATTACGATAAAATTATTATATACAATCAACTAGTTTTATTATTGTTTATTGGAAATACATTTTTAAAAAGATATTAAAACTCTGATTACGTCAGAGGCGACACGCGGGCCGGGCCAATTAAGCGCCCGGACAAAAAAAAAAAAAAAAAAAAAAAAAACCTAACCTAACCTAACCTAACCTAACCTAACCTAACCTAACCTAACCTAACCTAACCTAACCTAACCTAACCTAACCTAACCTAACCTAACCTAACCTAACCTAACCTAACCTAACCTAACCTAACCGACATGAATACATCAAAAACACCCAAAAAGGGTGTGTGCAGGGGTCGATCGGCAGCCCCATTCTCTGGAACCTTCTCCTTGACCCGTTATTAAAGAACTTAGAAAATAGGGGCTATGACTGCCAGGCTTTCGCAGACGACGTTGTGATGGTGTTTGTCGGGAGCACGGCGCTGGAGGTAGAAAGCCGTGCCAACGCGGCCCTCTCGCTGGTTCGGTCGTGGGGCGTCGGGAATAAGTTAACCTTTGCTCCGCATAAAACTAAAGCGATGTTGCCTACAAGGAAACTTAAATTCGACGTCCCTCGGCTGACCATGGGAGGGGTGGAGATTGGTATGGAGAAGGAGATTAAGATATTGGGGCTCACTATAGACCACAAATTGACATTTAATAGCCATTCCTCGAACATCTGTAGGAAGGCTATTAACATTTACAAACAACTGTCAAGAGCCGCCAAAGTAAGTTGGGGACTCCATCCGGAGGTCGTACGTGTCATATACACGGCCACGGTGGAGCCTATAGTCTCTTATGCCGCCAGCGCCTGGGCCCCGGCAACTAATAAACTCGGAGTGCAGAAACAGCTAAATGCAGTCCAAAGGGGTTTCGCCCAAAAGTTGTGTGGAGCCTACCGCACCGTCTCGCTGAACTCAGCACTGGCGCTGACTGGGCTACTGCCTCTCGACATTCGCATTCGCGAAGCCGCATCATTGTATGAGGCGAAGAGAGGAGTACCCCAGCCAGTGCTAGGAGGCGGTGAGGTGGAAAGAAAAACGGCCTACAGCTTGGCCCCGCATCCTGCTGGACATATGGACATGAACTTCATAAGTCTGGTGGACCAACAAGAAGTGGACACCCACGTACACCAAGCGGTACAATTTTACACCGACGGCAGCAAGATTGAGGGCAAGGTGGGCGCCGCATTGTCTGTAAGAAGCAATGAGGCCGAAACTAAAGCAATCAAACTTAAACTGCCGTCGTACTGCACAGTCTACCAGGCGGAACTTCTGGCCATATGTCAAGCAACACGGTTAATTTTACGGCAGGATGAAATGAGTTTCGCCATCATAAGCGACTCACGCTCTGCCCTCGAGACAGTTGTGAATTCTTACTCCATGCACCCCTTAGCTGTCGAAAATAGAAGCAATATTTATAGAAGTAGACTCCAGAACAAGGAAGTGTCCCTGTTCTGGATCAAAGCACATGCGGGACTTATAGGGAATGAACGCGCTGACCACCTAGCGAAAGAGGCCGCCCTCAAACTAAAGAGGAAACCTGACTACGATCAGTGTCCGGTTTCATACGTCAAGAGGTGCATCCGAATGGAGTCCCTTGACGAATGGAACCGGCGCTATCAGTCAGGTGAGACAGCGGCCGTTACACGAATGTTCTTCCCGGATGCGATTAAAGCCTTTAAAATTGCTAGGAAAATCAAACCAGCTGGTATAATCACCCAGGTTCTGACGGGGCACGGTGGTTTTTCAGGTTACCTGCACCGTTTTAAGTGTAAGGATACCCCATCGTGCATCTGCGAACCTGGAGTGGAAGAAACTGTTGCCCACATCCTTTTTGAATGTCCCGTGACAGCAGGAGTGCGTTTCGACACTGAGCAGGCTCTAGATTGCGAAATTAGTCAGCAAAATGTAGGAAGACTAATAGCTGATAGTAATTTAAGACATGGTTTTGTAAAATATTGTATAAAGACTGCAAGCCAAGTGATTGCAAGGAACAGGCAGTGTTGAGTGTCTACTTTGCAAGTAAACACCCTCAACACTGCACGTTTGATTTTAAGAGTGTGCTTGCAGTCAAAAGAATGTAATTATAGACTGTTTTTAAAGTAACCTCTAACCTCTGTCCTGGAAGCAGACCATCCAGCTTCACAGACGGGGCTAGGGTTCGGACTGATAGATGGCGAGGAAGGTGAAGATGTTAGCACATCATACGATGTGCGCATCTTCACCGACGGGAGCAAGATTGACGGCAAAGTCGGAGCTGCGCTATCCTTCTGGAATGGCGCGGTCGAGACTAAAACCGTCAAGCTTGCTCTTTCGTCGTACTGCACCGTCTATCAGGCCGAACTACTGGCTCTGTCCAGGGCAGTAGAAGAGGCGGGGAAGATGAAGGTAGCTAGAGTGGGCGTGTTTAGCGACTCCATGTCTGCACTCCAGGCCGTAACGCTGGACTCCTTCCACCCCCTGGCCGTTAAAACAAGATGCATCTTGAGAGAATGCACCAAAACTAATAATCAAGTAAAATTATTTTGGATTAAGGCGCACAGGGGGTTGGAGGGTAACGAGAGAGCTGACCAGCTGGCGAAGGAGGCAGCTTTGGGGTCGCGGGTACGTCCGCACTATGACCTGTGCCCAGTCTCATACGTCAAGCGCTGCATAAGAGAAACAACGATTGACGTGTGGGACGAGGAATACAGGAAGAGCGAGACCGGCGGCGTTACTAAGATGTTTTTCCCCAATGCCAAAATGGCGTATAAAATTATAAAGAAAATTGAAATAGACAGGTTTATCACACAGCTGCTGACAGGCCATGGAGGGTTCTCCGACTACTTGGAGCGATTCAAGTGTAAGGAGGATCCTTCATGTGTTTGTCAGCAAGGTACAAGAGAGACTGTTTCTCATCTCCTGTTCGACTGCCCGGTCAATGCTAAGGAGAGGTTCGAGTTGCAGCAGCAACTGGGAGTCGAATTGGGGGCGGGAAACATTCATGAAATAATTATGAACAAAAAGGGGAGAAACATCTTATTGGAGTACGGGAAAAGACTGGTGGAAGTTGCAAATGAAAGAAACAAGACAAAAGATTCGGATGGTGGTGCGGGATAGGTTAGGTTAAATGGGGGACTCTATACATCCCCCAAAGGATTTTTAAATCTATTTAATTATATTAAATTTTATGTAAAATATTTATTGACAAAGGGACACTATACATCCTTGAACACATGTGATATTAGTAGTAAGTTTTTAACCAATTATTGAATTTATTATTACTGATTTTAATTTAGATATAAGTTTTAAATGTATGACTGGGGGACATTAATATCCCCCGATATTCTTAGCATAAATTGACACGTGATATTAGCATTGTAAGTTTTAGCAAAGTGACTGGGTGACAATATACATCTCCAATATTATATATATTTAAAGTATCAAATAACTATTGTATAGTAAAAAAAAAAAAAAAAATGTGTATATATATCAATAAATATAAATAACTGTTAAATAAATATAAAAAACTGGGGGATCCTTTACATCCCCCACAAAGTACAAGTCAAATAATCATATTGTTTATGTACCTAGTTAAGTTAAGGACGGAGGAATACCCTCAAGATTATTAAAACAATAAGGAACAAAATTAAAACAAAGTTTAATAAGGGCCCTGGGTGAAATTTCAGCTAGGGGTTATAGCAGCAAAAAAAAAAAAAAAAAAAAAAACCTAACCTAACCTAACCTAACCTTTTTTTTTTTTTTTTTTTTTTTTTTTTACGCCGGGAAATGCATTAGGCATCCCACTGGGGAGTGGGGACTCCCCAAGTGGGTATGTGGGACTCGCTGCGCCCGAAAAGATTAAAGATGGTAAGGTGGGCGCAGCTCTACCCACTAAACCCGGCGGTACTCCGTCTCTCCGTCATCTTGCTGAACTACGGGAATGCGTGAGCTTGCTCCGCGACTCTGCTGACGGCCGTCTGCTGGTAGGTGCAGACCCTTCTATAGGGGGGCTTTTTTAGGTGCCCCCAACGTCCTGCAGAGGCCCTATGGGGCTTACATGGATCGTTCCGTCTCTGTGATGCCGCGATGCGCAGGAGTACGTTGCGCATCACGGTCCGCTCGGGGACTCGATTCAACGGGCAACGGCGTCCCCACACCGCCACCCCGAGATCCCCCGCTAAGGCGGGACGTTGCGGTCGTCGTGGTTGACCGCACGACGTCTTCGTCTCGGCCTTCTTATGGGATCGAGCGCCTCCATCTCTCTCCGACGCTCGGCCTCTTCTTTAGTGGACATGACTTCTTGCGCGAAAGTGTCCACTGCGTCCCACGATGTTTCACTGCTCAGCATGGCGCAGATGATTGCTGGCAGTGAGAGGTCATGTCCAATGGCGGCCGTTAGGGCCGCACGTTGTCCTGTCCAGGAGGGGCAGGCCGTGATGGTGTGCTCAGCCGTGTCCCTATCCACATCGCAATGGTGGCAGCGCGTGGTGTTTTCTCGTCCCGCAATCTCACACAGGTACAGCCCAAAGCAGCCGTGTCCCGTCAGCACTTGTGTGAGGCGGAAGGAGAGCGCGCCGCTCTTCCTGTTGACCCACTCCTTCAGAACTGGTCGGATGGCCGTCAGCAACCTCACACTGACTTGAGGCTCTTCCAGCCGTTCCGTCCACAATTCTATGGACCTCTCTCTTGCCGAGTCCCTCCACTGACGTACGACTTCCGGTAGAGGGTTGCTGCCCTCGGCGCGAACCGATGCGCACCGCCAGTACACGTCAGCGAGGGATAGAGCGTCTAGGTCCCAGGGGATACTGCTCGCGAGCACGCACGCCGCATCTTTTGATATAGTGCGGTATCCGCGCACTGCTCGTATCGCTATGATCCTCTGCAGCCTTCCAAGTACCAGCCTGTTTTCGCGCGACAGGTGATCGGCCCATATAGGCGCTCCATACATTGCCATGGAGCGGAGTACTCCCAAGTACAGGCGACGACAGCCGAGGCTCGGGCCCCCCAGGTTTGGGAGGAGCGAAGCCAACGCTCCAGCCGCCATCGTGACCTTCTCTGATAGGCACCGGAAGTGTTCCCGGAACGTCCATCTTCCGTCAAGCACCAGGCCAAGGTAAGTCATTGATGTTGCGACGCTTATCCTGGTCCCACTGATTACCACAGCCAGGTCAGAGGGCGGTGAATTCCTAGGCCCATGTAAACAGATAGCCTCCGACTTTTCTAAGGCCACCGCGAGGCCTAGGGTCCGAATCCGGCGAACCACTTGTGCGACTGCCGCCGTGGCGAGTATAGCTACGTCCCGGTATGTCTTGCCGCGGCTGACGACTAGAGTGTCGTCTGCGTAACTGATCACTTCCACGCCACGGAGATTGGCACCGCGGAGCACTGGGTCGAATCCGATGTTCCACAAGATTGGACCGAGCGCCGACCCCTGTGGAACACCGCATACTACTTCCTTTTCTTGCCAGCCCTCCTGTGTTGGGAACTGCACCGATCGTGCCGAGAGGTAGTCGCCAATTACGTCGCGTAAATACTTCGGCACGCAGTGGTGTCTTAGGCCTTCTTTAATGGTTTCCCAGGGCAGCGTGTTAAAAGCGTTGGATATATCTAAAGACACAGCTAAAACTACACCACCTTGGGACACCTCTTCCTCCGCAATCGAGCGCAGACGTTGTATCGCGCCTATGGTTGCTCGGCCTGAACGAAACCCGTATTGATTTTCGCTTAGGTTCGGTCCGACGCGCTCGAGATGATGGGTGAGACGCGCTGCGATGATCCGCTCCAGTATCTTGCAGACCTCGTCGAGCAACACAATAGGACGATACGCCGACGGTTGATATTCTGGTCGACCTTTCTTCCGCAGAAGTACCAGTTTCCCGGACTTCCAGCGCCGCGGTACTCGGCCCTGTATCAGACAGTTGGTCAAAGAGGCGAGCACTCGTGGTTCCATCTGCTCCATCGCCAGAACCCAGGCGCGTCCCGGTACGCCATCGAGACCGGGGGCCGTGTTTTTCAGACCCATTCTCTGTACTGCGACGGCTAATTCTGAAGACGTGACTGGTGGTATGTCCTCTTCAGATCTGGATGTTTCGCTTGTTGCCATCGTCGATGAAGACCGCTCGGCCCTGGGTGGAAACAGGGTCGAGACGATGTTGTTGAGAAGCTCTGGTTCGAGATTCTGGGTGAGCGGTGGGGCGACTGGGCGGAGCTTCTGCCTCACCCACTTGTACGGCCTCCCCCACGGATCTCCCTCCAGTGTTTCCAGCCACTCCTCCCAGGCTTCCGTCTTCGCCTTCAGGATACCGTCGCGTAGGGCGCGGCGCGCCGTGCGGTAGCCGTCGTAGATGGTGTCCTCCTCAGCTTGGTCCCTGTTGCGCCTTCTACGGTACCTTGTGTAGCGACGACGGGCTGCAACACAATCTCGCCGGAGTTGTCTTAGTTCAGGACGCCACCAGTAGGTTTGGCGCCGAGGCTGGAATGGTCCCGCACGTGGCATCGAGGCTTCGCAGATGTTACGCATCGCCTCGTTTAGCCACTGTGCGCACTCTTCCACCCCTCCTTCTGCGGGAAGTGGAGCCCAGGATGCGACGATTGCCGCCTCCAGAAGTAACTCCTTATTCAACCTCTTGAGGGACCACCTTGGGCCGCCGGCAGGTGTAATTGGGCAGCCGAGATCCAACGTGTGAGCTGAGACGTCGAATCGTATGTACCGGTGATCCGAGAGGGTTTCGGTATCCTCCAGGACCCGCCAACTTGTGACTCGACGAGCGACAGATGGGCTGACTAGAGTCAGGTCCACTATCGATTCACCTTGTTGCCGGACACAGGTGTTAACGGCGCCTCGATTGGCCAGAACGAGTCCTGTGGAGGCCAACCAGACCGCCATCACTCGGCCTCTTGCGTCCGTCGCCGGACATCCCCAAAGCGTTGACTTCGCGTTGAAGTCTCCGGCGACAATTACAGGGCCTGACGTTGCGCTGATGAAGGTTGTCAGCCGCTGGAGGAACGCCTCGAATTCAACCAGGGGTCGGTTAGGGGAGAAGTAAACCCCCACCACGGTGAGGACCCCTATTTTAACGACGACGAATCCATGGCCCCTGGTCGTGTTTCCATATGATGGAAGGGCGATTTTGGGGCCGAAGACCAACGCGACTGATGCATTGACGTCTCCGACCCAGTCGCTTCTGGCTGGAACGCGATATGGTTCTGCCACTATGCCTACGTCGATTGACCACTGCGCTATCGTCTGAACCAGGAGATCTTGTGCCTGGGCGCAGTGGTTCAAGTTTCCCTGCATGAGGCGTAGGGTGTCCGTTATTGGGCGTCCATCTGTACCGCTCCATCCCGAGTAGCCGCCTTAGATGTTGTGGCTGCTATCTGGGGTGCTGCGCTCTTTCTGGAGCTGCCCTTCTTCTTGGGTGCAGGCTTCCCGCAGGTCTTGCTGCCCACACTGTGGTCCGCCGGTTTGCCACTTGCTGCGCACAACGCACAATGAGGTGCGTTTTGGCACTGCACAGTTGTGTGGCCTGGTTGGCCGCAGCGGAAACAGAGTCCACTGCGGTCGTCCTCGCAGGTGCATGTCGCTCGCGTATGTCCAGTCTGGTGGCAGCGGTAGCACCGCATGGGGCGTACGGATAGCAGCGTTACACGCACCACGGTCCACCCGACGTACACTTTGGTGTTTGGTGTCGTCACCTTCTGCGCGGCTTCGACCGGGCACTTAAGCCAAGCCGAGCCGCGACCACTCCGATCTAGGCGGATTTCGCCGACCTTAATGTCGCTGGCTGTACAGCCACCCGATCTGGATATTGCCTCGGCAATTTCTGCAGCAGTGGCAGAGTCATCCAATCCGGTGATGCGGAGTTCAGCGCACTTCTGGGGTCTGGCGATACGGACGTCTTCCTCACCCATTATCTCCCTCAATTTCCCGGCGAGAGCATCCGCCTTCTCCTTGCAGGCATCCCCCGAGACCTCGTACATGCGAGCGCCGGTGACTGCCAGTTTGAATTTGACGGCCGGGATCTGCAGCTCAGATAGGTCGAGCCTCTGTTTCGCCTTCTCCAGAACGTCTTTGTAAGAGACGCCCCGTTCCTCCGCACCCGGCTGTAGCGTGATGACTACGGCTGCAGACTTAGGGGCACGGAGTTTGTCCTTCTTCTCCTTTTCAGGCACTTTCTTCTTTTCCACTTTTTTCTGAGGCTTCCCTTTCTTCCGGGTCACCTCTGCCCATGTCTCCTTGCGAGAGGGCTTCGGCGCTGCCACTGGTGCTTCCACAGCCTCGCGCCTTGCGGCTGCTGCTTCAACAGCAGCGGCAGACTTTTTCATCTTCTTTGTCTTCTTCTGAGCCGGGCCGGGATTTGTCGGGGGTGTCAAGGTTGACACCGCGGGCTCCGATTCAGGGATCTTCTTCTTGGCCTTTGGCACGGATGATTGTGTGTCTTGGGCCGCACCTCTCTTATCTGCTGCGAGGGGAGGGCGCAGGCGGGGCTCCGGTAGAAGACGGGCCTCGAGGCTCTCCAGCCGTGCGTCCAGTCTGGCACTCGAAAGCGAGACCGCCTCTCTAACCGCCTGCTGTAACATTTCTTCCACACTCAGTGTCGGTGTTACAGAGGCGATCTGTGGTCGTGCATTGATGAGTTCGCGTTTCACTGCCGCAAACTCGGTCCTCAATTCGGCAAGTTCTCTGGAGAGGCGTGCGTTCGCTGCCTCAAGTGCCCTTGTTTCGGCAGTGACCGAGCAGTTCAGCAGGGCCACACATGCTTCCTGGATGGCGCTAGTGGCATCCTTGAGAGCTTTAACGTACGGTCCGCTGAGGTTTTTCGATTTTTTGGCCACATTTGAGATGACCTCTAGGCTCGCGGTGATAGTGGAACCTAGTTTGGCCGCCGTGACCTCGTCGTCCTTGTCCGTCATTATGATGTCCGATGTAGTTGAGGCCTCAGACAGCCGCTGTGATCGCACCGGCAGAAGTCTCCTCGTCATGTCCAGTATATCACGGTCCGCTTCGATCGCCAGGGCCTCACGCTCTGCGGCGTTCTTCTCCCTGATGGCCTGAGCTAGACCGACATATTGTCCGGTGGTGGGCGGCCTGCCTCTACCACGCTTGGTGCATTTCGGTGTGGCCGCGCCCTGTTCCATCTCCGAGTCATCGTCTACGTCACTTCCGCGTCTTTTGCGTAGACGTCTCTGTTTTATCTCCTTAACATCTCTTTGTGACAGAGAGACGGCGGTCTCGCTGCCGCTCTCGTCTGCCGATTCTCCTCTTCCAGGTTGCTTTCGGAAAAACCTACTCACATTTTCTGTGGACGCGGGCGTTGCCGCTCGCGATCCTCCTTCTCCTTCACTAGCCGTCAACAGATCCAATTCGTTTGCAACATCAATACGTTCCAGTATGATCGCCGGGTCGCGTCGGTCCGGGATAGCCGAACCGCCGAAGCATTGTTTTGCCCCCTCCGTATTACTTGGGGCAGCACACGAGGTGACGGGATTAGAACCCGCTCGGAGAGTTTCTTTCTTTGTTGAATTAATTTTAAACAATACTTTTCCCTCTGGTGTCTCCACCTTCGGGGGTTAGGGAGACGAAGCATCCTGGGCAGAGCCCTGTGCACCAGGATGGCGTACATTTATGCCTGACCGGGGGGTCCGCAAGTACCCCGGCTAGGAGTGCGCTAACGGCTGGTGACCCACCAACCATTCATCTCCTCGCCGCGCACCAAAACTTGAGATTAGGGTAATTTTTTAGAGTGGTTTTCTTCCACGTAGTCCCCATCCCGACGTGGGATAGCGACCACCACCCCCAGCACTATGTACCGGGGAGCGGCTTGGCCGACAGTGGACAGAACCAACTGCCGCCCGATTCGGATCCGATTAGTTCACCCGGGGTTCGCACCCCGAGCTTAAGCCCCACCGCCGCGTCAAGGCCCGGATCCAGATGGTGGGGAACCTAACCTAACCTAACCTAACCTTTTTTTTTTTTTTTACTTGGGGAAATCTAATAGATACCACCGGGCCCGGGGGAGCCCGGATGGTTATGTGGGACTTTCACCGCACTAAAACCCCAAGGTGTTCCTCCTCTTCGTTCTGGCCCGACGCGGGAAGTGTAATTGCGCCGCGCCGGCCCCTGACTGTGCTCCACGGCACTCTCCGCTGGCAAAGCACCCTGAACACGAAGGGCGCCTTACAGCTCAGACCTTCTCGCACGCGCGGCTAATCCCCCGACCAGCCGCGCACAGGTCTCTTGCAGCGGAGCGACAACATGTCGCCGCCGCTTCTCTCCGAGTGCTGGAGGTTCCCAGAGCTACTACTCAACCTAACCTAACCTAACCTAACCTAACCTAACCTAACCTAACCTAACCTAACCTAACCTAACCTTTTTTTTTTTTTTTTTTTTTTTTTTTTGTTCTGCAGCGGAAATTTGCAGACCAAAACGTAACTAGGACCGGGGTGAGTTTTAAACCTAGCCGTGTGTGGGGTTCGCACTTGGAGATGCGTTACCCACTAAAACCGCTGCAAGTGCCCTCAGCCGCCTTTTATGAGAGTCCCGGATCATGCAGGCAACGCAGGACCCTCGGCGACAGGCTGGCCCCGGCGAAAAGGCCAGACTCCTCCTCTAAAGGGGGACTGCTCGGCTGTTCGTTTGTTTCGATACTTTTAGCAGTCCCCGACGACGTCGTGTCTAGCTGGACCCAGGTTAAAACCCCATCCTGGGCCCGACACGAGCACAGGGGTGTTACTGGAGGCGCATTAGGTAGCGCCTCCTACGCACCCCCGTTCGTCGCCCGCGGTGGGAGGCCTCGTCGGCGGCCTCCTCTCTCACCCGCTCATCGGCCTCCTTCTGGGACATTACAGCCTCGCAGAAGGAGACCATCGCCGTCCAGGACTCGTCGTCGCCGAGCATCGCGGCGATGACACTCGGCAGAGACAAGTCCCCTCCGATGACCGATGTCAGATCATGACGCAGCGCCGCCCATCTCGGGCACACCTCGAGGGTGTGCTGGGCCGAGTCCACCGCCGCGCCACAATCATGACACACAGTTACCGGCTCCCTTTGGGCCGTCCTGCACAGATACTCACCGAAGCACCCATGCCCGGTGAGCACCTGTGTTAGACGGAAGGTGAGGGGTTTGCGTTTACGACGCATCCACCGCTCAAGGACCGGGCGCAGGGCAACCGTTAAGCCTTTGCCATACGGCTGCCGCGCCAAGTCCTCCCCCCACCTTCGCATTAATGCCTCCTGCCCTAGTCGGCGGACCCGTAGGATCCCGTCCGGCGTCACGTCCTCTCCGAGGGACCTCCTATCCGAGACATAGGAGTATAACGCGGCGAGAACTTCCGCCACGAGTTCCCACGGGGGGTCGCCGGCTAAGGCAGTAGCTGCAGCCCATGATATCGTACGATACCCCCGAACCACTCTTACCGCTATCACCCGCTGCGCCGAGCGCAGCTGGGCCCTACTCCGCACGGTAAGACGATCCGTCCAAATCGGAGCACCGTACGTCGCCATACTCCGGCAGACCCCGGAGTATAGCTGCCTGCAGGCGGCGCTGGGTCCTCCGAGGTTCGGGAGGAGTCTGCCCAGCGCACTCGCCGCCTTCACGACCTTCGGACCCAATTGTTTGAAATGTGGGCCGAAGGTCCATCCACCGTCGAGGATGAGCCCCAGATATTTGATGTGAGGGCTCATCCTGACCCTCACCCCTCCGATCTGGAGGGCAGCCCCCGGTGGGGGTCCTTTCCGCCCGGTCCCGCGGAAGAGGAGGGCTTCGGTCTTGTCGACTCTGACCCGAAGCCCTAACCTCTCAATGCGGCCGATCACGAGGTCGAGCCCGACCTCGGCCAGCCGCGCCGCCTCCTTATAGTCTCGTCCCCGGGCGTAGACAAAGGTGTCATCAGCGTAACAGATGACACCCATCCCGGGGAGGAGACGACCTCGCAGGACCCAGTCGTACCCGATGTCCCACAGGATCGGACCAAGTACCGAACCCTGCGGGACACCGCAGCCGACTCGCCACCACTCTACGGACCCACACCGGTTCTCGCAGGCTACCCTCCTGTCGGAGAGGTACGCCTCCAACAGTCTCCTGAGATAGGGAGGCACACCAAAGTAGTTCAGTGCCTCCCGTATCACACTGTGCGGGAGGCTGTTGAAGGCGTTCGCGATGTCCAGGGACACCGCGACCACCACCTCCCCTCTGCGTTCCGCCTCACCCGTCACCGCCCTCAGGCGTTTGAGGGCGTCGATGGTCGACCGGCGTGCCCGGAACCCAAATTGGGACTCTGAGAGTCCCGGTCCCGGGCCCTCCTCCAGGTGCCGAACGAGCCGGGAAGCCACGACTCTCTCCAGAGCCTTCCCAGCCTCGTTCAGCAGCACCACCGGTCGCACCGAAGCGGCCGAGTCCGGGGGTCGTCCTGCCTTCGGAAGCAGGCAGAGCCGACCCTCCTTCCATGCCCTCGGGAACTGTCCGGACCGCAGGCAGCGATCGAACAGCTCCCGAAGACTGTCGCCGAGGTGCTCGAGGGAAAGGGCCAGAACCTTCCCGTGCACCCCGTCTGGACCCGGCGCCCTCTTCTTACTCTGGAGGCGGGCCAGAACCGCCTCCATTTCAGCCTCCGTGACGGGTGGCGGAACACCCTCCTCGTCCGACGTCTGCCGAGCCATCCTGGGGGGCGTGAAGCCCCCAGGTGTGTCGGGGAAAAGTTCCCCGACAATCCTCCTCAGTTGGCCCGGCTGGAGCGTCTCGGTGATAGGGACCGACTGGGCGCGGAGCTTGTTCCGCGCCCATTTGTACGGTCGGCCCCAGGGGTCCCTCTCGAGACCCTCAACGAGCTCCAGCCATGCCGCCTCCTTGGCTCGGCAGATGGCCTGTTTTAGGGTCTTGACCTTGTCAATATAGACCCTGTACAGGCCATCGTCCCTGTCGACATCCTGGGGGCGCCGCCGCCTGCTCCGGGTATACTGCCTCCTTGCCCGTTGGCAGGCAGCCCGGAGGTCGGCTAGTTCAGCCGACCACCAGTAGAGCGCCCGCCGCGGGGGCGGACGTTTCGTGCGCGGCATGGCCGCTCTGCTGACCGCGGTGAATGCGTCGCAGAGTCGGTCAGCCGCTTCGTCCACCCCAAGCTCCGACAGCGGCGGAAGGCTCCACCGGCAGATTATAGCCGCCTCCTCTGCCAGTTCCCGGTCGAGCTTCGTGAGCGCCCAACGCGGAAACTGGCTTCGCCCCCTAGAAACCTAACCTAACCTAACCTAACCTAACCTAACCTAACCTAACCTAACCTAACCTAACCTAACCTAACCTAACCTAACCTAACCTAACCTAACCTAACCTAACCTAACCTAACCTAACCTAACCTAACCGTTCTCCCCCCCTTTTTTCCCTCCCCCCTTTTTGTCCCCCCTCCCCATTTTACCCCCCCCCCCCCTTTTTGAACTCCCTTAAACCCCCCCCCCCCGACCCTCCCCCTTTACCCCTAATTTCCCCTCACCTCCCAAAAACCCCTCGAGCTGTAACTCCTCTCTCCGTTTTCGGAGAAACACGAGAGTGAGTTCGGAAGAACCGGAAGGACCACGCCCATCTATTGGCCCCCACAGCTTTCCCCAAAAACTCTAAGGACTTAGTTAAGTTTAATTTTAAGTTATCTAAGTGACCTGAGGATTTGATTTAATTTTACATTTTTGACGTAGGTATATAACTATTGTTATTGACTAGGCTGTGCCTACAATTTTAAATATTAAATTTTGACATTATTGGTTTATTGACCAAATTTATAATAATATTATATTATATCGACAATACTTGGTTTATGGACCAAGTATTATTATACATTATTATTAAGACTTTTACACCTCAGGTCAAACTGAATATTGATTCCTCTGACAAGCATATTATATTTAGACTGTTGAGATATTAATCAAAATATCCCAAATTTTTCTTTTCAGACTTTTATTATTGGCTTGGATGATTAAGTAAATAGTTATTGCTGCATTTACCCAACACTACATTATAAGCTAACTTACCTAATCAAAATTCTAAACTACGCAAAAATGTTTGGACTCCGTACCCCTCCCAAAAAGGCCGAAGAGAAAAAAGCCGGTCCCTCAAAGGTTCGAAAGAGCATTGAGGTGTTCGAAGCTGGCAAACCTGCGTCCCCGACAAAGGTTCTCCCACAAAAGGCGGTAGCCTCGGCGACTGTGCCCGCAGAGCAGAAGCTAAGGGCGTTAAACACTAAGCCATCAACAGCTAGCTCCGCGAGCCCACCACCGAGACCAACATACCCCAACCGAGTTGCTGAGGCAAGAGCGAACCTAAACAAGGCCAAGCTCCACCTCAGCAATTCGAGGAACCTTAAAACTGATATTAAGGAAGGGGTTATCGCGGCTCTTGACAGACTTTATCAGCTCGTAAAGGAAGCTGACTCTGATAAAGGCCAAAGTGAGGCTACAGCGAAAAAGGAGGGCCCTTTACACCCTCCTCCAAACGCAGTCCCTCAGAATAACGAAGAACTAATTAAAAAGCTCGACGAGCACTCCACCCTGTTGAGAGCTTCCACTGAGAAGCTAGAAGAGCTGCGTGTCAATATCACCAGACACAATGAATCCCTGGGGGTGGCCACGTATGCGAGTGTGGTGGTTGGTGGAAAAACCGGGAAGAACCCGAACCAAACCACCCTCCACTCCGTCGTGGTCACTTCAAGGGATGAGGACGAGACCGGTGAGCAGGTTCTCGAGAGGGTCAGGGGTGCCGTCCGGGCCAAGGAAGGGGGTATAGAAATCGAGAGGGTAAGGAAAGCTAAGGACAGAAAAATTATCATGGGTTGTAGAAGTAGAGAGGATAGGCAAAAATTAAAGGATAGGCTAAAGCAGGCAGAGGAGCACCTCAGTGTGTCAGAAATAGAAAATAAGGACCCTCTTGTTATATTAAAAGATTTAATGGCATATAACTCGAATGAAGAGGTCCTTTCCGCACTGAGGAAACAAAATGAGGAAATCTTCAGAGACTTGCGTGAGGAGGATGACAGGGTGTACATTAAATATAAGAAAAAGACCAGAAACCCCTTGACGAATCACGTGGTCCTGAAGGTGTCACCGCAGATTTGGACGAGGATACTCAAAGAAGGCACGGTAAGGATAGACCTGCAACGAGTTCGAGTTGCAGATCAGTCCCCCCTCGTCCAATGCTCCTTATGCCTCGGCTATGGGCACAGTAGGCGATTCTGCGCGGATACTACTGAAAGGTGTAGTCACTGCGCAGGGTCCCACAAAAAGGCAGACTGTCCTGCTTGGTCTGCGGGCAAGTTGCCAGTTTGTTGCAACTGCACGCAGGCCAAGATAGAGCAGTTAGACCACAATGCCTTCGACACAGAGTGTCCGGTTAGGCGTAGATGGGACGCACTGGCCAGAAGCACCACGGCGTATTGCTGATGGCACGCACGCAGTATATTGCATATTATGCTCGCGAAACGGAGGACTGACACTAGCTGGAAACCGGAAACGGCAGCTACATCTGGCTGGAGTCTCTCTGAGAGACACTCTAGTCAGATAATTATTTGCACATAATTAAATACGGCACAGCAGAATCGGTCTTCCCTACCATCAGCGATATCCATGATATCCTTTGTATCATGTTGGCAGTTCGTCCCATGGCGCCTCTGCCTCCAACGTCCACGTTGGTTGTAGTCAGCGTCGTAAAGAGTTGTGCGCAGGTTTGCACGAAAAGCATATAGAAAAAAGGCAATGTTAAGTCGTTATTATAATAATACCAACTTTAACATTTGCATGGCAATTAAAAAGAGAGTACATGCAAACTTGCGCACAGCCCCGTTCAGATTCCAGTTTGGTGTTTGCAAATTGTTGCAAAAATACCTACATCGAGTTAAATATCGCAAACTGGACCCGGTGATAAAAAGAAATAGGCAACGCTGATAAAATGTATAATCGCCCATGGTAAATGTAATTCTGTAAAATGGTAAATGTTTGCACTGTATATCATGTTGTGTGTCATTATTGTAAAATAAATAAATAAAAATAGCATGTCCTCAAAGTAACTTCAGTGATACCAAATAATAGAAATATTAGTAAATTAGATTAATATAAAAACAAAACAAGATGTTAGAATAAAAGTAAAAAATGTGTAAAAAATTGTAGTGTTATAAAATTTAGAAATGTATATTGAACCGCAAGCCATGAAATAATATATATAATAATATATAATAAATATAAATAAAAATGTAGAAAATTAAAAATAAAGAAAACAAAGTCTCTGATTAAGTCAGGGGAATTCGCGGGCCGGGCCAATTAAGCGCCCGGACATAAAAAAAAAAAAAAAAAAAAAAAAAAAACCTAACCTAACCTAACCTAACCTAACCTAACCTAACCTAACCATATTAAATTTCTTAGAAATTCCTTAATTTGGCGGTTTCGTTGTAGGTTTTTGTCAAATATTTCTTTTGATTTGGGTTCTAATAGGCGGGCCCTATACACCCCACTAATTTTCGATAAAAATTTCATCAATTTTGGCTATTTTTTGAACTGTGTAAATTTTTAATTAAAACACATTGTATTTTCATATAATTTCATATAAATTTCCGAATTCTTCGGTCTCTCAGTGGACTTTTTGCAAATTTCTTGTTTTCATCATCGTCGGTCCGTCGCTGCGCATCTGTAGATACCCATCTCGACTAGCTTCTCACCCGGAAGCACCTGCGAATAAACGAAATTAGTTAGCGATTTGATTCGAATCCGCTATACTGCAGACTTATACCTACACTATTGACTCACAGCGCCTAGGGGTGCTATATATCGTGTATCTCGGTCTCGTCGTTCATTCTTTATCAAAATTCGACAATAGTTTCATATAAAATTTTTAACTTTTCATACAGATATTGTAAAATTTCCCACATTTTTGACCAAAACTTGCCCACTATTGGGCGAGTCATCCCACTTTAGATCCAGTTATATACCTGGCGCTCTCCCGCGTCGTTTGACACCTCGCTTGTCGGGATCGGACGTTGGGAAGTGCAAAAAATTTCGAAATTTCATATTCGGCCGTTTTTTATATACGAACCGAGGCTACATGGTGAATCGAAACTCGCCATACTAACATATTAAATTTCTTAGAAATTCCTTAATTTGGCGGTTTCGTTGTAGGTTTTTGTCAAATATTTCTTTTGATTTGGGTTCTAATAGGCGGGCCCTATACACCCCACTAATTTTCGATAAAAATTTCATCAATTTTGGCTATTTTTTGAACTGTGTAAATTTTTAATTAAAACACATTGTATTTTCATATAATTTCATATAAATTTCCGAATTCTTCGGTCTCTCAGTGGACTTTTTGCAAATTTCTTGTTTTCATCATCGTCGGTCCGTCGCTGCGCATCTGTAGATACCCATCTCGACTAGCTTCTCACCCGGAAGCACCTGCGAATAAACGAAATTAGTTAGCGATTTGATTCGAATCCGCTATACTGCAGACTTATACCTACACTATTGACTCACAGCGCCTAGGGGTGCTATATATCGTGTATCTCGGTCTCGTCGTTCATTCTTTATCAAAATTCGACAATAGTTTCATATAAAATTTTTAACTTTTCATACAGATATTGTAAAATTTCCCACATTTTTGACCAAAACTTGCCCACTATTGGGCGAGTCATCCCACTTTAGATCCAGTTATATACCTGGCGCTCTCCCGCGTCGTTTGACACCTCGCTTGTCGGGATTGGACGTTGGGAAGTGCAAAAAATTTCGAAATTTCATATTCGGCCGTTTTTTATATACGAACCGAGGCTACATGGTGAATCGAAACTCGCCATACTAACATATTAAATTTCTTAGAAATTCCTTAATTTGGCGGTTTCGTTGTAGGTTTTTGTCAAATATTTCTTTTGATTTGGGTTCTAATAGGCGGGCCCTATACACCCCACTAATTTTCGATAAAAATTTCATCAATTTTGGCTATTTTTTGAACTGTGTAAATTTTTAATTAAAACACATTGTATTTTCATATAATTTCATATAAATTTCCGAATTCTTCGGTCTCTCAGTGGACTTTTTGCAAATTTCTTGTTTTCATCATCGTCGGTCCGTCGCTGCGCATCTGTAGATACCCATCTCGACTAGCTTCTCACCCGGAAGCACCTGCGAATAAACGAAATTAGTTAGCGATTTGATTCGAATCCGCTATACTGCAGACTTATACCTACACTATTGACTCACAGCGCCTAGGGGTGCTATATATCGTGTATCTCGGTCTCGTCGTTCATTCTTTATCAAAATTCGACAATAGTTTCATATAAAATTTTTAACTTTTCATACAGATATTGTAAAATTTCCCACATTTTTGACCAAAACTTGCCCACTATTGGGCGAGTCATCCCACTTTAGATCCAGTTATATACCTGGCGCTCTCCCGCGTCGTTTGACACCTCGCTTGTCGGGATCGGACGTTGGGAAGTGCAAAAAATTTCGAAATTTCATATTCGGCCGTTTTTTATATACGAACCGAGGCTACATGGTGAATCGAAACTCGCCATACTAACATATTAAATTTCTTAGAAATTCCTTAATTTGGCGGTTTCGTTGTAGGTTTTTGTCAAATATTTCTTTTGATTTGGGTTCTAATAGGCGGGCCCTATACACGCCACTAATTTTCGATAAAAATTTCATCAATTTTGGCTATTTTTTGAACTGTGTAAATTTTTAATTAAAACACATTGTATTTTCATATAATTTCATATAAATTTCCGAATTCTTCGGTCTCTCAGTGGACTTTTTGCAAATTTCTTGTTTTCATCATCGTCGGTCCGTCGCTGCGCATCTGTAGATACCCATCTCGACTAGCTTCTCACCCGGAAGCACCTGCGAATAAACGAAATTAGTTAGCGATTTGATTCGAATCCGCTATACTGCAGACTTATACCTACACTATTGACTCACAGCGCCTAGGGGTGCTATATATCGTGTATCTCGGTCTCGTCGTTCATTCTTTATCAAAATTCGACAATAGTTTCATATAAAATTTTTAACTTTTCATACAGATATTGTAAAATTTCCCACATTTTTGACCAAAACTTGCCCACTATTGGGCGAGTCATCCCACTTTAGATCCAGTTATATACCTGGCGCTCTCCCGCGTCGTTTGACACCTCGCTTGTCGGGATCGGACGTTGGGAAGTGCAAAAAATTTCGAAATTTCATATTCGGCCGTTTTTTATATACGAACCGAGGCTACATGGTGAATCGAAACTCGCCATACTAACATATTAAATTTCTTAGAAATTCCTTAATTTGGCGGTTTCGTTGTAGGTTTTTGTCAAATATTTCTTTTGATTTGGGTTCTAATAGGCGGGCCCTATACACCCCACTAATTTTCGATAAAAATTTCATCAATTTTGGCTATTTTTTGAACTGTGTAAATTTTTAATTAAAACACATTGTATTTTCATATAATTTCATATAAATTTCCGAATTCTTCGGTCTCTCAGTGGACTTTTTGCAAATTTCTTGTTTTCATCATCGTCGGTCCGTCGCTGCGCATCTGTAGATACCCATCTCGACTAGCTTCTCACCCGGAAGCACCTGCGAATAAACGAAATTAGTTAGCGATTTGATTCGAATCCGCTATACTGCAGACTTATACCTACACTATTGACTCACAGCGCCTAGGGGTGCTATATATCGTGTATCTCGGTCTCGTCGTTCATTCTTTATCAAAATTCGACAATAGTTTCATATAAAATTTTTAACTTTTCATACAGATATTGTAAAATTTCCCACATTTTTGACCAAAACTTGCCCACTATTGGGCGAGTCATCCCACTTTAGATCCAGTTATATACCTGGCGCTCTCCCGCGTCGTTTGACACCTCGCTTGTCGGGATCGGACGTTGGGAAGTGCAAAAAATTTCGAAATTTCATATTCGGCCGTTTTTTATATACGAACCGAGGCTACATGGTGAATCGAAATTACGCGCTGGACCGCCATCCAGTGCAGTCATATCGACCTTTTCTGTTGGAGACACGATCGGAGCCCTAACACTCATATCGCGTTCGAGTATTAGCGTAGTGAATTACGGTGATAGTGAGCCCGCACGACTCTGTGTTAGCGTTATCGTTCCGCACTCCTCATCGCCGCGCGTCCGTTGGCAGGGGGGAGCACCGCCGCGGCGCCCCGGTCGCATTCCATTGTAGCGTAGGTTGCGTCATCGTTTTCGCGCGTATTTTTAGGCGCGCTTTTTCTAACGGTTTTTCGCGCGTAAGTGTGAAGTGTAATCCAGTCTTCGTTTATTGTAAGTAATAGTATAATATAAGATTACTAATAGTATAAATAACACCTTCACACACACCCCCCCGCATTTGCGGGAGGGACTAGGTACCCATAAATTTTATTTTCTAAAATGGCATACTCAGCGGAGGCCCTTCTGGCCTTCATGGCCGAAAATTACCCCGACTTTCGGGAAAAACTTGCAGGGTTCCAACCCGACTCGCCCGCATCTCCGTCGACCATTAACGGCGGAAACTCGATGCCTCCGTCTGAGGAGGAGATGTCCGTGACGGGCAGCTCCTCCGAGGAGGATGACCAGGGATTCCGCGTGGTGCGGAACAAGAAAAGGAGGCGTCGCCCGGACCCGGAGTCCGCACCCTCCCCTCCGCCCAAGACGCCAAAAGTAGGCACCCTTAAGCCCCTTCAGGGCAAGCGCCTGTGCAAGTCAACCGACGATCTGCACAAGGCAGTAAAGTCAAACGCGGCACCATCTGTGCCAGTAGTATCTAGGCGCGAACAACTCGCGTCGTCCACCGATGAGGGCATGGACACAGCGCCACCGAGGTGCAGGCCCCCGCCCCCTATTATCGTTCAGGACACCAGGTCCTGGATAAATATTTCGAAGGCCATTCATGGCCAACAAATAAAATTTAAGTCCGCACGCTCATGTGCAAATGGCATTCGCGTACAGGTCGACAACGCGAATGACCACAGGAGGCTAACAGCCTTCCTCAAAAATGAAAAGATAGGCTACCACACATACGCTCTGGAGGACGAGCGCGTCCTCCGGGTCGTAATCAGGGGCCTTGACAAAATGCTGGACACGGCCGACATCAAAGCCGACCTGGTCCAGCAGGGTTACCCCATTGAGGAGGTACATCGTATGTACCACCCCAAAACAAAAAACCCCTACAATATGGTCCTGGCTATCCTGCCACTTACTCCGGCAGGCAAGGCCATTTTCAATGTAAAGGCGGTGTGCCACATCACCGGCCTCTCCATAGAACCCCCCCGTAAGAGGGGCGCTCCAGGACAGTGTCACCGCTGTCAACTTTACGGGCACTCCGCCCGTAACTGCTTCGCCCACCCCAGGTGCGTCAAATGCCTGGGTGATCACGGGACATCAGATTGTCCCCGTAATGTTTCCCAGACCACAGCACCGCCTAGCTGCGTGCTGTGCAAAGGGGAAGGCCACCCCGCAAACTACAGGGGTTGCCCAAATGCCCCCAAAAAGGCACGCAGGGTCCCGAAACCGGCGGGAATCCCAAAACCCCTGCCCAAGAAGGAGGCTCCTAAAGCCCCCCCCGTTTCAAGGCACCGAGGGAAGCTCCTCAGTACTTCCCTGCCCCACTCCCGAAAATAAACCCGTGGCAAAAGCCGGCACCAACGCCGGTACAGACCACCACCCCACCCGCCCAGGGCCCTTCGAGGCCCCCACTGGGTGCGAGCAGGCCAACGGGTCCCCCTGCCGGCATATCAACGCCAGCAGCGCCCCGCCCTGCCCAACAGTCTAATTACGGAGCTGATCTGGCGTTCGTGTCAGATTTCCTCTGCGCAATCGATACCGAAGAGGTATCTATACTCGCAGCGAAGCTGCGCGGTCCACCTCAGCACAGGCTGAGAGCCCTAATTGAACATTCTGCCTTGATCGAACAGATCAAGTGCTTCACTCCCACCGTTTAAATGGCTACCTCGGGTAGGATAAAACCACGCTCTCTGCGAGTGGTGTCGTTCAACGCGAACGGCATCAGAGCGAACCTAGAAGAAATTCGCATATTCATCATTAAATATGACGTCGACATCCTCCTTGTGCAGGAGTCATTCTTAAAACCGTCTTTGCCAAGCCCGAGAATAAAAAATTATAATGTTATACGAAACGACAGGACGCGATCCAGCCATGGCGGCACCCTTATCTATTACAAGAGATCGCTTCATTGTATCCCAATTGACCCGCCGGCTTTAGAATCTCTCGAAGCCTCCGTATGCCGAGTGAGTATGACAGACCACCAGTCGCTCACCATAGCCTCGGTATACCAGTCAGCAAATAAAAAACTTTTAATAAGCGATTTAAAATCGCTACTCGACTTAGGCAACGCCACTATTTTAGCCGGCGACCTAAACAGTAAAAATAAAGAATGGGGTTGTAATGTTACCACTCAGAATGGTATTATCCTCAGCAAAGCAGTCGATAAATTAAATTTTATAATTGAAGCCCCCGATGAGCCGACTCGCTATAGCTTTACGAACAGCGAGCGTATCGTGCGGCCATCGATATTAGATATCGCGATCCTACGGAATGTATCCCTTCAGGTGCACTCCATAAAAACTATTCACGAGCTTAACTCGGACCACAGACCGGTGCTCATCCAGCTCGGCGACCCCAATAATAATATAAATAACAATAAGAAAAAGATTATCGACTATAAACTTTTAAATCAAAATTTAAAATCCCTTCAATCGAGTCACCTCGATAAAATCCCTGATATCATAGATAGTCCTCAAGCTGCTGTGTCAGCCTGTATCGACTTCACGGACCATCTGGTAGCGAGCGTCGAAATGTCATCCAGGGAGGTCTCAGCGGCCCACGAGGGCCGCTGGGAGCTCCCGGAGGACATCAAAGATCTAATACGGAATAAAAATACAGCTAGGCGTACATACGGTCGCTACCCGTCGGAAGAGTGTCGTCGTTCCCTCCGTGACCTCGAACGAGAGGTCAAAGCCCGAATAATAGAATATAAATCCGAGAGATGGGATCGCCTCCTGAGCGAGATTAACCCTTCACACGTGGCCTACTGGCCACTCGCGAGATCAATCCGGAATAAATCGGAGGCATCTATGCCCCCGTTGAATAGAATAAACGACACGCCTGCACTAGAGGACTCAGTCAAAGCCGAATGTCTAGCCGATCATTTCGAGAGCCAGTGTACGCCGAGCCCGATAGTAGCATCCTCCCCAGTAGGTCCCCATGTAGAGGAGGTAACTAGGGAGGTTGCGAGGAGGACCGCTATGCCGCCGGAGGGTGATCCGATCCCTCCCGCGGACGTAGAAGAGGTCCTGGATATAATTAAGTGCCTGCACTCCAAGAAGGCCCCCGGGCTGGACGGAGTAACGAACAGGGTATTAAAAATACTACCGCTCGCCCTAGTTATCCTCCTTGTAAATATAATAAACGCCCTCCTAAAGGGTTGCAAATTCCCAGACATATGGAAAGAAGCCACGGTTATAGGTATACCCAAACCCGGAAAGCCGGGTACGGAACCGTCAAGCTATCGGCCCATAAGCTTACTAAGCTCGATAGGAAAAATATATGAACGGGTTCTGCTTAAACGGTTGAAAACTGTTATAAGCGAAAAGAACCTGTTCATAGATGAACAATTCGCCTTCCGCGAAAACCATTGTTGTCCCAGACAAATCCACCGCATGACGGAGGACATACTCAGAGGTCTAAATAGGAAAAACTCCCGAGACACATGCGCGGTCTTCTTTGACGTAGCGAGGGCCTTCGACCGGATATGGCACGAAGGTCTCGTATACAAACTCTATAAATTAGGAATACCGGACAGACTGGTCATCATCATCAAAGACTACCTGTCTGACCGGCACTTTAGGTACAGAGTAGAAGGCACCTTGTCCTCCCGGAGACCTCTGAGGGCCGGAGTCCCTCAGGGCTCAGTACTCTCCCCAACCCTGTACAACCTGTACACATCAGATATACCTAAGCACCCCGCGGTAAAGCTGGCGCTCTTTGCCGACGACACCGCTCTGTACATAACACACCCTAAAGCGTCAGTTGCTTCTAACTCCCTTCAGCGAGCCGTCAACGTCCTAGGAGACTGGTTCGCTAAATGGAGGATAGAAATCAATCCCGAGAAAAGCGCATCAATGCATTTTAGTAGAAAAATAAAGGGTCCACGCAGTAAGCGGTGTCGATTCATGGCGCCCATAAAATTAAACGATACTGTAATCCCTAGAGTCGAACAGGTCAAGTACCTAGGGGTTACTTTAGACAGGTCAATGTCCTTCGGACCACATATTAAAAATGTATCAAAAAAGGCTAAGTTCGTTTTATCCAAATTATATTTCCTTATAAATAAAAATAGCAAAATGCCCCTCAGGCATAAACTCACCCTATACAAATCCTGTATTCGGCCTATAATGTCGTATTCCTGTGTCGCATTCGCGCATGTGTCACAGAGACGACTTTATGCACTACAGGTAGTTCAAAATAGATTCATGCGCATGGCAACCGGTTGCCCGTGGTATGTGAGAAACATTGACCTGCATCGCGATTTTAGATTGGAAACAATCAGGAGCCATTTCAAACAGATGTCAGAACATTATTTTGAAAAGGCAATAGTACATCCCAACCCGCTCATCGCGAGCGCGGCAAACTATACCCCCGATAGCTCAGTCGCTGTAAAGCGAAGATTACCTAAAAATGTTTTGACCGACCCAGCTGATGAAATTTCACAGCTGTTAATGCATGACGCTAACATGCGACGCGCCTTACAAAGTACATTAAGTAAACAACATCCGGGTACAGGTACACCGATACACCGCCTCGTGTCCCGGGGCAACTGGCGACGATACACACCACACACGACAACTACATCGGTCCGGACCGAACGCGATAGCGTAGGTTCGAATCCGTTGCGAGTCGACTGCAATACTTCTGATCGCGATATAACCGATAGTCCGACGCTATCGACAGTAACGAGGACCGCGCGCGACCCGATAACTGCCGTTATCGCTAGGGCCGGCCCTAGTGATAACAGTAATTGTACCGTCAGCAAAAAGTCGACCGTCTCGGATTCCTATAGTTCAAAAACTGCTCGTGACAGCAGCGCGCGCGGATGGCCTCGCCCACCGGGTGGCGTGGCTGGTGGGGTCCCCGCCCTCTTCGAGGTCAATGACTCCAGTCAAGATAACATGCGGTGGACGTCACTGCTGCCGCGGACGGGGTGTGCCCCAGTATTGCTGGCGCCTTCTGCTGGGCAATCACTTGTGATTCAACCCGGTAGGGGTAGTCCGCCTGGGGTGGCACCCCAACGTTCGAAGGCGCGGAGCTGTCCCGCCGCATGTGTCTTCCCGATGCCAGGAGGCTGCGATGTCATTGACACCACGGCTGGCGGAGGTAACCCTCCCGTTTAACTGTTTTAGGTAGAAGCCATCAGCTCTCCTACTCTTCCGATTAAGCGTAAAGGTCTTTGGACCACAGCATAGGTCAATTCGAAAAAAAAAAAAAAAAAAAAAAGGTGAATCGAAACTCGCCATACTAACATATTAAATTTCTTAGAAATTCCTTAATTTGGCGGTTTCGTTGTAGGTTTTTGTCAAATATTTCTTTTGATTTGGGTTCTAATAGGCGGGCCCTATACACCCCACTAATTTTCGATAAAAATTTCATCAATTTTGGCTATTTTTTGAACTGTGTAAATTTTTAATTAAAACACATTGTATTTTCATATAATTTCATATAAATTTCCGAATTCTTCGGTCTCTCAGTGGACTTTTTGCAAATTTCTTGTTTTCATCATCGTCGGTCCGTCGCTGCGCATCTGTAGATACCCATCTCGACTAGCTTCTCACCCGGAAGCACCTGCGAATAAACGAAATTAGTTAGCGATTTGATTCGAATCCGCTATACTGCAGACTTATACCTACACTATTGACTCACAGCGCCTAGGGGTGCTATATATCGTGTATCTCGGTCTCGTCGTTCATTCTTTATCAAAATTCGACAATAGTTTCATATAAAATTTTTAACTTTTCATACAGATATTGTAAAATTTCCCACATTTTTGACCAAAACTTGCCCACTATTGGGCGAGTCATCCCACTTTAGATCCAGTTATATACCTGGCGCTCTCCCGCGTCGTTTGACACCTCGCTTGTCGGGATCGGACGTTGGGAAGTGCAAAAAATTTCGAAATTTCATATTCGGCCGTTTTTTATATACGAACCGAGGCTACATGGTGAATCGAAACTCGCCATACTAACATATTAAATTTCTTAGAAATTCCTTAATTTGGCGGTTTCGTTGTAGGTTTTTGTCAAATATTTCTTTTGATTTGGGTTCTAATAGGCGGGCCCTATACACCCCACTAATTTTCGATAAAAATTTCATCAATTTTGGCTATTTTTTGAACTGTGTAAATTTTTAATTAAAACACATTGTATTTTCATATAATTTCATATAAATTTCCGAATTCTTCGGTCTCTCAGTGGACTTTTTGCAAATTTCTTGTTTTCATCATCGTCGGTCCGTCGCTGCGCATCTGTAGATACCCATCTCGACTAGCTTCTCACCCGGAAGCACCTGCGAATAAACGAAATTAGTTAGCGATTTGATTCGAATCCGCTATACTGCAGACTTATACCTACACTATTGACTCACAGCGCCTAGGGGTGCTATATATCGTGTATCTCGGTCTCGTCGTTCATTCTTTATCAAAATTCGACAATAGTTTCATATAAAATTTTTAACTTTTCATACAGATATTGTAAAATTTCCCACATTTTTGACCAAAACTTGCCCACTATTGGGCGAGTCATCCCACTTTAGATCCAGTTATATACCTGGCGCTCTCCCGCGTCGTTTGACACCTCGCTTGTCGGGATCGGACGTTGGGAAGTGCAAAAAATTTCGAAATTTCATATTCGGCCGTTTTTTATATACGAACCGAGGCTACATGGTGAATCGAAACTCGCCATACTAACATATTAAATTTCTTAGAAATTCCTTAATTTGGCGGTTTCGTTGTAGGTTTTTGTCAAATATTTCTTTTGATTTGGGTTCTAATAGGCGGGCCCTATACACCCCACTAATTTTCGATAAAAATTTCATCAATTTTGGCTATTTTTTGAACTGTGTAAATTTTTAATTAAAACACATTGTATTTTCATATAATTTCATATAAATTTCCGAATTCTTCGGTCTCTCAGTGGACTTTTTGCAAATTTCTTGTTTTCATCATCGTCGGTCCGTCGCTGCGCATCTGTAGATACCCATCTCGACTAGCTTCTCACCCGGAAGCACCTGCGAATAAACGAAATTAGTTAGCGATTTGATTCGAATCCGCTATACTGCAGACTTATACCTACACTATTGACTCACAGCGCCTAGGGGTGCTATATATCGTGTATCTCGGTCTCGTCGTTCATTCTTTATCAAAATTCGACAATAGTTTCATATAAAATTTTTAACTTTTCATACAGATATTGTAAAATTTCCCACATTTTTGACCAAAACTTGCCCACTATTGGGCGAGTCATCCCACTTTAGATCCAGTTATATACCTGGCGCTCTCCCGCGTCGTTTGACACCTCGCTTGTCGGGATCGGACGTTGGGAAGTGCAAAAAATTTCGAAATTTCATATTCGGCCGTTTTTTATATACGAACCGAGGCTACATGGTGAATCGAAACTCGCCATACTAACATATTAAATTTCTTAGAAATTCCTTAATTTGGCGGTTTCGTTGTAGGTTTTTGTCAAATATTTCTTTTGATTTGGGTTCTAATAGGCGGGCCCTATACACCCCACTAATTTTCGATAAAAATTTCATCAATTTTGGCTATTTTTTGAACTGTGTAAATTTTTAATTAAAACACATTGTATTTTCATATAATTTCATATAAATTTCCGAATTCTTCGGTCTCTCAGTGGACTTTTTGCAAATTTCTTGTTTTCATCATCGTCGGTCCGTCGCTGCGCATCTGTAGATACCCATCTCGACTAGCTTCTCACCCGGAAGCACCTGCGAATAAACGAAATTAGTTAGCGATTTGATTCGAATCCGCTATACTGCAGACTTATACCTACACTATTGACTCACAGCGCCTAGGGGTGCTATATATCGTGTATCTCGGTCTCGTCGTTCATTCTTTATCAAAATTCGACAATAGTTTCATATAAAATTTTTAACTTTTCATACAGATATTGTAAAATTTCCCACATTTTTGACCAAAACTTGCCCACTATTGGGCGAGTCATCCCACTTTAGATCCAGTTATATACCTGGCGCTCTCCCGCGTCGTTTGACACCTCGCTTGTCGGGATCGGACGTTGGGAAGTGCAAAAAATTTCGAAATTTCATATTCGGCCGTTTTTTATATACGAACCGAGGCTACATGGTGAATCGAAACTCGCCATACTAACATATTAAATTTCTTAGAAATTCCTTAATTTGGCGGTTTCGTTGTAGGTTTTTGTCAAATATTTCTTTTGATTTGGGTTCTAATAGGCGGGCCCTATACACCCCACTAATTTTCGATAAAAATTTCATCAATTTTGGCTATTTTTTGAACTGTGTAAATTTTTAATTAAAACACATTGTATTTTCATATAATTTCATATAAATTTCCGAATTCTTCGGTCTCTCAGTGGACTTTTTGCAAATTTCTTGTTTTCATCATCGTCGGTCCGTCGCTGCGCATCTGTAGATACCCATCTCGACTAGCTTCTCACCCGGAAGCACCTGCGAATAAACGAAATTAGTTAGCGATTTGATTCGAATCCGCTATACTGCAGACTTATACCTACACTATTGACTCACAGCGCCTAGGGGTGCTATATATCGTGTATCTCGGTCTCGTCGTTCATTCTTTATCAAAATTCGACAATAGTTTCATATAAAATTTTTAACTTTTCATACAGATATTGTAAAATTTCCCACATTTTTGACCAAAACTTGCCCACTATTGGGCGAGTCATCCCACTTTAGATCCAGTTATATACCTGGCGCTCTCCCGCGTCGTTTGACACCTCGCTTGTCGGGATCGGACGTTGGGAAGTGCAAAAAATTTCGAAATTTCATATTCGGCCGTTTTTTATATACGAACCGAGGCTACATGGTGAATCGAAACTCGCCATACTAACATATTAAATTTCTTAGAAATTCCTTAATTTGGCGGTTTCGTTGTAGGTTTTTGTCAAATATTTCTTTTGATTTGGGTTCTAATAGGCGGGCCCTATACACCCCACTAATTTTCGATAAAAATTTCATCAATTTTGGCTATTTTTTGAACTGTGTAAATTTTTAATTAAAACACATTGTATTTTCATATAATTTCATATAAATTTCCGAATTCTTCGGTCTCTCAGTGGACTTTTTGCAAATTTCTTGTTTTCATCATCGTCGGTCCGTCGCTGCGCATCTGTAGATACCCATCTCGACTAGCTTCTCACCCGGAAGCACCTGCGAATAAACGAAATTAGTTAGCGATTTGATTCGAATCCGCTATACTGCAGACTTATACCTACACTATTGACTCACAGCGCCTAGGGGTGCTATATATCGTGTATCTCGGTCTCGTCGTTCATTCTTTATCAAAATTCGACAATAGTTTCATATAAAATTTTTAACTTTTCATACAGATATTGTAAAATTTCCCACATTTTTGACCAAAACTTGCCCACTATTGGGCGAGTCATCCCACTTTAGATCCAGTTATATACCTGGCGCTCTCCCGCGTCGTTTGACACCTCGCTTGTCGGGATCGGACGTTGGGAAGTGCAAAAAATTTCGAAATTTCATATTCGGCCGTTTTTTATATACGAACCGAGGCTACATGGTGAATCGAAACTCGCCATACTAACATATTAAATTTCTTAGAAATTCCTTAATTTGGCGGTTTCGTTGTAGGTTTTTGTCAAATATTTCTTTTGATTTGGGTTCTAATAGGCGGGCCCTATACACCCCACTAATTTTCGATAAAAATTTCATCAATTTTGGCTATTTTTTGAACTGTGTAAATTTTTAATTAAAACACATTGTATTTTCATATAATTTCATATAAATTTCCGAATTCTTCGGTCTCTCAGTGGACTTTTTGCAAATTTCTTGTTTTCATCATCGTCGGTCCGTCGCTGCGCATCTGTAGATACCCATCTCGACTAGCTTCTCACCCGGAAGCACCTGCGAATAAACGAAATTAGTTAGCGATTTGATTCGAATCCGCTATACTGCAGACTTATACCTACACTATTGACTCACAGCGCCTAGGGGTGCTATATATCGTGTATCTCGGTCTCGTCGTTCATTCTTTATCAAAATTCGACAATAGTTTCATATAAAATTTTTAACTTTTCATACAGATATTGTAAAATTTCCCACATTTTTGACCAAAACTTGCCCACTATTGGGCGAGTCATCCCACTTTAGATCCAGTTATATACCTGGCGCTCTCCCGCGTCGTTTGACACCTCGCTTGTCGGGATCGGACGTTGGGAAGTGCAAAAAATTTCGAAATTTCATATTCGGCCGTTTTTTATATACGAACCGAGGCTACATGGTGAATCGAAACTCGCCATACTAACATATTAAATTTCTTAGAAATTCCTTAATTTGGCGGTTTCGTTGTAGGTTTTTGTCAAATATTTCTTTTGATTTGGGTTCTAATAGGCGGGCCCTATACACCCCACTAATTTTCGATAAAAATTTCATCAATTTTGGCTATTTTTTGAACTGTGTAAATTTTTAATTAAAACACATTGTATTTTCATATAATTTCATATAAATTTCCGAATTCTTCGGTCTCTCAGTGGACTTTTTGCAAATTTCTTGTTTTCATCATCGTCGGTCCGTCGCTGCGCATCTGTAGATACCCATCTCGACTAGCTTCTCACCCGGAAGCACCTGCGAATAAACGAAATTAGTTAGCGATTTGATTCGAATCCGCTATACTGCAGACTTATACCTACACTATTGACTCACAGCGCCTAGGGGTGCTATATATCGTGTATCTCGGTCTCGTCGTTCATTCTTTATCAAAATTCGACAATAGTTTCATATAAAATTTTTAACTTTTCATACAGATATTGTAAAATTTCCCACATTTTTGACCAAAACTTGCCCACTATTGGGCGAGTCATCCCACTTTAGATCCAGTTATATACCTGGCGCTCTCCCGCGTCGTTTGACACCTCGCTTGTCGGGATCGGACGTTGGGAAGTGCAAAAAATTTCGAAATTTCATATTCGGCCGTTTTTTATATACGAACCGAGGCTACATGGTGAATCGAAATTACGCGCTGGACCGCCATCCAGTGCAGTCATATCGACCTTTTCTGTTGGAGACACGATCGGAGCCCTAACACTCATATCGCGTTCGAGTATTAGCGTAGTGAATTACGGTGATAGTGAGCCCGCACGACTCTGTGTTAGCGTTATCGTTCCGCACTCCTCATCGCCGCGCGTCCGTTGGCAGGGGGGAGCACCGCCGCGGCGCCCCGGTCGCATTCCATTGTAGCGTAGGTTGCGTCATCGTTTTCGCGCGTATTTTTAGGCGCGCTTTTTCGAACGGTTTTTCGCGCGTAAGTGTGAAGTGTAATCCAGTCTTCGTTTATTGTAAGTAATAGTATAATATAAGATTACTAATAGTATAAATAACACCTTCACACACACCCCCCCGCATTTGCGGGAGGGACTAGGTACCCATAAATTTTATTTTCTAAAATGGCATACTCAGCGGAGGCCCTTCTGGCCTTCATGGCCGAAAATTACCCCGACTTTCGGGAAAAACTTGCAGGGTTCCAACCCGACTCGCCCGCATCTCCGTCGACCATTAACGGCGGAAACTCGATGCCTCCGTCTGAGGAGGAGATGTCCGTGACGGGCAGCTCCTCCGAGGAGGATGACCAGGGATTCCGCGTGGTGCGGAACAAGAAAAGGAGGCGTCGCCCGGACCCGGAGTCCGCACCCTCCCCTCCGCCCAAGACGCCAAAAGTAGGCACCCTTAAGCCCCTTCAGGGCAAGCGCCTGTGCAAGTCAACCGACGATCTGCACAAGGCAGTAAAGTCAAACGCGGCACCATCTGTGCCAGTAGTATCTAGGCGCGAACAACTCGCGTCGTCCACCGATGAGGGCATGGACACAGCGCCACCGAGGTGCAGGCCCCCGCCCCCTATTATCGTTCAGGACACCAGGTCCTGGATAAATATTTCGAAGGCCATTCATGGCCAACAAATAAAATTTAAGTCCGCACGCTCATGTGCAAATGGCATTCGCGTACAGGTCGACAACGCGAATGACCACAGGAGGCTAACAGCCTTCCTCAAAAATGAAAAGATAGGCTACCACACATACGCTCTGGAGGACGAGCGCGTCCTCCGGGTCGTAATCAGGGGCCTTGACAAAATGCTGGACACGGCCGACATCAAAGCCGACCTGGTCCAGCAGGGTTACCCCATTGAGGAGGTACATCGTATGTACCACCCCAAAACAAAAAACCCCTACAATATGGTCCTGGCTATCCTGCCACTTACTCCGGCAGGCAAGGCCATTTTCAATGTAAAGGCGGTGTGCCACATCACCGGCCTCTCCATAGAACCCCCCGTAAGAGGGGCGCTCCAGGACAGTGTCACCGCTGTCAACTTTACGGGCACTCCGCCCGTAACTGCTTCGCCCACCCCAGGTGCGTCAAATGCCTGGGTGATCACGGGACATCAGATTGTCCCCGTAATGTTTCCCAGACCACAGCACCGCCTAGCTGCGTGCTGTGCAAAGGGGAAGGCCACCCCGCAAACTACAGGGGTTGCCCAAATGCCCCCAAAAAGGCACGCAGGGTCCCGAAACCGGCGGGAATCCCAAAACCCCTGCCCAAGAAGGAGGCTCCTAAAGCCCCCCCCCGTTTCAAGGCACCGAGGGAAGCTCCTCAGTACTTCCCTGCCCCACTCCCGAAAATAAACCCGTGGCAAAAGCCGGCACCAACGCCGGTACAGACCACCACCCCACCCGCCCAGGGCCCTTCGAGGCCCCCACTGGGTGCGAGCAGGCCAACGGGTCCCCCTGCCGGCATATCAACGCCAGCAGCGCCCCGCCCTGCCCAACAGTCTAATTACGGAGCTGATCTGGCGTTCGTGTCAGATTTCCTCTGCGCAATCGATACCGAAGAGGTATCTATACTCGCAGCGAAGCTGCGCGGTCCACCTCAGCACAGGCTGAGAGCCCTAATTGAACATTCTGCCTTGATCGAACAGATCAAGTGCTTCACTCCCACCGTTTAAATGGCTACCTCGGGTAGGATAAAACCACGCTCTCTGCGAGTGGTGTCGTTCAACGCGAACGGCATCAGAGCGAACCTAGAAGAAATTCGCATATTCATCATTAAATATGACGTCGACATCCTCCTTGTGCAGGAGTCATTCTTAAAACCGTCTTTGCCAAGCCCGAGAATAAAAAATTATAATGTTATACGAAACGACAGGACGCGATCCAGCCATGGCGGCACCCTTATCTATTACAAGAGATCGCTTCATTGTATCCCAATTGACCCGCCGGCTTTAGAATCTCTCGAAGCCTCCGTATGCCGAGTGAGTATGACAGACCACCAGTCGCTCACCATAGCCTCGGTATACCAGTCAGCAAATAAAAAACTTTTAATAAGCGATTTAAAATCGCTACTCGACTTAGGCAACGCCACTATTTTAGCCGGCGACCTAAACAGTAAAAATAAAGAATGGGGTTGTAATGTTACCACTCAGAATGGTATTATCCTCAGCAAAGCAGTCGATAAATTAAATTTTATAATTGAAGCCCCCGATGAGCCGACTCGCTATAGCTTTACGAACAGCGAGCGTATCGTGCGGCCATCGATATTAGATATCGCGATCCTACGGAATGTATCCCTTCAGGTGCACTCCATAAAAACTATTCACGAGCTTAACTCGGACCACAGACCGGTGCTCATCCAGCTCGGCGACCCCAATAATAATATAAATAACAATAAGAAAAAGATTATCGACTATAAACTTTTAAATCAAAATTTAAAATCCCTTCAATCGAGTCACCTCGATAAAATCCCTGATATCATAGATAGTCCTCAAGCTGCTGTGTCAGCCTGTATCGACTTCACGGACCATCTGGTAGCGAGCGTCGAAATGTCATCCAGGGAGGTCTCAGCGGCCCACGAGGGCCGCTGGGAGCTCCCGGAGGACATCAAAGATCTAATACGGAATAAAAATACAGCTAGGCGTACATACGGTCGCTACCCGTCGGAAGAGTGTCGTCGTTCCCTCCGTGACCTCGAACGAGAGGTCAAAGCCCGAATAATAGAATATAAATCCGAGAGATGGGATCGCCTCCTGAGCGAGATTAACCCTTCACACGTGGCCTACTGGCCACTCGCGAGATCAATCCGGAATAAATCGGAGGCATCTATGCCCCCGTTGAATAGAATAAACGACACGCCTGCACTAGAGGACTCAGTCAAAGCCGAATGTCTAGCCGATCATTTCGAGAGCCAGTGTACGCCGAGCCCGATAGTAGCATCCTCCCCAGTAGGTCCCCATGTAGAGGAGGTAACTAGGGAGGTTGCGAGGAGGACCGCTATGCCGCCGGAGGGTGATCCGATCCCTCCCGCGGACGTAGAAGAGGTCCTGGATATAATTAAGTGCCTGCACTCCAAGAAGGCCCCCGGGCTGGACGGAGTAACGAACAGGGTATTAAAAATACTACCGCTCGCCCTAGTTATCCTCCTTGTAAATATAATAAACGCCCTCCTAAAGGGTTGCAAATTCCCAGACATATGGAAAGAAGCCACGGTTATAGGTATACCCAAACCCGGAAAGCCGGGTACGGAACCGTCAAGCTATCGGCCCATAAGCTTACTAAGCTCGATAGGAAAAATATATGAACGGGTTCTGCTTAAACGGTTGAAAACTGTTATAAGCGAAAAGAACCTGTTCATAGATGAACAATTCGCCTTCCGCGAAAACCATTGTTGTCCCAGACAAATCCACCGCATGACGGAGGACATACTCAGAGGTCTAAATAGGAAAAACTCCCGAGACACATGCGCGGTCTTCTTTGACGTAGCGAGGGCCTTCGACCGGATATGGCACGAAGGTCTCGTATACAAACTCTATAAATTAGGAATACCGGACAGACTGGTCATCATCATCAAAGACTACCTGTCTGACCGGCACTTTAGGTACAGAGTAGAAGGCACCTTGTCCTCCCGGAGACCTCTGAGGGCCGGAGTCCCTCAGGGCTCAGTACTCTCCCCAACCCTGTACAACCTGTACACATCAGATATACCTAAGCACCCCGCGGTAAAGCTGGCGCTCTTTGCCGACGACACCGCTCTGTACATAACACACCCTAAAGCGTCAGTTGCTTCTAACTCCCTTCAGCGAGCCGTCAACGTCCTAGGAGACTGGTTCGCTAAATGGAGGATAGAAATCAATCCCGAGAAAAGCGCATCAATGCATTTTAGTAGAAAAATAAAGGGTCCACGCAGTAAGCGGTGTCGATTCATGGCGCCCATAAAATTAAACGATACTGTAATCCCTAGAGTCGAACAGGTCAAGTACCTAGGGGTTACTTTAGACAGGTCAATGTCCTTCGGACCACATATTAAAAATGTATCAAAAAAGGCTAAGTTCGTTTTATCCAAATTATATTTCCTTATAAATAAAAATAGCAAAATGCCCCTCAGGCATAAACTCACCCTATACAAATCCTGTATTCGGCCTATAATGTCGTATTCCTGTGTCGCATTCGCGCATGTGTCACAGAGACGACTTTATGCACTACAGGTAGTTCAAAATAGATTCATGCGCATGGCAACCGGTTGCCCGTGGTATGTGAGAAACATTGACCTGCATCGCGATTTTAGATTGGAAACAATCAGGAGCCATTTCAAACAGATGTCAGAACATTATTTTGAAAAGGCAATAGTACATCCCAACCCGCTCATCGCGAGCGCGGCAAACTATACCCCCGATAGCTCAGTCGCTGTAAAGCGAAGATTACCTAAAAATGTTTTGACCGACCCAGCTGATGAAATTTCACAGCTGTTAATGCATGACGCTAACATGCGACGCGCCTTACAAAGTACATTAAGTAAACAACATCCGGGTACAGGTACACCGATACACCGCCTCGTGTCCCGGGGCAACTGGCGACGATACACACCACACACGACAACTACATCGGTCCGGACCGAACGCGATAGCGTAGGTTCGAATCCGTTGCGAGTCGACTGCAATACTTCTGATCGCGATATAACCGATAGTCCGACGCTATCGACAGTAACGAGGACCGCGCGCGACCCGATAACTGCCGTTATCGCTAGGGCCGGCCCTAGTGATAACAGTAATTGTACCGTCAGCAAAAAGTCGACCGTCTCGGATTCCTATAGTTCAAAAACTGCTCGTGACAGCAGCGCGCGCGGATGGCCTCGCCCACCGGGTGGCGTGGCTGGTGGGGTCCCCGCCCTCTTCGAGGTCAATGACTCCAGTCAAGATAACATGCGGTGGACGTCACTGCTGCCGCGGACGGGGTGTGCCCCAGTATTGCTGGCGCCTTCTGCTGGGCAATCACTTGTGATTCAACCCGGTAGGGGTAGTCCGCCTGGGGTGGCACCCCAACGTTCGAAGGCGCGGAGCTGTCCCGCCGCATGTGTCTTCCCGATGCCAGGAGGCTGCGATGTCATTGACACCACGGCTGGCGGAGGTAACCCTCCCGTTTAACTGTTTTAGGTAGAAGCCATCAGCTCTCCTACTCTTCCGATTAAGCGTAAAGGTCTTTGGACCACAGCATAGGTCAATTCGAAAAAAAAAAAAAAAAAAAAAAAAGGTGAATCGAAACTCGCCATACTAACATATTAAATTTCTTAGAAATTCCTTAATTTGGCGGTTTCGTTGTAGGTTTTTGTCAAATATTTCTTTTGATTTGGGTTCTAATAGGCGGGCCCTATACACCCCACTAATTTTCGATAAAAATTTCATCAATTTTGGCTATTTTTTGAACTGTGTAAATTTTTAATTAAAACACATTGTATTTTCATATAATTTCATATAAATTTCCGAATTCTTCGGTCTCTCAGTGGACTTTTTGCAAATTTCTTGTTTTCATCATCGTCGGTCCGTCGCTGCGCATCTGTAGATACCCATCTCGACTAGCTTCTCACCCGGAAGCACCTGCGAATAAACGAAATTAGTTAGCGATTTGATTCGAATCCGCTATACTGCAGACTTATACCTACACTATTGACTCACAGCGCCTAGGGGTGCTATATATCGTGTATCTCGGTCTCGTCGTTCATTCTTTATCAAAATTCGACAATAGTTTCATATAAAATTTTTAACTTTTCATACAGATATTGTAAAATTTCCCACATTTTTGACCAAAACTTGCCCACTATTGGGCGAGTCATCCCACTTTAGATCCAGTTATATACCTGGCGCTCTCCCGCGTCGTTTGACACCTCGCTTGTCGGGATCGGACGTTGGGAAGTGCAAAAAATTTCGAAATTTCATATTCGGCCGTTTTTTATATACGAACCGAGGCTACATGGTGAATCGAAACTCGCCAAACTAACATATTAAATTTCTTAGAAAATCCTTAATTTGGCGGTTTCGTTGTAGGTTTTTGTCAAATATTTCTTTTGATTTGGGTTCTAATAGGCGGGCCCTATACACCCCACTAATTTTCGATAAAAATTTCATCAATTTTGGCTATTTTTTGAACTGTGTAAATTTTTAATTAAAACACATTGTATTTTCATATAATTTCATATAAATTTCCGAATTCTTCGGTCTCTCAGTGGACTTTTTGCAAATTTCTTGTTTTCATCATCGTCGGTCCGTCGCTGCGCATCTGTAGATACCCATCTCGACTAGCTTCTCACCCGGAAGCACCTGCGAATAAACGAAATTAGTTAGCGATTTGATTCGAATCCGCTATACTGCAGACTTATACCTACACTATTGACTCACAGCGCCTAGGGGTGCTATATATCGTGTATCTCGGTCTCGTCGTTCATTCTTTATCAAAATTCGACAATAGTTTCATATAAAATTTTTAACTTTTCATACAGATATTGTAAAATTTCCCACATTTTTGACCAAAACTTGCCCACTATTGGGCGAGTCATCCCACTTTAGATCCAGTTATATACCTGGCGCTCTCCCGCGTCGTTTGACACCTCGCTTGTCGGGATCGGACGTTGGGAAGTGCAAAAAATTTCGAAATTTCATATTCGGCCGTTTTTTATATACGAACCGAGGCTACATGGTGAATCGAAACTCGCCATACTAACATATTAAATTTCTTAGAAATTCCTTAATTTGGCGGTTTCGTTGTAGGTTTTTGTCAAATATTTCTTTTGATTTGGGTTCTAATAGGCGGGCCCTATACACCCCACTAATTTTCGATAAAAATTTCATCAATTTTGGCTATTTTTTGAACTGTGTAAATTTTTAATTAAAACACATTGTATTTTCATATAATTTCATATAAATTTCCGAATTCTTCGGTCTCTCAGTGGACTTTTTGCAAATTTCTTGTTTTCATCATCGTCGGTCCGTCGCTGCGCATCTGTAGATACCCATCTCGACTAGCTTCTCACCCGGAAGCACCTGCGAATAAACGAAATTAGTTAGCGATTTGATTCGAATCCGCTATACTGCAGACTTATACCTACACTATTGACTCACAGCGCCTAGGGGTGCTATATATCGTGTATCTCGGTCTCGTCGTTCATTCTTTATCAAAATTCGACAATAGTTTCATATAAAATTTTTAACTTTTCATACAGATATTGTAAAATTTCCCACATTTTTGACCAAAACTTGCCCACTATTGGGCGAGTCATCCCACTTTAGATCCAGTTATATACCTGGCGCTCTCCCGCGTCGTTTGACACCTCGCTTGTCGGGATCGGACGTTGGGAAGTGCAAAAAATTTCGAAATTTCATATTCGGCCGTTTTTTATATACGAACCGAGGCTACATGGTGAATCGAAACTCGCCATACTAACATATTAAATTTCTTAGAAATTCCTTAATTTGGCGGTTTCGTTGTAGGTTTTTGTCAAATATTTCTTTTGATTTGGGTTCTAATAGGCGGGCCCTATACACCCCACTAATTTTCGATAAAAATTTCATCAATTTTGGCTATTTTTTGAACTGTGTAAATTTTTAATTAAAACACATTGTATTTTCATATAATTTCATATAAATTTCCGAATTCTTCGGTCTCTCAGTGGACTTTTTGCAAATTTCTTGTTTTCATCATCGTCGGTCCGTCGCTGCGCATCTGTAGATACCCATCTCGACTAGCTTCTCACCCGGAAGCACCTGCGAATAAACGAAATTAGTTAGCGATTTGATTCGAATCCGCTATACTGCAGACTTATACCTACACTATTGACTCACAGCGCCTAGGGGTGCTATATATCGTGTATCTCGGTCTCGTCGTTCATTCTTTATCAAAATTCGACAATAGTTTCATATAAAATTTTTAACTTTTCATACAGATATTGTAAAATTTCCCACATTTTTGACCAAAACTTGCCCACTATTGGGCGAGTCATCCCACTTTAGATCCAGTTATATACCTGGCGCTCTCCCGCGTCGTTTGACACCTCGCTTGTCGGGATCGGACGTTGGGAAGTGCAAAAAATTTCGAAATTTCATATTCGGCCGTTTTTTATATACGAACCGAGGCTACATGGTGAATCGAAACTCGCCATACTAACATATTAAATTTCTTAGAAATTCCTTAATTTGGCGGTTTCGTTGTAGGTTTTTGTCAAATATTTCTTTTGATTTGGGTTCTAATAGGCGGGCCCTATACACCCCACTAATTTTCGATAAAAATTTCATCAATTTTGGCTATTTTTTGAACTGTGTAAATTTTTAATTAAAACACATTGTATTTTCATATAATTTCATATAAATTTCCGAATTCTTCGGTCTCTCAGTGGACTTTTTGCAAATTTCTTGTTTTCATCATCGTCGGTCCGTCGCTGCGCATCTGTAGATACCCATCTCGACTAGCTTCTCACCCGGAAGCACCTGCGAATAAACGAAATTAGTTAGCGATTTGATTCGAATCCGCTATACTGCAGACTTATACCTACACTATTGACTCACAGCGCCTAGGGGTGCTATATATCGTGTATCTCGGTCTCGTCGTTCATTCTTTATCAAAATTCGACAATAGTTTCATATAAAATTTTTAACTTTTCATACAGATATTGTAAAATTTCCCACATTTTTGACCAAAACTTGCCCACTATTGGGCGAGTCATCCCACTTTAGATCCAGTTATATACCTGGCGCTCTCCCGCGTCGTTTGACACCTCGCTTGTCGGGATCGGACGTTGGGAAGTGCAAAAAATTTCGAAATTTCATATTCGGCCGTTTTTTATATACGAACCGAGGCTACATGGTGAATCGAAACTCGCCATACTAACATATTAAATTTCTTAGAAATTCCTTAATTTGGCGGTTTCGTTGTAGGTTTTTGTCAAATATTTCTTTTGATTTGGGTTCTAATAGGCGGGCCCTATACACCCCACTAATTTTCGATAAAAATTTCATCAATTTTGGCTATTTTTTGAACTGTGTAAATTTTTAATTAAAACACATTGTATTTTCATATAATTTCATATAAATTTCCGAATTCTTCGGTCTCTCAGTGGACTTTTTGCAAATTTCTTGTTTTCATCATCGTCGGTCCGTCGCTGCGCATCTGTAGATACCCATCTCGACTAGCTTCTCACCCGGAAGCACCTGCGAATAAACGAAATTAGTTAGCGATTTGATTCGAATCCGCTATACTGCAGACTTATACCTACACTATTGACTCACAGCGCCTAGGGGTGCTATATATCGTGTATCTCGGTCTCGTCGTTCATTCTTTATCAAAATTCGACAATAGTTTCATATAAAATTTTTAACTTTTCATACAGATATTGTAAAATTTCCCACATTTTTGACCAAAACTTGCCCACTATTGGGCGAGTCATCCCACTTTAGATCCAGTTATATACCTGGCGCTCTCCCGCGTCGTTTGACACCTCGCTTGTCGGGATCGGACGTTGGGAAGTGCAAAAAATTTCGAAATTTCATATTCGGCCGTTTTTTATATACGAACCGAGGCTACATGGTGAATCGAAACTCGCCATACTAACATATTAAATTTCTTAGAAATTCCTTAATTTGGCGGTTTCGTTGTAGGTTTTTGTCAAATATTTCTTTTGATTTGGGTTCTAATAGGCGGGCCCTATACACCCCACTAATTTTCGATAAAAATTTCATCAATTTTGGCTATTTTTTGAACTGTGTAAATTTTTAATTAAAACACATTGTATTTTCATATAATTTCATATAAATTTCCGAATTCTTCGGTCTCTCAGTGGACTTTTTGCAAATTTCTTGTTTTCATCATCGTCGGTCCGTCGCTGCGCATCTGTAGATACCCATCTCGACTAGCTTCTCACCCGGAAGCACCTGCGAATAAACGAAATTAGTTAGCGATTTGATTCGAATCCGCTATACTGCAGACTTATACCTACACTATTGACTCACAGCGCCTAGGGGTGCTATATATCGTGTATCTCGGTCTCGTCGTTCATTCTTTATCAAAATTCGACAATAGTTTCATATAAAATTTTTAACTTTTCATACAGATATTGTAAAATTTCCCACATTTTTGACCAAAACTTGCCCACTATTGGGCGAGTCATCCCACTTTAGATCCAGTTATATACCTGGCGCTCTCCCGCGTCGTTTGACACCTCGCTTGTCGGGATCGGACGTTGGGAAGTGCAAAAAATTTCGAAATTTCATATTCGGCCGTTTTTTATATACGAACCGAGGCTACATGGTGAATCGAAACTCGCCATACTAACATATTAAATTTCTTAGAAATTCCTTAATTTGGCGGTTTCGTTGTAGGTTTTTGTCAAATATTTCTTTTGATTTGGGTTCTAATAGGCGGGCCCTATACACCCCACTAATTTTCGATAAAAATTTCATCAATTTTGGCTATTTTTTGAACTGTGTAAATTTTTAATTAAAACACATTGTATTTTCATATAATTTCATATAAATTTCCGAATTCTTCGGTCTCTCAGTGGACTTTTTGCAAATTTCTTGTTTTCATCATCGTCGGTCCGTCGCTGCGCATCTGTAGATACCCATCTCGACTAGCTTCTCACCCGGAAGCACCTGCGAATAAACGAAATTAGTTAGCGATTTGATTCGAATCCGCTATACTGCAGACTTATACCTACACTATTGACTCACAGCGCCTAGGGGTGCTATATATCATGTATCTCGGTCTCGTCGTTCATTCTTTATCAAAATTCGACAATAGTTTCATATAAAATTTTTAACTTTTCATACAGATATTGTAAAATTTCCCACATTTTTGACCAAAACTTGCCCACTATTGGGCGAGTCATCCCACTTTAGATCCAGTTATATACCTGGCGCTCTCCCGCGTCGTTTGACACCTCGCTTGTCGGGATCGGACGTTGGGAAGTGCAAAAAATTTCGAAATTTCATATTCGGCCGTTTTTTATATACGAACCGAGGCTACATGGTGAATCGAAACTCGCCATACTAACATATTAAATTTCTTAGAAATTCCTTAATTTGGCGGTTTCGTTGTAGGTTTTTGTCAAATATTTCTTTTGATTTGGGTTCTAATAGGCGGGCCCTATACACCCCACTAATTTTCGATAAAAATTTCATCAATTTTGGCTATTTTTTGAACTGTGTAAATTTTTAATTAAAACACATTGTATTTTCATATAATTTCATATAAATTTCCGAATTCTTCGGTCTCTCAGTGGACTTTTTGCAAATTTCTTGTTTTCATCATCGTCGGTCCGTCGCTGCGCATCTGTAGATACCCATCTCGACTAGCTTCTCACCCGGAAGCACCTGCGAATAAACGAAATTAGTTAGCGATTTGATTCGAATCCGCTATACTGCAGACTTATACCTACACTATTGACTCACAGCGCCTAGGGGTGCTATATATCGTGTATCTCGGTCTCGTCGTTCATTCTTTATCAAAATTCGACAATAGTTTCATATAAAATTTTTAACTTTTCATACAGATATTGTAAAATTTCCCACATTTTTGACCAAAACTTGCCCACTATTGGGCGAGTCATCCCACTTTAGATCCAGTTATATACCTGGCGCTCTCCCGCGTCGTTTGACACCTCGCTTGTCGGGATCGGACGTTGGGAAGTGCAAAAAATTTCGAAATTTCATATTCGGCCGTTTTTTATATACGAACCGAGGCTACATGGTGAATCGAAACTCGCCATACTAACATATTAAATTTCTTAGAAATTCCTTAATTTGGCGGTTTCGTTGTAGGTTTTTGTCAAATATTTCTTTTGATTTGGGTTCTAATAGGCGGGCCCTATACACCCCACTAATTTTCGATAAAAATTTCATCAATTTTGGCTATTTTTTGAACTGTGTAAATTTTTAATTAAAACACATTGTATTTTCATATAATTTCATATAAATTTCCGAATTCTTCGGTCTCTCAGTGGACTTTTTGCAAATTTCTTGTTTTCATCATCGTCGGTCCGTCGCTGCGCATCTGTAGATACCCATCTCGACTAGCTTCTCACCCGGAAGCACCTGCGAATAAACGAAATTAGTTAGCGATTTGATTCGAATCCGCTATACTGCAGACTTATACCTACACTATTGACTCACAGCGCCTAGGGGTGCTATATATCGTGTATCTCGGTCTCGTCGTTCATTCTTTATCAAAATTCGACAATAGTTTCATATAAAATTTTTAACTTTTCATACAGATATTGTAAAATTTCCCACATTTTTGACCAAAACTTGCCCACTATTGGGCGAGTCATCCCACTTTAGATCCAGTTATATACCTGGCGCTCTCCCGCGTCGTTTGACACCTCGCTTGTCGGGATCGGACGTTGGGAAGTGCAAAAAATTTCGAAATTTCATATTCGGCCGTTTTTTATATACGAACCGAGGCTACATGGTGAATCGAAACTCGCCATACTAACATATTAAATTTCTTAGAAATTCCTTAATTTGGCGGTTTCGTTGTAGGTTTTTGTCAAATATTTCTTTTGATTTGGGTTCTAATAGGCGGGCCCTATACACCCCACTAATTTTCGATAAAAATTTCATCAATTTTGGCTATTTTTTGAACTGTGTAAATTTTTAATTAAAACACATTGTATTTTCATATAATTTCATATAAATTTCCGAATTCTTCGGTCTCTCAGTGGACTTTTTGCAAATTTCTTGTTTTCATCATCGTCGGTCCGTCGCTGCGCATCTGTAGATACCCATCTCGACTAGCTTCTCACCCGGAAGCACCTGCGAATAAACGAAATTAGTTAGCGATTTGATTCGAATCCGCTATACTGCAGACTTATACCTACACTATTGACTCACAGCGCCTAGGGGTGCTATATATCGTGTATCTCGGTCTCGTCGTTCATTCTTTATCAAAATTCGACAATAGTTTCATATAAAATTTTTAACTTTTCATACAGATATTGTAAAATTTCCCACATTTTTGACCAAAACTTGCCCACTATTGGGCGAGTCATCCCACTTTAGATCCAGTTATATACCTGGCGCTCTCCCGCGTCGTTTGACACCTCGCTTGTCGGGATCGGACGTTGGGAAGTGCAAAAAATTTCGAAATTTCATATTCGGCCGTTTTTTATATACGAACCGAGGCTACATGGTGAATCGAAACTCGCCATACTAACATATTAAATTTCTTAGAAATTCCTTAATTTGGCGGTTTCGTTGTAGGTTTTTGTCAAATATTTCTTTTGATTTGGGTTCTAATAGGCGGGCCCTATACACCCCACTAATTTTCGATAAAAATTTCATCAATTTTGGCTATTTTTTGAACTGTGTAAATTTTTAATTAAAACACATTGTATTTTCATATAATTTCATATAAATTTCCGAATTCTTCGGTCTCTCAGTGGACTTTTTGCAAATTTCTTGTTTTCATCATCGTCGGTCCGTCGCTGCGCATCTGTAGATACCCATCTCGACTAGCTTCTCACCCGGAAGCACCTGCGAATAAACGAAATTAGTTAGCGATTTGATTCGAATCCGCTATACTGCAGACTTATACCTACACTATTGACTCACAGCGCCTAGGGGTGCTATATATCGTGTATCTCGGTCTCGTCGTTCATTCTTTATCAAAATTCGACAATAGTTTCATATAAAATTTTTAACTTTTCATACAGATATTGTAAAATTTCCCACATTTTTGACCAAAACTTGCCCACTATTGGGCGAGTCATCCCACTTTAGATCCAGTTATATACCTGGCGCTCTCCCGCGTCGTTTGACACCTCGCTTGTCGGGATCGGACGTTGGGAAGTGCAAAAAATTTCGAAATTTCATATTCGGCCGTTTTTTATATACGAACCGAGGCTACATGGTGAATCGAAACTCGCCATACTAACATATTAAATTTCTTAGAAATTCCTTAATTTGGCGGTTTCGTTGTAGGTTTTTGTCAAATATTTCTTTTGATTTGGGTTCTAATAGGCGGGCCCTATACACCCCACTAATTTTCGATAAAAATTTCATCAATTTTGGCTATTTTTTGAACTGTGTAAATTTTTAATTAAAACACATTGTATTTTCATATAATTTCATATAAATTTCCGAATTCTTCGGTCTCTCAGTGGACTTTTTGCAAATTTCTTGTTTTCATCATCGTCGGTCCGTCGCTGCGCATCTGTAGATACCCATCTCGACTAGCTTCTCACCCGGAAGCACCTGCGAATAAACGAAATTAGTTAGCGATTTGATTCGAATCCGCTATACTGCAGACTTATACCTACACTATTGACTCACAGCGCCTAGGGGTGCTATATATCGTGTATCTCGGTCTCGTCGTTCATTCTTTATCAAAATTCGACAATAGTTTCATATAAAATTTTTAACTTTTCATACAGATATTGTAAAATTTCCCACATTTTTGACCAAAACTTGCCCACTATTGGGCGAGTCATCCCACTTTAGATCCAGTTATATACCTGGCGCTCTCCCGCGTCGTTTGACACCTCGCTTGTCGGGATCGGACGTTGGGAAGTGCAAAAAATTTCGAAATTTCATATTCGGCCGTTTTTTATATACGAACCGAGGCTACATGGTGAATCGAAACTCGCCATACTAACATATTAAATTTCTTAGAAATTCCTTAATTTGGCGGTTTCGTTGTAGGTTTTTGTCAAATATTTCTTTTGATTTGGGTTCTAATAGGCGGGCCCTATACACCCCACTAATTTTCGATAAAAATTTCATCAATTTTGGCTATTTTTTGAACTGTGTAAATTTTTAATTAAAACACATTGTATTTTCATATAATTTCATATAAATTTCCGAATTCTTCGGTCTCTCAGTGGACTTTTTGCAAATTTCTTGTTTTCATCATCGTCGGTCCGTCGCTGCGCATCTGTAGATACCCATCTCGACTAGCTTCTCACCCGGAAGCACCTGCGAATAAACGAAATTAGTTAGCGATTTGATTCGAATCCGCTATACTGCAGACTTATACCTACACTATTGACTCACAGCGCCTAGGGGTGCTATATATCGTGTATCTCGGTCTCGTCGTTCATTCTTTATCAAAATTCGACAATAGTTTCATATAAAATTTTTAACTTTTCATACAGATATTGTAAAATTTCCCACATTTTTGACCAAAACTTGCCCACTATTGGGCGAGTCATCCCACTTTAGATCCAGTTATATACCTGGCGCTCTCCCGCGTCGTTTGACACCTCGCTTGTCGGGATCGGACGTTGGGAAGTGCAAAATTTCGCCCTCCCACCCTCCCGTTTCTCACTGTTGAGGTGATTTTTGCTTAGTCTTAAAAATAAAAATTAAGAGTAGAAGTATTCAGTAGTTTTGACACTGTTTCAAATTCCACAGTAAAACGTAATAAAATTTTGTTCAGGGACCTCGAGGTACACTATAAACTACCATTACACACAGACGAAAATCTTTATAGTTCTCAAATTGACTACATATTACTTATTACACATCTTGACTTATACTGGTTTATTGACCTAGTATAACTATAGTTTTAAGTTTTAACTTCAGTGGCTTTTGCCTTATTTTCGTACTATATTCTATATACATATTTACAAGTTAAATTATTATTAGTGTTAACCAAATCAAAACATATTGTTGATTATATTGCTGCCGCCCAAGAAGGGTCCTAACTATAACTACTTTTTCATTATTATTTTTATTTATTTAAACTTACTTAATACAGTTTATAGTTTATATAAGCTAATTTTTTTTGTAAACACCCAACATCATGATGCGATCACCACAGCTCGATCAGACCCGTACCGTCCGGCGTATCAGCGGAGAGTTTGAGGCGAGGACTACCACTACCCAGGAGAAGCCTAAGCCAGTCTCCAAACTGGCCGAGGCAAAAAATTGCCTCATCAAAGCCAAGCTCCATCTGGGTAGTGCGAGAAACCTAAAAACCGAAATTAAAAACGAAGTCCTCGCCCAATTAGACCGATTATACGCCCTCGTCAAGGAGATGTCGGGCGGTAAAAAAGGGGATGAGATAGCGAAAGAAAACGAGAAGGGGATAGTAGCTTCACCCGAACATGAGAAGATCATTAGTAAACTGGAAGAACAGACGGAACTGATAAAGAAGAATAATGACAAGTTAGAAAGTTTACATAAAATAATGGAGGAGTGTAAGGCAAATGGCACAAGTGCATCATATGCCAAGGTTGCGGCGAGCGGAGTGGTGCCCAGGCAAAGAGGACCGGGCGCACTTCACTCGGTGATGGTCTCATCATCCGATGACCAGCACACGGGTGATGAGATCATCACAAGAATCCGCGACGCAGTTAACGCGACTGACGGATGGGTGAAGGTAGAGAAGGTGAAGAAGGTAAAAGAAAGAAGAGTAGTGGTAGGTTGCGGAAGTAGGGAAGAGAGAGAAAAGGTGAAGGAGCGGCTGAGAGGGAAGCCAGAACTGAAGGTAGAGGATGTGAGCAATAGGGACCCCCTGATTGTTCTCAAATATGTATTTAACTATAATAATGACGAGGAGATTGAGAAAGCCCTACAAAATCAGAATAGGGCCATCTTTGAGGACATTCAGGGGGAGGAGGGGAAATTGAAAATCCTGTACAGGAAGCGTGCACGGAACCCCCTACAGAGCCACATAGTAGTCAGAGTGTCCCCGCGAGTGTGGAAGAGATGCGTGGAAGAAGAAAGGTTGTACGTAGATTTGCAGCGCGTGAGGGTCGAAGACCAGACCCCACTGGTGCAGTGCTCCGGCTGTCTTATGTATGGGTATACGAGGAGGCTATGCACGGAGAAGGGTAAGGTATGCGCCCACTGTGGAGGTCCTCATACGAGGACCGACTGCCAACAGTGGGCAAACAGAGAGGCCCCGAACTGCTGCAATTGCAGCAGGGCGGGGATAAGCAGCACGGGGCACAGCGCTTTCAGCAATGAATGTGAGGTACGAAAGAAATGGGACGCTCTGGCTCGCTCTGTGGTTATGTATTGCTGAGGTTCGCCAAGGCAAAAGGGGGACCATGTGTGCCTACCACGGTGATGTGACAGCGCGTACAAGGCACTTGCCGAACCGAGTGGTGAACTGGTCAGTCGAGGCTAGGTTTGACTGCAGTGACATCTTGTTTGGCAACAGACAACACAGAACAACAGGCACAAACAAAACACAGAAGCAAACTGGGCGAACTTCTTGACAGAAGCTAGCCCGGTTATTGTTAAGCAGACAATCAACTCCACAATGCACTAACACAACACAAGCACACAAATAATAACGAGGATTCACATTAAACACGGAGGAGACAAAACAACACATAATATACACGGAAATCCAAACAAGGAACACACATTATACTCACATGTCATTGTAGTCCGGGGAACCAGCTAAGATGTAAAACAGGAATCCATGAGGTGACGCAGGATACGGGACGCAGTGCCAGCTCGGGAAATCACGTGGTAAGCTACACCTGGAATGAAAGAGAAGAATGAAATGGTATGATGAATGTGGTGAAGGATGAATGAGAGAGACAGAGGAAGAAGGCATAGGGGAGAGGGTTCGGAATAGGGGAAGAGGAAGTGTGGGTGTGCTAGGGGACCATTTACACCCCCTAGCCCAGAATATACATGTATATATATATTTATTTTTTATATGTAATAATATATTATGTATAGTTGTTGATCGGTACGGTGTAAATAGCGATATACATATGTATTGTTAGGTATAAAAATTGACAGGGGGACCTTTTACATCCCCAAATTTGTAACTAGAGTATTGACATTAATATGAATAAAAAGTAAATTCGATAGTGATTAAAAACATTGACTAGGGACATTTACATCCCATAATAGTATAACAAAACAAAATGTTTGACAAATGTAAAATGTGCTATAATATATGATGTATATAAAATCATGTATTGTGGGAAATGAGGATACGAAGCAATGTATAAAAATTGCTAACCGATTCAGCAATACCTATTTAAAAGTAATGAGAACAAATTGGTGTAAAATTGTATAGTATGTATGTATAGTATTGTAAAAGTTTGTATCAAAATAAGAGTAAATATCTTCAAAATATAAATAAAGAAATTGCACATACATTTTAAATGAAGCTCTATAAGGACTCTGACCTCTGGCAGAGGAAAAAGGCAGCGGTGGGTAACGCAAAGCGTGCCTGCCATTAAAAAAAAAAAAAAAAAAAAAAAAAAAAAAAAAACCTAACCTAACCTGCACCTAGCCTACCGCACCGTCTCGCTGAACGCAGCGCTGGCGCTGACTGGGCTACTGCCTCTCGACATTCGCATACGGGAAGCCGCATCATTGTATGAGGCGAAGAGAGGAGTACCCCAGTCAGTGCTAGGAGGCGGTGAGGTGGAAAGAAAAACGGCCTACAGCTTGGCCCCGCATCCTGCTGGACATATGGACATGAACTTCATAAGTCTGGTGGACCAAAGAGAAGTGGACACCCACGTACACCAAGCGGTACAATATTACACTGACGGCAGCAGGATTGAGGGCAAGGTGGGCGCCGCATTGTCTGTAAGAAGCAATGAGGCCGAAACTAAAGCCATCAAACTTAAACTGCCGTCGTACTGCACAGTCTACCAGGCGGAACTTCTGGCCATATGTCAAGCAACACGGTTAATTTTACGGCAGGATGAAATGAGTTTCGCCATCATAAGCGACTCACGCTCTGCCCTCGAGACAGTTGTGAATTCTTACTCCCTGCACCCCTTGGCTGTCGAAAGTAGAAGCAATATTCATAAGAGCAGACTCCAGAATAAGGAAGTGTCCCTGTTCTGGATCAAAGCGCATGCGGGACTTATAGGGAACGAACGTGCCGACCATCTAGCGAAAGAGGCCGCCCTCAAACTGAAGAGGAAACCTGACTATGATCAGTGTCCGGTTTCATACGTCAAGAGGTGCATCCGAATGGAGTCCCTTGACGAGTGGAACCGGCGCTATCAGTCTGGTGATACAGCGGCCGTAACTCGAATGTTCTTCCCCGATGTGATCAAAGCTCATAAAATTGCTAGAAAAATCAAACCAGCTGGTATAATCACCCAGGTTCTGACGGGGCACGGTGGTTTTTCAGGTTACCTGCACCGTTTTAAGTGTAAGGATACCCCATCGTGCATCTGCGAACCTGGAGAGGCAGAAACTATTGCCCACATCCTTTTTGAATGTCCCGTGACAGCAGGAGTGCGATTCGACACAGAGCAGGCTCTAGACTGCGAAATTAGTAAAGAAAATGTAGTAAAACTTATCGCAGATACTAATTTAAGAAATGCTTTTATAACTTATTGTGTGAAGACTGCAAGCCAAGTGATAGCAAGGAACAGGCAGTGTTGAGTGTCTACTTTGCAAGTATACGCCTTCAACACTGCAAGTTTTGATTTTAAGAGTGTGCTTTTAGTCAAAAAATTGTAACTACCTTACTTATAGAAATATTGTTTTTATTGTTAATAAAAGAGAGCCTGCATTATGTAACCCGACATTGTATGATATTTTAGCTGGCAAATGAAACGTCCAGAAATCAGACGTCGTAATATGTTTTTACATTACGATAAAATTATTATATACAATCAACTAGTTTTATTATTGTTTATTGGAAATAAATTTAAAAAAGATATGAAAACTCTGATTACGTCAGAGGCGACACGCGGGCCGGGCCAATTAAGCGCCCGGACTTTATAAAAAAAAAAAACCTAACCTAACCTAACCTAACCTAACCTAACCTGGTCAGTCGAGGTGGGGCTCACTAGTTCCGACCATAATGGCATCTTGTTTGGGATCAGACAACACAAATCCACAGGCACAGACATAAAACGCACGACACGCATCTATAACACACGCAAAGCAAACTGGGGAAACTTCAGTGAGAAGCTAACCCAGTTATTGCAAGACAGACAACTGACTCCACAGATCACTAACACAATACACAGCACACGACAAATAGATGAGGTGTTGGACAGCTACACGGAGGCAATCACACAAGCATGTAAACACGCAATCCCAAACAAGAAACACACAGAAACACTTACAATGTCATGGTGGTCCGATGAGCTCGCCGAGATGAAAAGACAGGTGGCCGCGAGGAGACGTAGGATCCGTAACGCAGCGCCAGTCCGTAGAGATCGCGTAGTCAAGCATTACCTGGAAATGAAAGAGATGTATGAAAAAGCGGTGAAGGATGCGAAAGTGAATAGTTGGAAAAAGTTTTGCCAGAAACAGGACAAGGAGGGAGTTTGGGAGGGCATCTACAGAGTGATGGGCAGGATCGCTGGCAGAGAGGAAGACCTTCCCCTCGTCAAGGAGGGAACGGTCCTCGATGCCAGCGACTCTGCGAAATGGTTGGCCGAGACCTTCTACCCCGGGGACCTGGAAAGTGATGAAGGGGAGGAACACCGTCGGGTGCGGCGGCTCGCTGGGACACTAGACTCGGAGCCGACGAACCCGGGAGGTGAGCCGCCCTTCATCATGGAGGAGTTGAACAGGGCCGTAAGGTCTTTCAACCCCAAGAAGGCCCCCGGTGTGGATGGATTCACGGCCGACATTTGTCATCGCGCTGTGGATTGTGACGCCGTGTTTTTCCTCGCCCTGCTCAATCGTTGCCTCGCCGTTGCCTACTTCCCCAAATTGTGGAAGTGTGCAACGGTGGTGGTACTGCGGAAACCGGGAAAGGAGAAATACGACGTCCCAAAAGCCTATCGACCCATCGGCCTCCTTCCTGTTTTTGGCAAAATTTATGAGAAGATGCTGATGGCCCGACTCAGGTACCACGTGTTGCCGACTATAAGCCCGCACCAGTATGGTTTTATGCCACAGAGGGGCACCGAAGACGCCCTCTATGCACTGGTGGGCCACGTCAGGAAGATGAGGGAAACCAAAAGGCTTGCTGTCGTGGTCTCGCTGGACATAGAGGGAGCCTTCGATAGCGCTTGGTGGCCAGCCATAAAGGTGCGGTTAGCGGAGGTCGGCGTTCCTGTGAGCTTGAGGCGGGTTATCAGCAGCTACTTGAGCGAAAGGGAAGTGTATGTCAGGTACTCCGGTAAGGAAGTAAGGAGAGGGACCAGCAAGGGGTGCGTACAGGGGTCTATAGGAGGACCGATCCTGTGGAACCTCTTGCTGGATCCTCTACTATGGATGATGAAGAATGAAAGGGTATATGTGCAAGCGTTCGCCGATGATGTGGTCCTCGTGTTCGATGGTGGGACGGCACTCGAGATCGAGGAACATGCAAATGCCGTGCTCGCCCGTGTGTTGGAGTGGGGAGTTAAAAACAAGCTTAGGTTTGCACCGCACAAAACATGTGCGATGCTGGTTACGCGTAAGCTTGTTTTTGACACTCCGCGTCTGCGCATGGGAGGGACCGACATTTGCATGTCCGATGAAGGTGCTAGGTCTCACCATTGACAAGGGGCTCACGTTCAACCGGCATGTGGAGAGGGTGTGCGCAAAAGGTATAGCAAGATATAGGCAGCTATCTAGGGCCGCGAGAGTTGGATGGGGCCTCCATCCGGAGGTAATAGATATAATATATAAGGCGGTAGTGGAGCCCACCATCCTCTATGCAGCGCCAGCATGGGCACCGGCCGCCAACAAAGTAGGAATTAGGAAAAGACTCGCAACACTACAGAGAGGATTCGCTCAAAAAAAGATAAAGGCCTACCGAACGGTCTCCCTGACCTCAGCACTGATATTGGCAGGTATGCTACCTCTTGGCCTCAGGGTACGCGAAGTCGCGACTTTATATGAGGCCAAGAGGGGGTTGCCCCATCCAGCTTTGGTCGATAGGGAGATTGAGCGGATGGCCTCTGCCCTTAATGCAGAACATCCAGCCGAACAAACGGGGTTAGAGTTCGGACTGATAAACGGTGAAGAAGGTGTGGATGCTAGCGCATCGTATGATGTGCGCATATTCACCGACGGGAGCAAGATTGACGGCAAAGTCGGAGCCGCACTATCCCTCTGGAATGGCGCGGTCGAGACCAAAACCGTCAAACTTGCTCTCCCGTCATACTGTACTGTTTATCAGGCCGAACTCCTGGCCTTGTCCAGGGCAGTAGATGAGGCAGCAAAGCTCAGGGAAGCTTGTGTGGGAGTGTTCAGTGACTCCAGGTCCGCCCTCCAAGCAGTTACTCTGGATTCCCCCCACCCCCTGGCGGTAAAAAGTAGAAGCATCCTGAGAGAATGCTCGAAAAATAATAAGCAAATAAAATTATTTTGGATCAAGGCACACAGGGGGCTGGAGGGGAACGAACGAGCTGACCAGTTGGCGAAGGAGGCGGCTTTGGGGTTGCGGGTACGCCCGCACTACGATCTATGCCCCGTCTCATACGTGAAGCGCTGCATCAGAGAAGCAACGATTGACGTGTGGGACGAGGAGTACAGAAAGAGCGAGACTGGCACGGGCACAAAAATGTTCCTCCCAAATGTAAAGATGGCCCATACAATAATCAAAACACTAGAAATAGATAAACATCTAACGCATCTGCTGACGGGACATGGAGGGTTCTTCGACTACTTGGAGAGATTCAAGTGTAAGGAGGATCCGTCATGTATCTGTCAGCAAGGAACGAGAGAAACTGTTTCCCATCTCCTGTTCGACTGCCCGGTCAATGCTGTGGAAAAATTCGAGTTGGAGCAGAGACTGGGAGTCGAGTTGGGGGCGGGAAACATTTCTGATATTATATTGAATAAGAAGCAGCGTAACGCATTTTTAGAATATGGAAAAAATCTGGTGAGAAGGGCAAACAAAAGGAACAGTACAAAAGATAAGGATGGTGGTGCTAATTAAGTTAGGACAGAGTTTTAGTTTAAACGGGGGACACTTTACATCCCCTATATGATATTAAATCTATTTAAGTATATTTAAAATATTTATGACAAAGGGACCCTATACATCCCCGACTAAAAGTGATATTAGGTATAAGTTTTAATAAGTATTGAATTTTTATAATAATTGTTTTTTAATTTAGATATAAGTTTTAATCGTAGGACTGGAGGACAATTTACATCTCCAAATATATATATTATAAGACACTTAAAGAATAGGTACAAGATTTACATAATTATTATCTCTATATTTTATAATAGATGTAAGCTTAATAATTATAGGACTGGGGGACTTTTTACATCCCCCAATATTTTAATTAAGGAATAGTGTAGCGACGCCTGATTGTAGAGCTCAGAACTGTATTATTTGTGTTAATATATATCTAATTATAAAATTGATTACGAAAATCAGGTTACGACGGAGGTACAACCTCATAGTTTAATCGATAAAATATTAATGGCACAAAAATTATAAATATTAGATGGAAAAGGGCCCTTGGAGATTATTCCGCTAGGGGAAAAAGCAGCAGTGGGGGCGCAAAGCGCTCCCGTATAAAAAAAAAAAAAAAAAAAAAAAAAAACCTAACCTAACCTAACCCAGTCGCGCGCCGCCCGCCATAGAGATCGGATCGTTTTTAGTGAGCTCCGCGAGTTTTAAAAGTGAAAATAGGGTTTTTATAGTGCTTGTGAGTTAAAAATAGTGTTAAAGTGTGTGCAAGCACTAGCCCAACGTGGGCCACTAAACAGTTCTAAAATCCGATCGGCGATACCCGAAAAACATCAAAAAAGGGATAAAACTGTTAATTTTAAAAACTAAAAGTGCGTGCGGCGTAAGATTTGAAGTGAGAGCAGCAGTATTTTAAATTGTGATCCTGTGCCATTCAGTGACCTCCACATCTTGGCTGAGTTTGGGATTTATCCCGGACAAACTCGCCAAGTTAGTACCTTGGAACACAAAATCGCTCGTCAACAGAACCAGGACCCAGAGCCGTCCGGCTGTTCCTGGAAGCGGATTCGTGTTCTCCAAGAGGAACCTACCAACGAGGCACAAAGATCAAGAATTTTGGATCACAGGTAAGGGAGTGGCCATCATTTTAAAGTACATCTTTTTCCAGGTGCTCTAGCCGGGAATTTAGATCGAGGGCCTATATTTTTTATAGTGCCTCCGGCTAGGTCCCACTCTAGGCTGAGTGCCCCTCAACTTTCAGAATTTTTTAGTTACCCGTTTTAGAGCTAAAACTAAATTACATACTGTCGACGTCGTCGCTTAAACTACTGCGCAGTTGCGACGACGAATTTTATCACGCCACAAGCCACTCCCTTGCATTAGTCATCGCATATCTAGGCGGAGTCGACGACGTGGAACTTTCCACACCCTGCTGACGTCACTCGAACATTCGAGACCTTTACAACTCTGACGTCACAGGCATCGTCACTTCGTCATCATCATCGCGGTGCGGCTGCTGCTCTACGTCTTCGCAGTCCTTAGAGTTTCCCCCCCTTTTTTTCTCACCCCCCCTTTTTTTGCCCTCCCTCCCCAATTTACCCCCCCATTTTTGAACTTCCTTACTACCCCCCCCCCCCTCCCCCTTTACCCCTTATTTCCCCTCACCCCCCAAAAACCCCTCGAGCTGTAACTCCTCTCTCCGTTTTCGGAGAAATACGAGAGTGAGTTCCGTAGAACCGGAAGGACCACGCCCATCCTTTGGCCCTGACAGCTCTCCCCAAAAAACTCTTAGGACTTAGTTAAGTTTAATTTTAAGATAGTTTTAAGTTATTTTAAGTTATTGACGTAGGCCTTTTGCTTACAATTTTAAGTGATCCTTTTTGGACGACTTAGTTTATAGAAATATATTTTAAATTTTATACTTAGGACATAGCACTAGTTGCTTATTTTAATTTATAATATTTTGAAAGTATTTTTAAAAATATAACCCCCTATTGGGTTATTTAAAATCTTTACATTTTAAATTTTTAATTTTACATTTTATTTTAATTATTGACTCGTCCCTCTGACGACACAATGTTCGGTATTCGCACTCCCAACAAAAAATCCGACGAAACATTCACGGCGAAAAACAGCTCCCCGACTATGCCTGAAGCGGCGGGACCGTCCGATGCAAAGACCACGACCTCCAAAGTAAGGCGTAGCATCGAAGGCTTTGAGAACAGGCAAACAACTCCAAAGGACCCTTCACAAAAGGTGCCGCTCGCGAGGGCGGGCCTCCCGAAGCAGAAACCGAAGGAGGTACGTAGACCTACCACGGAGGCTTCGGGCAGCCCTCCACCGAAAGTGGAATACCCCACTAGGGTTGCTGAGGCAAGAGCATGCCTGAATAAGGCAAAGCTCCATCTCAGCAACTTTAGGAATCTCAAAACTGAGATAAAAGAAGGGGTCACCTCAGCCGTAGAACGTTTATACCAGCTGGTGAAGGAGTCCGAGTCACAAAAAGGTTTTAGCAAAGAGCGGGGTGGCAGGACAGAGGAGGAGATTATACAACCGCCCCTGATACTTCACCCCGCTCCACAAACTGATCTCAGCCAAAATCCCCTGATCCTAAAACTGGAGGAGCATTGTAGGCTCATCCAGGAAAATATGCAGAAAATGGAATCTCTAAATAACAACATAGAGAGCCACCAAAAAACCCTCGAGGGGGTGACCAGAACGTACGCGAGTGTGGCGGCTGGTAACAGCAGAGGCAGGCCATTGGAGCAGCCCACGTTGCACTCAGTAGTGGTCACTTCTAAAGATGAAACTGAGACCGGGGAGCAAGTATTAAATAGGATCAGAAAAGCCGTCAACGCCAAAGAAGGTGGCGTTGAAATAGAAAAGATATGAAAGGCTAAAGATAGAAAAGTTATAGTCGGGTGTAGAAATGAAAATGAAAGGCAGAAAGTAAAGGATAAGCTGCGCAAGGTTGAGAACGAGTTGTGCGTAGCAGATGTTAAAAATAAAGATCCTTTACTAATCTTAAAGGATGTGATGGTGTGTAACACCAACGAAGAAGTCCTAAATGCCTTACACAAACAAAACCAAAAGATATTCCAAGACCTCACAAAAGAACAAGATCGATTCGAGATTATATTTAAAAAGAAAGCTCGAAATAAATTAATTCAGCATCTTATCTGTAGGGTCTCTCCAATAATATGGACCCGCATGATAGAAGCAGAGTTCGTCCGTGTGGACATTCAAAAGATCCGAGTGGCAGATCAATCACCACTCGTCCAGTGCTCGAATTGCCTGGGATATGGCCATACCAGACGGGTTTGTAAGGAGAAGTCCGAGGTATGCAGCCATTGCACTGGTCCTCATAAAAAAGCGGACTGCCCGAAATGGCACGCCGGTGACATCCCTAAGTGTAGTAACTGCACACAGGCCAGGATGGACCGAACTGAACACAATGCGTTCAGCCAGGACTGTCCAGTAAGGCGCAAATGGGATGCACTGGCTAGAGCAATGACATCCTATTGCTAAGGGCGTCCCAGGCAAAACAATGGCGAACAAACACCCACCCACCAGAGGATCATATTTGGTAGTGCAGGCCAACCTACAGCGTTAAAGAGCTCGCTACAAACGAGCTCATACTGGAAGTCACTAATAGAAATATAGCCATAGCGTTGCTCCAGGAACCGTATGTGGGGGGGATCAAAAGAATGAAGGACTACAGGGGAGTAAGAGTCTTCCAAAATACTAGCCCGGGAGACGGGATGGTCAAGGCGGCTATTGCCGTCTTTGACCAAGACCTAGAGATTATACAGTTCCCGTCTCTCACCACCAACAACATCGTGGTGGTTAAAGTTCGAACACTGGCATGGGAGATCACCCTGTGCTCCTTCTATTTTGAACCCGATCAACCCATAGAGCCGTATCTGGAGCAGACTAAAAAGATACACAAAGAGCTAGGCCCAAAAAGACTTATAATGGGCGGTGACTCCAACGCTAAAAGTACCTGGTGGGGAAGTGATTCCATTGACCATAGAGGCACGGACATGGCCGGAACTCTGGCAGAAATGAACTTGCAGGTGCTCAACGACGGAGATACACCAACCTTCGACACAGTGAGGGGTGGAAGGAGAATAACCAGCCACGTAGACCTCACTGCGTGCACGGAGGATCTGCTCAACCTTGTGGACGGGTGGAAGGTAGCGCCTGATCTCACGAGTTCGGACCACAATGGTATAGTCTTCAAAATTAATCTGCAGAAAATAAAAGGTATTTTAATCAATAGTACAACTAGAAAATACAACACAAAGAAGGCCAACTGGGACCAGTTTCATGAGAAACTGGCCCATTTTATGCTGGAAAACCAATTAAACAAAACAGAAATAGACCGAATAAGCAATAAAACAGAACTCGACGCACTTACAAAGAGTTTAATAGAGCAGATAATTCATACTAGTAATGGTACCATACCCATAAAGAAAAATATTCAAAAGCCAAACCTACCATGGTGGAACGAAAAACTCGATGGGATGAAGCGCTGCGTAGCCACGAGAAAGCGCAGAATCCGATGTGCTGCACCTGTTCGAAGGGCGAAGGTCGTTGAAGAGTATCTGCAAGCCAAGAATGAATACGAGCTTGAGGCAAAAAAGGCACAAATAGACAGCTGGAAAGATTTCTGTAGAAAACAGGATAAGGAAGGTGTATGGGAAGGCATATACAGAGTCATTAGCAAAACGACAAAACGGCAAGAAGATCTGCCACTCGTGAAAGACGGGGTGTGTTTAGACCCCGCTGACTCTGCCAAAATCCTAGCGGAGACCTTCTATCCGGAAGATCTTGAAACTGAAGATATCCCAAGCCATACGCATATGCGAGCATTGGCAAACCGCGTAAACGATGGTGTCCATGATGAAGTTCATGACCCACCGTTTACGATGGGCGAGCTAAAAGCCGCAGTGGGAAGTTTCAACCCGAAGAAGGCCCCCGGTGGGGACGGCCTTACTGCAGATATATGCAGCCAGGTGGTAGCAAAAGATCCTGAACTCCACCTGGCACTTATGAACAAATGTCTCGGATTGGGCCACTTTCCAACCATATGGAAAGAAGCTACGGTCGTAGTCTTGCGGAAGCCCGGTAAGGACGATTATACTAGCCCAAAGTCTTATAGGCCCATAGGCCTTCTACCGGTCATGGGTAAGGTTCTAGAGAAGATGATAGTCGGAAGGCTAAAATGGCACTTACTGCCCAAAATGAGCGGTTGAAGAAGGGTGCCCTGTAAATCTGAGGCGAATCATGGACAGCTACCTGCAGGACCGGAAAGTCCGTGTCAGGTACGCTGGACATGAATATATCAAAAACACCCAAAAAGGGTGTGTGCAGGGCTCCATAGGGGGCCCCATTCTCTGGAACCTTCTCCTTGACCCGCTCTTAAAGAATTTAGAAGATAGAGGCTATGACTGCCAGGCCTTTGCAGACGACGTTGTGATGGTGTTTGTCGGGAGCACGGCGCTGGAGGTAGAAAGCCGTGCCAATGCGGCCCTCTCGCTGGTTCGGTCGTGGGGCGTCGGGAATAAGTTAACCTTTGCTCCGCATAAAACTAAAGCGATGTTGCTAACGAGGAAACTTAAATTCTACGTCCCGCGGCTGACCATGGGAGGGGTGGATATTGGCATGGAAAAGGAGATAAAGATATTGGGGCTCACTATAGACCATAAATTGACATTTAATAGCCATTCCTCGAACATCTGTAGGAAGGCTATCAACATATACAAGCAATTGTCAAGAACCGCCAAAGTAAGTTGGGGGCTCCATCCGGAGGTTGTTCGTGTCATATACACGGCCACGGTGGAGCCCATTGTCTCCTATGCTGCCAGCGCCTGGGCCCCGGCAACTAATAAACTCGGAGTGCAAAAACAGCTCAATGCAGTCCAAAGGGGTTTCGCCCAAAAGTTGTGTGGAGCCTACCGCACCGTCTCGCTAAACGCAGCGCTGGCGCTGACTGGGCTACTGCCTCTCGACATTCGCATACGCGAAGCCGCATCATTGTATGAGGCGAAGAGAGGAGTACCCCAGCTAGTGCTAGGAGGCGGCGAGGTAGAAAGAAAAACGGCCTACAACTTGGCCCCGCATCCTGCTGGACATATGGATATGAACTTCGTAAGTCTGGTGGACCAACAAGAAGTGGACACCCACGTAAACCATGCAGTACAATTTTACACCGACGGCAGCAAGATTGAGGGCAAGGTGGGTGCCGCATTGTCTGTAAGAAGCAATGAGGCCGAAACTAAAGCCATCAAACTTAAACTGCCGTCGTACTGCACAGTCTACCAGGCGGAACTTCTGGCCATATGTCAAGCAACACGGTTAATTTTACGGCAGGATGAAATGAGTTTCGCCATCATAAGCGACTCACGCTCTGCCCTCGAGACAGTTGTGAATTCTTACTCCCTGCACCCCTTAGCTGTCGAAAGTAGAAGCAATATTTATAGAAGTAGACTCCAGAACAAGGAAGTGTCCCTGTTCTGGATCAAAGCACATGCGGGACTTATAGGGAATGAACGCGCTGACCACCTAGCGAAAGAGGCCGCCCTCAAACTAAAGAGGAAACCGGACTTACGGTTTCGTACGTCAAGAGGTGCATCCGAATGGAGTCCCTTGACGAATGGAACCGGCGCTATCAGTCAGGTGAGACAGCGGCCGTTACACGAATGTTCTTCCCGGATGCGATTAAAGTCTATAAAATTGCTAGGAAAATCAAACCAGCTGGTATAATCACCCAGGTTCTGACGGGGCACGGTGGTTTTTCAGGTTACCTGCACCGTTTTAAGTGTAAGGATACCCCATCGTGCATCTGCGAACCTGGAGTGGAAGAAACTGTTGCCCACATCCTTTTTGAATGTCCCGTGACAGCAGGAGTGCGATTCGACACAGAGCAGGCTCTAGATTGTGAAATTAGCCAGAATAATTTTGAAAGGCTGATTGTAGAAAATGATTTAAGAAAAGGTTTTATTGAATATTTTGTTAAGATTGCAAGCCAAGTTATTGCAAGGAACAGGCAGTGTTGAATGTCTACTTTGCAAGTATACATTTTCAACACTGCAAGTTGGATTTTAAGAGTGTGCTTGCAATCGAAAGATTGTTGAAATTAATATTGTTTTATATAAGAGAGCCTGTTAAATGTACTGTATAGCCTGACATTGTATGTATAATGATAATTTAGCTGGCAAATGATACGTCCAGCGATCAGACGTCGTAAAAATACATTTACGTAATATTATTTTACTATATACAAACATGTTTTTATACAATTGTGAATAAATAAATATTAGAAATAAATAATTCTCTGATTACGTCAGAGGCGACACGCGGGCCGGGCCATTAAGCGCCCGGACAAAAAAAAAAAAAAAAAAAATACCTAACCTAACCTAACCTGAACGGAAGGACCACGCCCGGAACCGAATCCGATGTGCGGCACCTGTCCGAAGGGCGAAAGTCGTCGATGAGTATCTGCAAGCGAAAAATGAATACGAACTTGAGGCAAAAAAGGCACAAATAGATAGCTGGAAAGATTTCTGTAGAAAACAGGATAAGGAAGGTGTATGGGATGGTATATATAGAGTCATTAGGCAAACGACAAGACGGCAAGAAGACCTGCCACTTGTGAAAGACGGGGTGTGTTTAGACCCCGCTGACTCTGCCAAAACCCTAGCGGAGACCTTCTATCCGGACGATCTTGAAACTGACGATAACCCGAGCCATAGGCATACGCGAGCATTGGCAAACCGCGTAAACGATGGTGTCCATGATGAAGTTCATGACCCACCGTTTACGATGGGAGAGCTTAAAGCCGCAGTGGAAAGTTTCAACCCGAAGAGGGCCCCCGGTGGGGACGGCCTTACAGCTGATATATGTAGCCGGGTGGTAGCCAAAGATCCAGAACTCCACCTGGCATTGATGAACAAATGTCTCGGACTGGGCCACTTTCCAACCATATGGAAAGAAGCTACAGTCGTAGTCTTGCGGAAGCCTGGCAAGGACGATTATACCAGCCCTAAATCATACAGGCCAATAGGTCTATTACCGGTCATGGGGAAGGTTCTCGAGAAAATGATAGTTGGAAGACTCAAATGGCACTTACTGCCGAAAATGAGCGCCCGCCAGTACGGTTTTATGCCCCAAAAGAGCACCGAAGACGCTCTCTATGATCTAGTGCATCGCATACGAAGCGGTCTTGAAGACAAAAAGCTCGTCACTGTGGTGTCGCTGGACATAGAGGGAGCCTTCGACAACGCTTGGTGGCCGGCAATTAAAGTCAGACTGGCTGAAGAGGGGTGCCCCGTAAATCTGAGGCAAATCATGGACAGCTATCTGCAGGACCGTAAAGTCTGTGTCAGGTACGCTGGACATGAATACACCAAAAACACCCAAAAAGGGTGTGTGCAGGGTTCCATAGGGGGCCCTATTCTCTGGAACCTCCTCCTTGACCCGTTACTAAAAAATCTAGAAAATAGGGGCTAGGACTGCCAGGCATTCGCAGACGATGTTGTGATGGTGTTTGTCGGTAGCACGGCGCTGGAGGTAGAAAGCCGTGCCAACGCGGCCCTCTCGTTGGTTCGGACGTGGGGCGTCGAAAATAAGTTAAACTTTGCTCCGCATAAAACTAAAGCGATGTTGCTTACAAGGAAACTTAAATTCGACGTCCCTCGGCTGACCATGGGAGGGGTGGAGATTGGTATGGAGAAGGAGATTAAAATATTGGGGCTCAGTATAGACCACAAATTGACATTTAATAGCCATTCCTCGAACATCTGTAAGAAGGCTATTAATATATACAAACAACTGTCAAGAGCCGCCAAAGTAAGTTGGGGTCTCCATCCGGAGGTTGTACGTGTCATATACACGGCCACGGTGGAGCCCATTGTCTCTTATGCCGCCAGCGCATGGGCCCCGGCAACTAATAAGCTCGGAGTGCAGAAACAGCTTAATGCAGTCCAAAGGGGTTTCGCCCAAAAGTTGTGTGGAGCCTACCGCACCGTCTCGCTGAATTCAGCGCTGGCGCTGACTGGGCTACTGCCTCTCGACATTCGCATACGCGAAGCCGCATCATTGTATGAGGCGAAGAGAGGAGTACCCCAGCCAGTGCTGGGAGGCGGTGAGGTAGAAAGAAAAATGGCCTACAACTTGGCCCCGCATCCTGCTGGACATATGGATATGAACTTCGTAAGTCTGGTGGACCAACAAGAAGTGGACACCCACGTACACCATGCAGTACAATTTTACACCGACGGCAGCAAGATTGAGGGCAAGGTGGGCGCCGCATTGTCTGTAAGAAGCAATGAGGCCGAAACTAAAGCCATCAAACTTAAACTGCCGTCGTACTGCACGGTCTACCAGGCTATAACACAAATGATATTACGGCAGGATGAAATGAGTTTCGCCATCATAAGCGACTCACGCTCTGCCCTCGAGACAGTTGTCAATTCCCACTCCATGCACCCCTTAGCTGTTGAAAGTAGAAGTAACATTTATAAGAGCAGACTCCAGAACAAGGAAGTGTCCCTGTTCTGGATCAAAGCACATGCGGGACTTATAGGGAATGAACGCGCTGACCACCTAGCAAAAGAGGCCGCCCTCAAACTAAAGAGGAAACCCGACTACGACCAGTGTCCGGTTTCATACGTCAAGAGATGCATCCGAACGGAGTCCCTTGACGAGTGGAACCGGCGCTATCAGTCGGGTGCGACAGCGGCCGTTACACGTATGTTCTTCCCGGATGTAATAAAAGCCCATAAAATTGCTCGAGAAATCAAGCCAGCAGGCATAATCACCCAAGTTCTTACGGGGCACGGTGGTTTTTCAGGTTATCTACACCGTTTTAAGTGTAAGGATACCCCATCGTGCATCTGTGAACCTGGAGTGGAAGAAACTGTTGCTCACATCCTTTTTGAATGTCCCGTGACAGCAGGAGTGCGTTTTGATACTGAGCGGGCTCTAGACTGTGTAATAAGTTTAACAAATGTTGAGAAATTAATCGCCGATAAGTATTTAAGAAAAGGATTTATTGAATACTGTATAAAGACTGCAAGCCAAGTGATAGCTAGGAACAGGCAGTGTTGAGTGTCTACTTTGCAAGTAAACACACGCAACACTGCTATTTTTGATTTTAAGAATGTGCTTGCAGTAAACTGTAAATTATTGCTATTGTTTTTAAAAAAAAAATTCAGTAAACCGCAAAAAAAAAAAAAAAATATATATATAAATTATTACTGTGTGAAAATGTAAATATATATATGTTAATATTAAATAGAGTCTGCCCATGTAGGTAGCTTGACATTATTTGTAAGTTTTAGCAGGCAAATGACACTGCTAGTAAAAAAGAATAATGAAGAAAATTATTTTATATAAATTGACATGTTTTTATTATTTTAAGAAATAAAATTCTCTGATTACGTCAGAGGCGACACGCGGGCCGGGCCAATTAAGCAACCGGACACAAAAAAAAAAAAAAAAAAAAAAAAACCTAACCTAACCTAACCTAACCTAACCTAACCTAACCGTCGCGCGCCGCCCGCCACAGTGATCAGATCGTTTTTCGTGAGCTCCGCGAATTTTAAATGTGTTAAATAGGTTTTTATAGCGCTTTAAATTTTAAACTAGTGTATTAGTGTGTATAAGCGCTAGCCTAACGTGGGCCACTTAAAAGTTTTAAGATCTGATCAGCTATACCCGAAACACGACCAAAAAGGAACAAAAGTGACGTTTGAAAAAGTTAAAAGTGCGTGCGGCGTAAGATTTGAAGTGAGAGCAGCAGTGTTTTAAATTGTGATCCTGTGCCTTCCAGTGACCTCCACACCTTGGCTGAGTTTGGGATTTTTCCCGGTTAAACTCGCCAAGTTAGTACCTTGGAACACAAAATCGCCCGACAGCCGAACCAAGATCCTGAGCCGTCCGGCTGCTCCTGAAAGCGGATTCGTGTTCTCCAAGAGGAACCATACAGGCAGGCACCAAAAAAGTGAATTTTGGATCACCAGTAAGGGAGTGGCATTTATCTTAAAGTACATCTTTTTCAAAGCACTCTAGCCGGAAATCTAGATCGAGGGCCTATACTTTTTATAGCGCCCCCGGCTAGATCCCACTCCAGGCTGAGTGCCCCTCAAAATTTGGAATTTCGTAGTTACCCATTTTAAAGAAATCATCAAATCACACACAGTCGACGTCGTCGCTTAAGTTACTGCGCAGTTGCGACGACGAAATTTTATCACGCCACAGCCACTCCCTTGCATTAGTCATCGCACACCTGGGCGGAGTCGACGACGTGGAACTTTCCACACCCTGCTGACGTCACTCGAACATTCGAGATCTTTACACATTCTGACGTCACAGGCATCGTCACTTCGTCATCATCACCGCGGTGCTGCGGCTGCTGCTCCTCGTCTTCGTAGTCCTTAGAGTTCTCCCCCCCTTTTTTTTCTCCCCCCTTTTTTGCTCCCCCTCCCCAGTTTACCCCCCCCCCCCTTTTTTTTTTGAACTCCCTTACTACCCCCCCCCCCCTCCCCCTTTACCCCTTATTTCCCCTCACCCCCCAATAACCCCTCGAGCTGTAACTCCTCTCTCCGTTTTCGGAGAAATACGAGAGTGAGTTCCGTAGAACCGGAAGGACCACGCCCACCCTTTGGCCCCCACAGCTCGTCATAAAACTCTGAGGACTTAGTTAAGTTTAATTTTAAGATTTAAGCGACCTGAGGTTTTTGACGTAGGTACACCACTTCTATATTGTTTTTTGACTAGGCTGTGCCTATAATTTTAATTCTATCGACATTTATTGGTTTTATTGACCAGATTTTATAGTATATATATTTTTATTAGTTGACATATTGACAGTACTCGGTTTATTGACCAAGTATTACTGTAATTTTACTGTTTTAAATTTACATTATAGTTTTAGATTATATACCCTCAGGTCAACTAATACATAAATAATTCCCCTGACAAGTATTTGTATTCGACTGTTGCGATATTAAATCAAAAATATCCAAATTCATTTATTCTGAATAGTTAACTAAGTTAGTTAAATACCTGCATCTACACTACATTAAATTAGCTTCCTACCCTTTCAACATTCTTAACTATCAGAAGATGTTCGGAATTCGTACCCCCCCAAAAAAGGCCGAAGAGAAAAAAGTCGGAAAAGTTAGAAAAAGTATTGAGGTCTTTGAAAACGGCAAGCCTGCGTCCCCGACCAAGGTTCTCCCACAAAAGGCGGTGATCTCGGCGAATGTGCCCGCGGAGCAGAAGCTAAGGGCATTAAACATTAAGCCATCATCGGCTAGCTCTGCGAGCCCACCGCCGAGACCAACATACCCCAACCGAGTTGCTGAGGCAAGAGCGAACCTAAACAAGGCTAAGCTCCACCTGAGCAACTCGAGGAACCTAAAGACTGACATCAAGGAAGGGGTAATCGCGGCTCTAGACAGATTGTATCAGCTTGTAAAGGAAGCAGAAGCTGAAAAGGGCCAAACAGAGGTTATCACAGCGAAAGAGGAGGGCCCTCTACACCCTCCTACAAACGCAGTCCCTCAAAATCACGAAGAGTTACTCAAAAAGCTTGACGAACACTCCACCCTCCTGAGAGCTTCCACCGAGAAGCTAGAAGAACTGCGTGTCAACATCACCAGACACAATGAATCCTTGGGGGTGGCCACGTATGCGAGTGTGGTGGTTGGTGGCAAAATCGGGAGGAACCCGGACCAAACCACCCTCCACTCCGTCGTGGTCACTTCGAAGGATGAGGATGAGACCGGTGAGCAGGTTCTCGAGAGGGTTAGGGGTGCCGTCAGAGCGAAGGAAGGGGGCATTGAAATTGAAAGGGTAAGAAAAGCAAAGGATAGGAAAATTATCATGGGCTGCAGAAGTAGAGAGGACAGGCAGAGACTGAAGGAAAGATTGAAGCAGGCAGAGGAGCACCTCAGTGTGACAGAAATAGACAACAAGGATCCTCTAGTTATACTGAAAGATATTATGACGTATAACTCGAATGAAGAGGTCTTAAGCGCACTGAGGAAGCAAAATGAAGACATCTTTAAGGACTTGCGAGGGGAGGATGATAGGGTAGAACTAAAGTATAAAAAGAGAACCCGAAACCCCTTGACGAACCACGTGGTCCTGAAGGTGTCCCCGAAAATATGGACGAGGATGCTGAAAGAAGGCACTGTGAGGATAGATCTGCAACGAGTAAGAGTTGCGGATCAGTCCCCCCTCGTTCAATGCTCTTTATGCCTGGGTTATGGGCACAGTAGACGGTTCTGCGCGGAGGCCACCGAAAGGTGTAGTCACTGCGCAGGACCGCACAAAAAGGCAGACTGTCCTGCCTGGTCTGCGGGCAAAGCACCAGTTTGCTGTAATTGCACGCAGGCCAAGCAGGAACAGATAGACCACAATGCCTTTAGCGCGGAGTGTCCAGTGAGGCGTAGGTGGGATGCACTGGCCAGGAGCACCACGGCCTATTGCTGAAGGCACGCATTTTATATGTAGCAAAAACTCGCGGGATGGGGGGCTGGTAATAGCTGAAATCCTAAAGATAGCCATATCTGGATGGAGCCTCTCTGAGAGATACTCTATCCAGATACTAAGAGCAAATAATAAAAAGTAGTCCAGCATAATCAGTCACCCCATCCTTGGCGAGTTCCAATGTGTGGTGTCAGCGGTGCATCCTAGCGTGCGCGTCGCGACCCAGACAAATGTTACTGCCCATAACTGTTCCTGTCTTAGTGTCCTTGGTGTTTGTTGTCAGTGTGATAGGGGAGATGTGTGTAAATGTGCATTAATATTGTAAAGCAGTGAAGAGAAGGCAATGTTAAGTAAGTTATTATAAAAATAGCAACTTTAACATTAGCATTGTAAATAAAGCGTGCATGCATATTTTCACACAGCTCTGTTCTTCAGAGATCATCTATTATTATTGATACTCAATTTATTTGTTTTATTAAAATTTGTATGCTGTAGTATCAAAGTGAATTTATAAATTCAATGTATAAAAGACGCTGACAAATTGTATTAACTTGCCCATGGTAAGTGTAACTTGTAATGTTGATAAATGTTAGCAAAATGATATATAGATGTAATCATAAGTTCTAAAAATGTTATAAAAATATGTAAAAAATAACAATAAACAGTATCGACCCCCCAGTGTTGGCCTCGGGGCGTCGAGAATAGGTTTCCACGTGAAACAACATCGCTTTGGTTTTCTTTATGCGGAGCAAAGTTAGCTTGTTCTCGAGTGCCCGGGAACAAACCGGTGGGGTACGCGAAACTAAAAGATGTAAATAAATTGAGCTATAAGTTTTGTAAAAATCGTAATAAATAATAAATAAAATTAAACATGTAAACAATTAGAAATGAATGAAAACACAGTCTCTGATTCAGTCAGGGGAATTCGCGGGCCGGGCCATTAAGCGCCCGGACAAAAAAAAAAAAAAAAAAAAAAAAAAAAAAACCTAACCTAACCTAACCTAACCTAACCCATATTAAATTTCTTAGAAATTCCTTAATTTGGCGGTTTCGTTGTAGGTTTTTGTAAAATATTTCTTTTGATTTGGGTTCTAATAGGCGGGCCCTATACACCCCATTAATTTTCGATAAAAATTTCATCAATTTTGGCTATTTTTTGAACTTTGTAAATTTTTAATTAAAACACATTGTATTTTCATATAATTTCATATAAATTTCCGAATTCTTCGGTCTCTCAGTGGACTTTTTGCAAATTTCTTGTTTTCATCATCGTCGGTCCGTCGCTGCGCATCTGTAGATACCCATCTCGACTAGCTTCTCACCCGGAAGCACCTGCAAATAAAGGAAATTAGTTAGCGATTTGATTCGAATCCGCTATACTGCAGACTTATACCTACACTATTGACTCACAGCGCCTAGGGGTGCTATATATCGTGTATCTCGGTCTCGTCGTTCATTCTTTATCAAAATTCGACAATAGTTTCATATAAAATTTTTAATTTTTCATACAGATATTGTAAAATTTCCCACATTTTTGACCAAAACTTGCCCACTATTGGGCGAGTCATCCCACTTTAGATCCAGTTATATACCTGGCGCTCTCCCGCGTCGTTTGACACCTCGCTTGTCGGGATCGGACGTTGGGAAGTGCAAAAAATTTCGAAATTTCATATTCGGCCGTTTTTTATATACGAACCGAGGCTACATGGTGAATCGAAACTCGCCATACTAACATATTAAATTTCTTAGAAATTCCTTAATTTGGCGGTTTCGTTGTAGGTTTTTGTCAAATATTTCTTTTGATTTGGGTTCTAATAGGCGGGCCCTATACACCCCACTAATTTTCGATAAAAATTTCATCAATTTTGGCTATTTTTTGAACTGTGTAAATTTTTAATTAAAACACATTGTATTTTCATATAATTTCATATAAATTTCCGAATTCTTCGGTCTCTCAGTGGACTTTTTGCAAATTTCTTGTTTTCATCATCGTCGGTCCGTCGCTGCGCATCTGTAGATACCCATCTCGACTAGCTTCTCACCCGGAAGCACCTGCGAATAAACGAAATTAGTTAGCGATTTGATTCGAATCCGCTATACTGCAGACTTATACCTACACTATTGACTCACAGCGCCTAGGGGTGCTATATATCGTGTATCTCGGTCTCGTCGTTCATTCTTTATCAAAATTCGACAATAGTTTCATATAAATTTTTTAACTTTTCATACAGATATTGTAAAATTTCCCACATTTTTGACCAAAACTTGCCCACTATTGGGCGAGTCATCCCACTTTAGATCCAGTTATATACCTGGCGCTCTCCCGCGTCGTTTGACACCTCGCTTGTCGGGATCGGACGTTGGGAAGTGCAAAATTTCGACCTCCCACCCTCCCGTTTCTCACTGTTGAGGTGGTTTTTGCTTACTCTTAAACATAAAAATTAAGAGTAGAAGTATTAAATTCGTCAGTTTTGACACTGTTTCAAATTCCACAGTAAAACGTAATAAAATTTTGTTCAGGGACCTCGAGGTACACGATAAACTACCATTACATACAGACGAAAATCTTTATAGCTCTCAAATTGACTATCACTTATTACACATCTTGACTTATACTGGTTTATTGACCTAGTATAACTATAGTCTTAAGTTTTTAATTTAATATATATTATATACTATAAGACAATAGCTGTATTGAGCTAGGACTGTGATATTTTGACTGGTATTTTATTGAATAATATATCGTATTACGATCTGTGTTAGTTTTATAGTTTTAAAAGGTTTAAATTGCACATTGACCAGAACTTCGTATTCGGAGCCTGGATTTAGATTAGTAACAAATTATTGTAATAACTGATTATTAGACCACACCTCTGACACACACATTTTTACATATACATAATATATCTATATTTATTTCATTATACAAGACAGTAAGATGATCCGCTCTCCGCAGTTAAGGAGAAGTGTAGGTGAGATCGTAGCAGCGATCTCCACGCCACCAAGTGACACGACATCTGATCTCCTGGCGGAGGCGCGCAGGTGCCTCCAGAAGGCGAAGCAGCATCTGGCAGCCTCGCGGAACCTGAAGGCCGAGATTAAGGTAGGAGTGGTGGAAGCAGTAGACCGCCTTTACCAGTTGGTGAAGGAGTCTGTGAAGACTCCCAGACCAGCTGATAAAGGCGAGAGCGGTAAGAGTGTGAAACAGGTGATAGTAAGTAAGAAGAAGGATGAGAGGGAAGATGTGAGGGAAGTCCCTGGCCAGGACATATTAGACCTAGTTAAACAGAACAATACGCTACTTCTAGAGAATAAAGAAAGGATGGAGAGGTTGAGCGCGGCGCTGGAGACCGCGACCACTGCGGCCAAGCCAAGCTTTGCGGCCGCTGCGTCGGCCGGAGTTTGTAAAAAACTCCCCGACGCAAGAGCCCTGCATTCGGTGGTGGTGGCCTCTTGCGACGATTTCGACACGGGAGAGCAGGTCATTGAGAAGATCCGGAGAACGGTTGAGGCCAAGGATGGATGGGTGAAGGTGGATAGGATGAGAAAGGTGAAGGATGCGAAGGTCGTAATTGGTTGTGCGAGTGAAAAAGAGAAGGATAGAGTGAAAGAGAGATTAAAGAAGAATGATAGCCTGAAAGTGGAGGATGTTAAGAACAAAAACCCCCTCCTGGTATTCAAGGACGTGTTCGAGTATAACAGACAAGGAGATTGAGAAGGCTTTGGCCAATCAAAATAAGCACGTCTTTGATGGCCTAGGGGGGGAGGAACGCAAAGTTGAAATAATCTACCGGAAAAGAGCAAGAAATCCACTCCAACGTCACATTGTCGCCCGGGTGTATCCCAAAGTGTGGAGAAGATGGATAGATGAGGGGAGCGCTTATATTGATATGCAGAAGGTGAGGGTCGAAGACCAGACCCCCTTGGCTCAGTGCTCGCGCTGTCTAGGGTATGGGCATACGAGAAAGTATTGTAAGGATGCGAAGGACTGTTGCAGCCACTGCGCTGGTCCTCATCTGAGGACTGAATGCGATAAGTGGCAACAGAGAGCACCCCCCAAGTGCTGCAACTGCAGCAAGGCGGGGTTAGACAACGTCGAGCACGGAGCCTTCTCGAACGAGTGTACAGTACGACAGAAATGGGACACCCTGGCGCGGATGTCAGTGGCGTATTTTTAGTGGCGGAGGTCAGCATATATATATTAGTAGGTGTCCCCGTGACTCTGTGCGCAGCCTGGAGCAGCCCAACGCTGGGGGCCCCGTATCCGGCGAGACCGACGGGAATGGAGTTCGGCACGGCAGAGCGAAAGCAGTATATAGATGACCCAGCATCGTGCGATCTGAGGTATTTATATTATGGTCGAGGGCAAGACTGGTGGTTGGGTCAAAGTCGCGCCATCCACATGGGATGGCGAGGCCGAGACCATACCACCGGCTTGCCAGCCGCACCACTGCACAGTTTGCCGGGCCGAGCTCCCGGCCCCGAGTCTTGCCGCATACGTTACTGCGTACGGAAGTACGGAGACCATATACACCACACACCACACGCCACTAGTTGTGACTGGGCATGGCGGACCCGACTCATATCGGAAGCGATTCGGAAATGGGAAGGACCCGCCAGACCTAGATCAGAACGGCACAAACCAAACAGTTCCTCACCTGCCATCGTGTGCCCAATTTCTGCTAATGATATATACGATATCGAGCAGAGGTTGGACAAAGCGGTGGTAGATGAGAAACTGTGTGCCACGAAAAAGATCGGAGACGAGGCCACGCGCTGATGATGAGGCGTCTGTGAGTGTTATTTCGAATGTTTAAAAAATGTATGGAATAAAATTATTAATGCTATGAATGTCTTAATAGTATCTATATTATATTAAAGTGGTATAAATTGTAAAATTTGTATGGTAAAATATAGAAATTTAAAAGTGTGTGTTTAGTAAAAATAGCTTATTAATATGTATGAGTATAAAATATTATTATTATTTAATAGCGTAAAGCATATAAAACAGAAACTAGAGACAGAAATAATATAATTATGTAATTAATATTTAAATACTAAAAAAAAAAAAATAAAAAAAAAAAAATAAAAAAAAAAAGCGTGATGTAAATAAATAATGTCACAAAGTAAAAATAATGTTATATAACATGTTCACATAAATATAAACTATAGCTATATAAATATAATATTATATAAAGAATAAAACCTATATGAAAAATGTTATTCAGCAAATGTATCAAAAATTCATAAAAATTCATATAACGTAAATCACCGGTGTTATTATGATAAATGTATAAATAATTTCAGTATTATATTAAATGAACAGTAATAATCATAATATAAATGTAATAAAAAGTAAATAATAGCGTAACGACTCTAAAAATGTTTAAGCAACATATTATGTAATTTTTTTCTTATAAATAAAAATTGTGAAAATAAAATAATTTGTAAATAATGACTCTGATAAAGTTAGAGGTGAGTAGTAAAAGAATAATAAACTCCCGGTTTTACCCCCGCGGGGAAAAGGAAAAAAAAAAAAAAAAAAAAACCTAACCTAACCTAACCTAACCTAACCTTTTTTTTTTTTTTGGTAATGCAGCGGAAATTTGCAGACCAAACCATAACTAGGACCGGGGTGAGTTTTAAACCTAGCCGTGAGTGGGGTTCGCACTTGGAGATGCGTTACCCACTAAAAACGCTGCAAGTGCCCTCAGCCGCCTTTTATGAGAGTCCCGGATCATGCAGGCAACGCAGGACCCTCGGCGACAGGCTGGCCCCGGCGAAAAGGCCAGACTACTCCTCTAAAGGGGGACTGCTCGGCTGTTCGTTTGATTCGATACTTTTAGCAGTCCCCGACGACGTCGTGTCTAGCTGGACCCAGGTTAAAACCCCATCCTGGGCCCGACACGAGCACAGGGGCGTTACTGGAGGCGCATTAGGTAGCGCCTCCTACGCACCCCCGTTCGTCGCCCGCGGTGGGAGGCCTCGTCGGCGGCCTCCTCTCTCACCCGCTCATCGGCCTCCTTCTGGGACATTACTGCCTCGCAGAAGGAGACCATCGCCGTCCAGGACTCGTCGTCACCGAGCATCGCGGGGATGACACTCGGCAGAGACAAGTCCCCTCCGATAACTGATGTCAGATCATGACGCAGCGCCGCCCATCTCGGGCACACCTCGAGGGTGTGCTGGGCCGAGTCCACCGCCGCGCCACAATCGTGACACACAGTTACCGGCTCCCTTTGGGCCGTCCTGCACAGATACTCACCGAAGCACCCATGCCCGGTGAGCACCTGTGTTAGACGGAAGGTGAGGGGTTTGCGTTTACGACGCATCCACCGCTCAAGGACCGGGCGCAGGGCAACCGTTAAGCCTTTGCCATACGGCTGCCGCGCCAAGTCCTCCCCCCACCTTCGCATTAGTGCCTCCTGCCCTAGTCGGCGGACCCGTAGGATCCCGTCCGGCGTCATGTCCTCTCCGAGGGACCTCCTATCCGAGACATAGGAGTATACCTCGGCGAGAACTTCCGCCACGAGTTCCCACGGGGGGTCGCCGGCTAAGGCAGTAGCTGCAGCCCATGATATCGTACGATACCCCCGGACCGCTCTTACCGCGATTACCCGCTGCGCCGAGCGCAGCTGGGCCCTACTCCGCGCGGTCAGGCGATCCGTCCAAATCGGAGCACCGTACGTCGCCATACTCCGGCAGACACCGGAGTATAGCTGCCTGCAGGCGGCGCTGGGTCCTCCGAGGTTCGGGAGGAGTCTGCCCAGCGCACTAGCCGCCTTCACGACCTTCGGACCCAATTGTTCAAGATGTGGGCCGAAGGTCCATCCACCGTCAAGGATGAGCCCCAGATATTTGATGTGAGGGCTCATCCTGACCCTCACCCCTCCGATCTGGAGGGCAGCCCCCGGTGGGGGTCCTTTCCTCCCGGTCCCGCGGAAGAGGAGGGCTTCGGTCTTGTCGACTCTGACCCGAAGCCCTAACCTCTCAATGCGGCCGATCACGAGGTCGAGCCCGACCTCGGCCAGCCGCGCCGCCTCCTTATAGTCTCGTCCCCGGGCGTAGACGAAGGTGTCATCAGCGTAACAGATGACACCCATCCCGGGGAGGAGACGACCTCGCAGGACCCAGTCGTACCCGATGTCCCACAGGATCGGACCAAGTACCGAACCCTGCGGGACACCGCAGCCGACTCGCCACCACTCCACGGACCCACACCGGTTCTCGCAGGCTACCCTCCTGTCGGAGAGGTACGCCTCCAACAGCCTCCTGAGATATGGAGGCACACCAAAGTAATTCAGTGCCTCCCGTATCACACTGTGCGGGAGGCTGTTGAAGGCGTTCGCGATGTCCAGGGACACCGCGACCACCACCTCCCCTCGGCGTTCCGCCTCACCCGTCACCGCCCTCAGGCGTTTGAGGGCGTCGATGGTCGACCGGCGCGCCCGGAACCCAAATTGGGACTCTGAGAGTCCCGGTCCCGGGCCCTCCTCCAGGTGCCGAACGAGCCGGGAAGCCACGACTCTCTCCAGAGCCTTCCCAGCCTCGTTCAGCAGCACCACCGGTCGCACCGACGCGGCCGAGTCCGGGGGTCGCCCTGCCTTAGGAAGCAGGCAGAGCCGACCCTCCTTCCATGCCCTCGGGAACTGTCCGGACCGCAGGCAGCGATCGAACAGCTCCCGAAGGCTGTCGCCGAGGTGCTCGAGGGAAAGGGCCAGAACCTTCCCGTGCACCCCGTCTGGACCCGGCGCCCTCTTCTTACTCTGGGGGCGGGCCAGAACCGCCTCCATTTCAGCCTCCGTGACGGGTGGCGGAACACCCTCCTCGTCCGACGTCTGCCGAGCCATCCTGGGGGGCATGAAGCCCCCAGGTGTGTCGGGGAAGAGTTCCCCGACAATCCTCCTCAGTTGGCCCGGCTGGAGCGTCTCGGTGATAGGGGCCGACTGGGCGCGGAGCTTGTTCCGCGCCCATTTATACGGTCGGCCCCAGGGGTCCCTCTCAAGACCCTCAACGAGCTCCAGCCAGGCCTCCTCCTCGGCTCGGCAGATGGCCTGTTTTAGGGTCTTGACATTATCAATGTAGACCCTGTACAGGCCGTCGTCCCGGTCGACATCCTGGGGGCGCCGCCGCCTGCTCCGGGCATATTGCCTCCTTGCCCGTTGGCAGGCGGCCCGAAGGTCGGCTAATTCGGCCGACCACCAGTAGAACGCCCGCCGCGGGGGCGGACGTTTCGCGCGCGGCATGGCCGCTCTGCTGACCGCGGTGAACGCGTCGCAGAGTCGGTCAGCCGCTTCGTCCACCCCAAGCTCCGACAGCGGCGGGAGGCTCCACCGGCAGACTATAGCCGCCTCCTCTGCCAGTTCCCGGTCGAGCTTCGTGAGCGCCCAACGCGGAAACTGGCTTCGCCCCCTGGATGTCGACGACGACGACGCCGGACGGACGGGAGTCGGAGACACCTCGAACCTTATGTAACGGTGGTCCGAGAGAGTCTCCACTCCCGTCTCCACCCTCCACCCCTCCACTCTGCGTGCGATGGCCGGCGTGGCGAAAGTGACGTCCACCACGGAACCTCCCGACCAACGCACGCACGTCTGGACTGCCCCTCTATTGAGCAGGGACAGTCCGGCAGCTAGCGCCCACTCCTCCACCTCCCTCCCTTTCGTATTCGTGACCGGATTGCCCCAAGCCGTGGACTTGGCGTTGAGGTCCCCGGCCACCTTTTCTGCGGCAACGACCTCCGTTGCCGGCTTCCTCCTCGCTGCAATGGCGGCCCTTGTGGCTACCGCCAGCTCCCTTTTGTCCCCCGCGAGTGGAGGACGACAGATAGGGGCAGCCGGCAGCTGCAGGGCCGCCAGACGCCCGTCTACAATATTGCCGGCCAATTCCGCCATTTCCTTTCGGAAATCAGCCGGCATTGTGACTTCTACAGCCTTCTTCCGCGCCTCTTCAAAATCACGTCTATAGGCGCGCATCTCCTCTCTCATTAATTCCAGCTCACGCTGGAGTCGCCTGTTGTCCGCCCGTAGCCTCTTCGCCTCCTCAGTCTCGGTGCGGACGACCAAAGACTCCAGCACCTCCCTAATAGAACCGGCCGCCTTTTTTATTTTAGCGGCGTAGCCCCCCCTTAGATTGACTGACTTTCCAGTCAGTCCCAAAATCAGGTCCAGGTTGGACTCCGCCGCCACCATCAATTCTTCGGCCCCCATCCCCTCTTCAGGGACTATAGGAGCCTCTAACGACACCTCCGTGCCCTCCTTCGACTTTTTGTAAGTCCTTTTCTCCAGGGCGAGCTCGAAGGCATCCTCCTTCTCTCGCTCCACCCTTTCTCTCAAGATCGCCCGCGCTCGAGAAAGCGTGGGGGCTTTGCCACGCTTCGCGACAGGCAGCCTTCTGCTCTCCACCTCCACACCAAACTAGGATTCGGAGTCCGACCCCCCAGAGAAGAGGCGTTTCCGGCCCAACTCCGCCTCCGACATTGATGTCACAGCGATGTCCTCAAGGACCTCCAAACTTTCCATTGACCGCCCCCCACCCGTTTTCCCCCTATGCGCACTAGTCCCCCCCCCCGAAAACTATCACCCCCCGACATGTTCCCCGGAAATCACTCCAGAGAACAAAACACGACAAAAAACGACACTAGAAAATGAATATATACAGAATTTTACGCCACAAAGAGTTTTAACAAATAAACATTCACGCCAAAAAAGCTCAGCAGAAAAAATAAAAAGGACTTCCACTGAACGGACAAAAACAAAAACCTACCCCAACGATCACAAAACGCACAAAAACGATGACCCCACCCCTATCAGCCGTCCAGGCACCACGACTCCGGGACTACACAGTCAAAACCGTTGTCGGTATACTTGGACGACTTGATACTTTTTCCCATACAAAATCAAAACACTAGAATCCAAACCTTAAAGTGGGAATATCTTTGCAACCCGAAAGCGTACAAAAGAAATTCTTACACCAAAAGATTTGTCTCCCTGAGAGCTTTGCAACGACACTAATCCACCACACCTTAGCATACGCCTTAGTATAGGAAAACTAGTGTCAACCTAACCTAACCTAACCTAACCTAACCTAACCTAACCAACTCGATACATATACAAACATTTTAGTAGAGCAGATCATAAAAACTAGTAATGGCACCATACCCATAAAGAAAATTAACCAAAGGCCAAACTTACCATGGTGGAACGATAAACTCGAGGGGATGAAGCGCTGCGTAGCCACGAGGAAGCGTAGAATCCGATGTGCGGCGCCTGTTCGAAGGGCAAAAGTCGACGACTTTTGCCCTTCGAACTATCTGCAAGACAGTTGTTAATCCCCACTCCATGCACCCCTTAGCTGTGGAAAGCAGGAACAATATTTATGAGAGCAGACTCCAGAATAAGGAAGTATCCCTGTTCTGGATCAAAGCACATGCTGAACTGACAGGGAATGAACGCGCTGACCATCTAGCGAAAGAGGCCGCTCTCAAACTAAAGAGGAAACCCGACTACGATCAGTGCCCGGTTTCATACGTCAAGAGGTGCATCCGAATGGAGTCCCTTGACGAGTGGAACCGGCGCTATCAGTCGGGTGAGACAGCGGCCGTGACACGAATGTTCTTCCCCGATGTGATTAAAGCCCATAATATTGTTCGAAAAATCAAACCAGCCGGTATAATCACCCAGGTTCTGACGGGGCACGGAGGTTTTTCAGGTTACCTGCACCGTTTTAAGTGTAAGGATACCCCATCGTGCATCTGCGAACCTGGAGTGGAAGAAAGCATTGCTCACATCCTTTTTTAATGTCCCGTGACAGCGGGAGTGCGATTTGATGCTGAGCAGGCTCTAGATTGTCAAATTAGCCAGAATAATGTTGGAAAGCTAATTGTAGAAAAGTATTTAAGGAAAGGTTTTATTAAATATTGTGTAAAGATTGCAAGCCAAGTGATAGCAAGGAACAGGCAGTGTTGAGTGTCTACTTTGCAAGTAAACACCCTCAACACTGCAAGTTTGATTTTAAGAGTGTGCTTGCAGTCAATTAATGTAATTATAATGACTGTTTTTAAAGTAATATTAGTTTTATATAGAGAGCCTGTTTTATGTTTAACTAAGCATTATTAATACTGACATTGTATGATATTTTAGCTGGCCAATAAAAACGGCCAGCAATCAGACCTCGTTATTATGTTTATATTACGAAATTATTTTAAATATACAATCACATGTTTTATTATTGTAAGAAATTATTAATAAAAAGATATTATATCTCTGATTACGTCAGAGGCGACACGCGGGCCGGGCCAATTAAGCGCCCGGACAAAAAAAAAAAAAAAAAAAACCTAACCTAACCTAACCTAACCAGTGATTGCAAGGAACAGGCAGTGTTGAGTGTCTACTTTGCAAGTATACGCCATCAACACTGCAAGTTTGATTTTAAGAGTGTGCTTGCAGTCAAAAGTTTGTTATTCTTACTTTTGCTAAAAGAATATTGTATTGCTTTTTATTTTTAATATAAGAGAGCCTGCATTATGTAACCTGACATTGTACGATATTTTTAACTGGCAAATGGAAAGTCCAGTCCATAATATGTTTTTACGTTACGATAAAATTATTTATACATTTAAAAAGTTTTATTATTGTTTTTGAAATAAATATTAAAGAAATTATATCTCTGATTACGTCAGAGGCGACACGCGGGCCGGGCCAATTAAGCGCCCGGACAAAAAAAAAAAAAAAAAACCTAACCTAACCTAACCTAACCACCCCTAACCTAACCACCCCTAACCTGACCACCCCTAATTTACCAGTTTTCATCCCGCCGCCCTTCGTTTGGCCCTTTTCCCTTCGTCGGCCCTTCGTCCCTTCGTTCCCTGCGAGTGCGCCCTTTCCTCCCTTATCCTATGGCGAAAACCGCATCTCGTTACGTCTCTCCGTTTTACCACCGTTGGCGATTTCCTATGACCTGCGCACGCGCAGGTATCTACTATGTGTACAGTGCTGACAATATCCAACAGCCGAGTGGTTATTACCTTTTTCTGTGTACAATTACGAAGTACGAACAGTGATATACTAGGTGTGTTGCAAAGTTGTCGATTCTTACATTTATTTTTACCCGTGACGGTATGGAGACTGTATATAATTTTGCCATTTATCTCCAGAATTACCAGTCCGATTTTGATGCGGTTTTCAGGGATGAGTTTGGATTTGATTGGTGCATGTTTTTAGATAGGTGTTACGTTGATAGCTCACCAGATGCCACTGCAGTAAACATTGTTGCCATTTTTCTCCAAAACTACTTGTCTAATTATGATGCGATTTTCAATGATGGGCTTGGATTTGATTAGTGCATGTTAATAGATAGATTTTACAGTGACGACTTATCAGGGGGCTGTAACAAAACATTTTAAACATTTATTTGTGCAAAACCAAAACTATAAGTCCGTTTTGAAAGCGGTTTTAGATGATAGGTTCGGGTTTAAATATGGTGCATGTTCTAAAATATGTGTTATGGTGACGACTCACCAAGGCCGCACCCTGGTGAGTCAGTGCAGTAGATGGATTTTGTAGAGTTATTGATTAAGTTTATAGAGAGTTGAATCATATGTTATTGCAACATCTACATCTTCGAGAACCAAAAAGTTACATAGGGAAGTGCTATGAAAACTGATACTCTGTTGTTCATATTATGTCCGACACTTTGAGAGATCAAATCTACTGATAAAAGCTTTTTACGATTGTCTCTAGTTACATGAATTCTTTAAATCGGTGGTTTTTGATAATTTTATCCTTTTTGAATTATCGACGTGGGTTTTTTCAAAATTCTTATCTTAGCTTTTTATTGTATTTTTAAGTATATTATGGTATCCTGAAATTTATTGTAGTAATAAAATTAAAATGTACAAACAATAATGTTTCATTTTTCTTACTTATACACATAAGTAAGAAAAATGTATGTATGTATGCTTGTACACATTGTTTTTGGTACTATATAGAACAAGCACGTGGATTGATTTTCATGATTTTTTACGTTAGTCGACTCGTCTTAATTGTGGAAATGTCACTAAAGATGAATAAGAATAAGGCGACAATGAGACGTAAAAAGCCCGTTTAAAAAGTCTGCGTCTTTTCTTTACAGGCTCGAACATTTCCTCTTCGAAGTGAATTGAGCATATTATGCAATTTTTTGTAAGGAACCAGTTAGATGGATTTCCTGTAGCGTCAATCCATTTTTTAAGTTTCCATCTTTTGGAAAACTGGAAAGGTACAATTATAGCTAACATTTGCATATGCAAAGCTAAGCTGAAACTGACAAAGCGATAAGCAGTAGGCTTTTAAAAGATCAATCACGGACTCATTTGTAATAGGTAGGTACAGGCAAGAATACTTATGTTGACTTGTATAATGGCTTGTGTAAGAGAAAGGGGAGTCAGTGATAACGTAACGGTTAATAAGATGAAGAACATAAGAAACGGGAAAAAAGGTGATACCTACTGATGATAGCAAACATTTGAAGGTGTAGTAAAATATCCAAAACCGTGTAAAGTTGGGCAATAGCTCGAAGCATGCCATAATATTTTTTCAGCCATACCCAAATATATTCTATATATTGAAATTGTGTACTTCCCGATTTCTGATTACACACCATTTAACTAGGTACACTGTAAAATAGTAGAAATTAGTAAAAAAAAACTATTCGTAATATGATTGATAAATATTCAAATTTGGCAATAATTCACATATTATTTCATTAAAAAAACAGACACAAATACAATAAAATAGTTTTATCGATAGCTTACATCACTGTCTCGTCGCCAAACGATTTAACGAATTTAAAGTAAAATATTGTAAAAATGAAATATTAACATATGATAACAGATTCCATAACTTGTTAAATGTTTGATTTCACTTCTGTTCTTACAAAAAACTACTGAATACGACGGAATTGGTATATGGTTTCTCGTTTGCGGGCGACATCATACTGATTTGCGCTGCCGGTCATTTTTGAAATGTATGCCCGATTTGCTCAAGCAGCATATACGCGGACACACCCCCATACCACTTCTCCTGTTCTTAATATTTCTATGATAACGCCTATGTCGATCGCTCTCCTTTCTATTTAAGCTCCGTGACACACGCATAAAAATTTGACAACTATTGTACTTATAATACATATGTCAATTCTTTTTCATTATTTACATTTTTTAATCTAATCTATTTACGCCATTATCCGAATATTGTGGATATATGTTGTCGATTCGAAACATTTATTTAAATGCGTTCTTTAATTTGAGAGGAGAACTTACCGTATCCCACACCCAAATACTACTATTGTCCCACACCTATATACTTTCTCCTCGACTTTCTCACAAACAGCTGCTTACTTATTCGTCCGATTTCGGAGCAGCTCGTCTCTCGTCGGGTGTTAGGTTTTTTTCGTTACGGAATTTCTTGATTCGGTCGCCGCGCTCAAGGCCCGCGATAAAAGCTATGCAATAGCTTAAAAACCTAACCTGTTGTGGTTTTCCGAAAAAAAAATTCTTTTGATTTGTGTTCTAATAGGCGGGCCCTATATATATACCTGTAACAAGCAATAAAAGTTTCATCTATTTTGGCTATTTTTTGACATTTTAAACACAAAATTAACAAAATCTTATAGTTTTTCATACATTTATTCGCATTTACCGGTTCCTTAGTGAACTTTTTGAAAATTTTCTGCTTTCATCATCATCGGTCCGTCTATCCGCTTCTTTGGACACTAAATTAGACTTTTAGCTTTCGCTCCCGGAGGCACCTGTAAAATAGAAAAATTATTAGCGTTTGATTCGAATCCGCTATATACCGGACATAAAAGCCACACCTTTGACCCACTGCGCGTACGGGTGTTGATCATAGTCTACCTCGGTCTCGTCTGTCTTCCTATAATAAAAAATTACAATAGTTCCATATAAAAAAATTAACCTTTCATACAAATTTCTTTCAAAAACACAGTCTTTTGCCCACCACTTGCCCACTTAGTGGGGAAGCCATCCCAACTTACTTTGGGATCGGACGTTGGAAAGTGCAAAATTTTGACCTCCCACCCTCCCGCTTACTACTATCGAAGTAGCTTTTGTGCTCAAGGCTGAAAAATAAAAGGATAAAATTCGGCAGATTTCAATTAATTTTCTTTCTTTTGTTTAAGACAATCTAAAATATTAAACAAGCTTTTAACAGTGGGACAGAGACATCGTAGGAAATTTGAACAATAATTTTGGCCATTTACACCCTATTTTACTATCTGCCGATAACCGCTGCCGTTCAGGGCCCGAAAGACAAGGGGATTTTACACCCCACAGTGCCATCAGATAATCGAAAACAATTGACTATATTATTATACCGAATCGTTTATTAGGTTTTCAATTGATAGGGTTGTTTTAAGAATAGTACTTAACTATACAGAGTCTGTCGTAAATAATGGATAATCCGATAAGTGGAGGTAACCCCGATGTCAGGCTACAATAAAATCTAGTTTTTACGTCAGTTTTACCAACAGTGTAAAAATGATGCATACTTTTAGTTTTTTTCTAAATTTTTGCTCCTTTGATCATTCAATCGGTTGCCATTTCTTTGGCTAGTATGTGTAGATTCTAAAAAGGTATGATAGTGGGTACCTTAGCAAATAATATCGCACCCCCCGGCGAATAAAGTCGTAATACAAAAAAGTAAATTGTTCAGGAAAAATAAAAAACTGATTTTTCGTAATAACTTAATAAGTATTAGCCGCATATAAGTAGTTGAGGTATACATTTAAAGGTTATTTTTTTTGTAGCTACAATATTAAAAGATTATGATTCTAAATATAATACCATATCAGATATTTAATAAAATATAAATTACCGACATCGCTATCTTTTTTCGGTACCGCAATGTCATATTACGTCTTTATTCGTCGTAATATCGAAATTAAATTCTTAACGTAAAAAAGTGTTGCGGATTTATTAGTTGTGTTTTACATGCATACGCGATTCAGTAAGATCACATTACGGGTTTATTCTCGGTACATTTGAAGTGATCACTTTTTGTATTTGCATATTACCTTCTTATTCTGGTAAATAGCATTAGCTGTAAAATACTAATTTATTCTTCCCATTGTAGCAAATATTCCCCTACGAACATGAAAAGCAAAATTAATCGAGACATAGATGTAAATAATCATCATTATCAGCCTTTATCCGACCGCTGCTGAACATGGGCCCCCTTCAACAAACGCTAAGGCGGTCGATTCCTCAGACATTTGCCAGAGAACTAACGTTACCGAATACCAATATAACCCGAAGAATAAGCACGTTGTAATGGTAGTGTGCTGGTCACACACTCAGAAGAACAATCTGAATATCAATATGAGAGCAATATTCCATGTGTGGCCGGATCTGCGCCTTGTATAATTTTGGTAGAGGAAAGACATGAAATACTGCTTCGCCCTACTGAGCACATCGAGTTTCTTAGAGGCAAATTCAGCCTTTCCTTCCAAATGGCCACGAAATTGCACATTGCTCTACATGTCGACTCCATTCCAATACTGGCTGAGGTGATTAGGAAAGTGCCTTCAAATGGGAGGGTAACGACGAAGGGTGTTTCTTTAACGGTAAATGCGCAAACTTATGTCTTTTTGGGGTTAAATTGGACTAGATTATTTAAGTCACCCCCATTCTGAGACTTTGGCTAACAGAGACTCGATTTCAGACACTAGTTTGTTCCGATACTCGTTGACTTGTTCCCGAGAGATATTAGAATGGCCTATGTATCTTCGGTGCTGTCGTATGAAGTGCATGTAGAAAAAACAAGGTAGGTAAACACATGTACCGTTGACAACGACTTTGATGTTCATACCTGCCAAAAAACTGGTGATCCATTTACATAATTTCTTGAAAAGCCCATAGAACGGTAGATTTGTTGTAAGTGCTTTACGCCGTGCCTAATCAAAGGCTTTCGCTATGTCTAAACTAACCGCCATCGCTTCCCCTTGCTCTCAAATGCCTCCACCCATCGCTGTATTAAGAATATTAGAAGATCACCGGCTGAGCGATTCCGTTGAAAGCCATATTGGTGATCGCTAATCTGCTAGTGCTCCTCTGAATACCGCTGCTGGCGAAACTGGCAGTTAACATTGCATTTCATAATCTTTGAGAACAAGGCAGTTAAATTTATTGGTCTATAGTTGGACGGGTCTGAGTGGTCCCCTTTCTTAGGGATCAGATGCTAAAGCTGTCTTCCACGAGCGTGGAACGATGCCCAATGAATAAGAGTGCCGAAAGAAACTCGAAGGACGGTTTCAAACTAAGAAGCACAAGTTCGTAGCACTAACAGATGCCCAACGAAAAGAAGGCTTTGCGCATTAAGCTCTGTCTGAAAAATTATTTCTGGCATACGGGTTTAAAGTATCTCTCCGAGGGATCGTCGGTGGTATTTCTCTCGGGTATCCGGAGTGGAGATGGAAACAACAAGAGAGTTGGAAGGTCAGCCTCATCCTTTGCGGTATGGGCCAATGAGTGAGGGCCCTTCATGTGCAGTGATGGTAACAATAGCTTACAAACATTCCCTTGAACAGACATTCGCCAAAGTAACGACCAAAATGCAAGAATTCCCGAAGGAAGTTAGACCAATTGCTTGTAAATTCTGCTCACGTACTCCGCTTTTGCCTTAGTAAAACTTCTTATGAACGACCTGGAAGCATAGTTATACTTACTCATTTTTTAATTCGCTGGTATTTACACCCTGGGATATCGATGCATTGACCCAAGCTCGGCAAGTTTCCCACTTATGACGTGTAGCCATCTTGTAGGATCAACCAAGCCACGGCTGGGATTTGCTGACTGCAGAACAAAAAAAAAAGTTCCATGGCTTGCAGCACCATCTCTGCATCCCATTCCAATCAGATGACCTATGGTGCCAAACGTGACTGTAGCCCGCAAAAAGAAGCCATGATGGGCATATAACTGGCACAGAAATCCGAACCAGACAGTGGCCTGACGAGCCAAGTGGAGCGTCCACAGGAATCACAGTTGTAGCACGTTCCGTGCTACAACTGTGGTTCCTGCGGACGTGTTCCTGTGTAGCCATTTACATTTACCGCTGTGAGACCTATATAGGCAGACGTGTGGATGGTCGTCGCTATCTATGCGCAACCAGAAAATGGAGAGGTTTCCATATCCAAGACTGCCAAGACGACGAAAGCAGACATCTTCTCTGACGTACGCACAAACTCCAGCCCGCGGTACAAAAAGTGTTCTAATTTGTAACCTGTATAGAAGAGATAAGAATTATCTGCTGGATAGGATATCTGTGTCTCAGTCAAAAAGGGCAAGGTCGACTTCGCCGTCTGGAGGCAGTAGTGTACGGCGTTTAGATTTGTATAAAGCCCCCCAATGTTACATAAATCCACGGTCATAGTGATAGAGAACTTCTGCCGATTGCTCCGTTTACCTCGGACAGTTAATGTATTGAGCACATTTTGTTGTCATCCCGCCCCCTCCAAAATACGAGGTGCTGCCCAGGCTTTCTGTCTCAGGTACAAGTCCAGTCTGTCTGTGAGTGAGTCCAGAAGTCTGAGAGTGATTCTCCGGTGCTTGCGTCCGGTATCCTCCTAGGGCAGTCTATGCGTAGTTGTGTGTCCGCTTCGATAAAAATATTGTTTGCTTCCTTAATAGGTTATAACTGAAACAATATTTTACGAACAAAACGCTATAATATTATTTTACTGTTTGAGTGAGCTGTTCAATATTTTGTAATATAGTATTACTGTAAATTCGGCCAACACATTTCACCAGAATAAAGTCGTAATGGAGGTTGCTGTTTTGGTACACATAGAATGTATCAGTAAGGGCAGATTGCTGATTTTGTCCTTAATTTTTTTTCCGTAGGATTAAGCAATATTTTCTTGTAACTTCTTTAATACTGCAACGAAAAATATGAAATAAATTACAGAGATGTATTATGGTTCGTAGAATACGTTTATGCAATAACATTAAAAAAGTTGTAATCTGGCTTTGCGACTTTATTCGCCGGGGGGTGCGATATTAACTCCAGGAGCAAAAGAACTAAGCTAGGTCGGGATTTCAATTTCTCAAGTAATGTCATAATTTTCGTGATTCAAGCTATAACACACCAAGACATGATTTTATTCCATTAAGAATGCAATTTTAATCTAAATAGTATCTAATCATCTGTTAATTTGCATTCGTAAAAAATACATGCGACTATGTGTAACCAGTTACTACAAGTTTATTCCAAATTCAAAGGGATCTTCAGGTAAAAAAAACAACAAAGACGGTTATACAAAGGCCTCCTTGCGTGTGAGAAGGACAGCGCATCAGCTTTGGTTTTTTATCCTTAAGGCGCGAATCTCTCCCAGACCTCAGTGTGATTTTGACTATCGCATGCGTACGTTTGTTTTTTGTGTATTTACATTTAACCGTTTTTGCTTTCTTACTGGACTTTGATTTGCCTTCTGTTTTGAACTTGTTAACGTGTGGCCCTGACAACTGTGCTCTATTAACGGACTTTGAGTTTGCTTTTGTTTATTTGTGGGAGTAATGCCTCAACAATACACTCCGGCCGAATATGCAAACATGCATTTCATTTACGGTGAATGCAACGGCAACGCTACTAGAACAGCTGTAGTTTATCGTGAAAGATACCCAAATGCTCGGCATCCCGACTACAGAGTGTTCATTAGGGTGCACAATGCATTCTCAGAAGGAAGATTTTCTGGTAGCGGTATTGGCGGAGCCAGAGAAGGACGACCTCAACGACACAATCCAGCTGAAGTGTTGGAATTAGTGGAGGAAGACCCTGGTACGTCCATAAGTGCCATTTCGCGTCGTACTGGTATACCTAAAAAATCAGTGCACCGAATTTTAAAAAGGCACGAACTCTACCCTTATCATTACCAAAGGGTTCAAATATTATTGCCAAGGGACTCGGAATTAAGAGTTACATTTTGTCGTTCAATGCTACGAAAAATTGAAGAAAATCCAAAATTCTTTAACAAAATTTTATGGAGTGACGAGTCAACGTGCCGAAAAGATGGATTTTTGAATCTCCACAACTTACACAGCTGGCAGCTACGAAACCCCAGACTGATAGGGGCCGACACATCGCAGTATCAATTTAAAATTAATTTATGGACTGGTATTATTGGTGGGCAAATCATAGGTCCTTATGAGTTGCCAGCGACAATAAACGCGGAAATCTACTTAAATTTTCTAGAAAGTACGTTACCCGGGTTACTGCAAGATGTGCCACTCGAGACTCGAAACATGATGTGGTTACAGAATGATGGATGTCCTGCGCATTACGCTGTTTCTGTGCGGAACCATTTAACCAATGAGTACCCCGGTCGGTGGATAGGGCGTTTGGGTCCAATTTTATGGCCACCACGATCGCCAGACCTAAACCTATTGGACTTCTTTTACTGGGATTGTATGAAAGAGAAAGTATACAGCCGAGAAATAAATACAATAGAAGAGTTGCGAGCGCGTATTCAAGAAGCGGCTCGTAAAATTGAAGAAGCTGACCATGGACGCCGGATTAAAAGATCCTTCATTAGGAGATGTAGAGCGTGCATTGCTGCACGCGGAGGACATTTTGAACATTTAGTGTAATCGAAGCAATAAATGTTTTGACTGTCTTTGTCTATTTACGACAGACCCTGTATACACTTCTACATTTTTAACTATACATTATATTTTATATTATATATTTAATTATTAATTTTAAATTTATAACTGGAAATTTATTTTTAATTCGAGCACTATGTTAAGGTCGCCACAGTTAGATAGGATACACACCGTCAGACGTATCAGTGGAGAGTTCGAGGCGAGGATGACCACTCCCCAGCAGGAGAAGCCGAAGCCAGTGTCAAAGCTGGCCGTGGCAAAAAATTGTCTAGTAAAGGTCAAACTCCACCTGGGGACTGCAAGGAATTTAAAAACTGAAATAAAAAATGAAGTTCTCGCCCAACTCGATAAACTATATTATGCTATAGCAAAGGAGATGGCGAAGGAGATGACGTCTGATGGCAAAAAAGGGTGTGAGATGACAAAAGGACAAGAGTCCATACAGCCTGTGGCTTGACAAGTTGACAGTGGCCTGTGGCCGTGGCCCGTGCCCCGCATGAAGTTCGGAAATTTATGTCTATGGTGCCCCGTGGGATAATAGGGATGTTGACAGTATTCATATAAAAATATAATTTAGATGTTAATTGGTAGTTTATATTATTATGATAGAATTCTAAAAAATACAATATTTTCCCTTATTTTTATTTGATTAAATTAATATTTTATAAATAAAATTTAACAAAATTTAAAATAGGTCACGGAAATGACGTCACTTGTTCTTATTTAGCGGAAGCGGAAGAATATTGAGGTACTTCTCATTCATCTCATCTCACCATTTTCCATACGCAGTACATATAGTAAAAACAAATTTTCAGGCGTTTTGATAGTGTACACACACATAGGCACCGTACAACACTTATAAAACTTAGAAGCAATTTTTATAAACGACAACTAGATTCATTTTATCACGTAGTTTAACAACATATTATGACGTCACGTGTTAGCGTTTTGGAACGAAATTTAAAATGCATTATAAAATGCAAGATTATAAAGGCATTAGACGTATTTAAGCAAAAGTTAATAATATTTAGGCCTACATTAGATATTTATAAATGATTTAAAAACATTTCTGAAAAATGTCAACACCCCTATTGACAACATAAAGTATAAAGAGATATACAGACTACAGAGCGTCTACAGAACATTAAAATAGTCTGTGAAATGTGGTTTTCACATGAAGTTAGGAAATAAGAGGAGATGCCCCTTTCTTTAAACTTACAGCTATAAGTCAGTGCCTGATCCGCTATCTTGAGTGCCCGTTTCATAGTAGTATTCTCGTTGTTGTTGTTCTCGTCGCTCTTGTTTGTTGGGCACAACAAGGATGTGCCCAACAAAAAATTATCGACTAAATTTGAATGCCATACAAACATTCTCACTCGCGAACAGTTTGTCAAATATGCCGCCATTTTGTACTACTTTTTAATTTGGTCGGCTTATGTAGGTATGGTGATACCAGTTTTGTTATAAGCAGATTACCCAAGAATGTGGTATTATTTTAAAAGGGTGACTGGAATTTTCGAAATAAACACAATAAAAACAAATATGTTTATTGCTATCCTTAAAGGCTATGTACTATAGATCATACATATTAAGACGTATATAGCCTTCTTTTTTATTATTCATGTTTTTAGCGGTTTGTTATTAGTCATTATATAATATTTTCGATAATCCGGAAAAATGCAGCTGTCTAAAATTACAATAAATGTTTGGTTAGGGCTAATGCTTATAGTTATCTATCAACCTTTACCAGTTTTTATTATTTTTAATTCACTTGTTTCAAGAAAATAAGTAGACTTGTTATTATGAAAGTGGTATCCCTGTAAAATATGCCTGTCCCTTTCGGGTATACGCGAATGTCAATTCCATATTATACTTGTTCCTAGCTTGACAGTTGTCAGTTGTCAATTGTTATTTGTCAATTGTCATACATAATAATTACAGTAGGAAATAGGAAACAAAGCAGTCTGTGATAAGTCTGTGACGTGCGATGCGCAGACTCCATTTTGCGCATTAATAACCAGTACCCAATTTGTATTAAATTCAAGCTAAAGTCATAAACTAATTTGCTTTGGTTAAATTAGGCCATTTCTAATTTGTTCAACGGAGTGAAGAGAAGTTGTAGCCATGGGCCGAGCTGCTTTTTGTTTGCCTCTGGCACTTCTATTTTTAGCAAGTGTGATTCCCTCAAAAGCACAAAGTGAGTAAATTTATATTTTCTGTCTGCCTAATCATACAATATTATATGTTTGTTATAGTTATAATTTGCATGGCATCGTTTATAGGTCATTTTAATTATCCTGAATGAGTTTGGTATAATCTGGTGATGTCATATTGAGTAGCACATAGTATTATAATAATAATCCAAGGTCCCTTTTATTGCATTCATATCTCATGCAAATGTTTCCATTGAAAAATATTATACTCGGTATAAAATCAATTTAATGTTAACAATATAATAAGCAATGCTTGACAGGGGCTACATACAATATAACTAAATAAAACACTATACTATAGTTACTCATTAGTAGTGACACACATTTAGTTTAACTAAAGTTACCTGTTTCCTACGAATTTACTAGAAAATGTTTATTTCCTAGAAGGTGTGTGATGGGATTTCCTATATTGGAGGAATAGTAATAGACAAAATTTTAATTTAATATATTAGTTGTTATCTTGATCTCTGCGTATGCATCGATATATTTGCTCATTAACTGTCCAATATTTCAAGTAACTTAATTTTAGACATTTCACTTTATATTTATAATATAAATAGACTAAAAATATTTTTCGGTTCCAATATCTTTTTTTTTTAATTTATTTACTTTAAATAACATGCTTTGAATCTTACATAATACACATACTTTTTGTCTTTTGAAGAAATCGTGTTAAAACAATTATGTTATCTATAGTACAAGACAGATAAGTATATCACTTATTTGTAGTCAACTTATAACTGTTTAATTGTCGCTGTGTTTGTTCAATGTTGTAAATCTTAACAAATACAGAGATGATACAACACAAAGGCATATTATGCTAGTTAAGATTTATTAGACTATCAGCTTGATACATGAAGTTTTTGTCTGTTGTAACACAATTTATCATAATTACATAGAACATTGGTTAACACACATTTTTTATTAATATCTATCAAGATAAGATTGTGTGTATTCCAATTTATTTATATCTTTGAATACCCTGATATATTTAATGATAGGAGGAGCGGATAAATTCATTTAGAAATTTATAAATAAAATTATTTAGTTTTACTGCTGCACTAAAACAAATATAAATACTATATGAAAAAGAAATGTATTGAAGTGGGCTTTATATAATAAACACAGCTAGAAATGTTTTGGATCTGTACGTGATACCTTATGCAAGCTAGCTTGTATTGAGAAACAGTACCTACAAATGATTGTTCAAGTCATATGTGCAAGAATTAAAAAGAGTATCCCTGGTCTGCACTCTTATCTACTATTGCAATTTAAACACTGTCAATAGTAACAAAGACAGGATTGAATAACGGAGAGCTCAAATTTGTTATGTCATATAAAGTACGAAAAATGGTCGGCACTAAGCCGGGGCGGGGTCGGAGTGTCGGGTCACGGGTGCCGCGAATGAGCATGTGATGCACGCAGAGGGGGCGGCGGGCGAGGAGAGCCGCGTCACTGTGGCGGCGGGCGCGCCGCTCACGGTGGAGTGCCGCCTGCGGCCCGAGCAGCGCGCCGAGTGGCAGCGGGACGGCGCCGCGCCGCCGCCCGACCTGCGCGCCGCGCCCGAGGCGCCCGCCGACTCGCGCCTGGCCGCGCGCCTCACCGCACCTGCCGCGCGCGCACACCACGCCGGCCTGTATACGTGCAGCCGCGCGCGCGACCACCGCGTGCGCGTCGTCGTGCTGCCCGCCGGTACCGCCCGCCGCCGCCCGCGCACGCCCGCTTTTACACTGTACACTCGTCGCGTAGTATTCCAAGTAGCCGTAGCGACAGATTATGTAATTAGTGTATTTATATTTTATTTTTGATTAGCTTCCGTCGCCCGTGTTTATTTGCGAGCTTTCTCTAGAAGTTGTTGCGTAGTTAACATTTCGATAGCCGCTCCTCGTCGTCGATGTGTGTCTCAATACTTATCCACTAAGCTCATCTAATTTACAATAATCTAAAGTTATAATGCATAAGAGCGGATAAACACTACGAGGTTTCGCAGCATATAACGATATCATCGTTATATCGATCATCGACATGGTCCCCGACGATAGGGTAGGGCGCAGTCGATGATAGGCAGTAGCGAGTCACCACCGGAGCTCTAGGTGCGACGTAAACGCGCCTGCGTCAATCCCTCCGCGCGTCTGATGATGCAACAAAACTTTTAATACAAAAGTTCGTACGCAAAAATCTCCCGTGTAACCGCTCTCTACTACATCGTTATTAAAAGGAATCAGGATCAAATACATCCGATATTTTTAAATAATTAATTGCAAAGTTAAGAGTTTTCAGAGCCATACCATATCACTTCGCTTCGAAATAAATGTAACTTCGAGTAAGATAGAGTCATCGTTAGAATAGACGATGGGAAGGTAATTAAAAAGATAATTAATTATATGCGTATGTGAAATTCTCACGCACATGTCGTACCCGCGCGGCCGTAGTTGGTACGTAACGCGCGGACCGTTTCGTGACACGTCGTGTCGGTCATCACCCGTCACACGTCACACGACCCGTGACGTGCTCGGCCCTCGCTCCTATCTCACGTCGTCGGGCAGGCCGTAGACCGTATGATGTGTTATCTTTTTGTTTGCGATGGAGTATAACAAAGCCCGCTAGCGTCGCAGCGCGGCGTGTTGACACAAAGTGTGTTTATCGCGCACGTGACAGTTGCGCCGTCCCTTTCAACATCGAGTTGTCTTCAATAACAGCGGTAGCCACTGTATATGTATGTATATGTATCAGCAGTTACATTAACGGTCCGTTTCTAGTCGGTTCACCATTTTCTATACTTGAATCGCCTTAGCCATGTTCTCTTAATGAACCAAAAATTTAATTACACTTTGCCTAAATAATATAGTTAGTTACGTTAGCAATTACAGTCGTAGTTACGTGTACTGTGACACTCGTTATCCAAGATCCTTTGTATTCCATTTAAAACGTATTATCAGAATCTCAAACTGCAGTAAGCAGCTGAAACACTAACTAGCCTAGGCATGCACTCGTACATGGGCCGGACAGGGGGGTGGCCGGGTATACATACACGGTTTATTTTGGAACTTTAAGCAACAGGCAATATGTATTACGAGCGAGTGTTCAGTGGCATGTGAAGGTCGCTAACCCGTAACAGGCGCAAACCAAACTAATATGCCGCGCCTGTCTTCTGTTACTACTAATAACATCTAATCGGTCAAAATGTTTTAAAACGAGACTGCCGCCCGTCCGCACGACTGTCGGGACACGTACATCGCAGACCTCAATAGCGCCGTCCGAGCTGATCAATCGATACGTCGGCGTCGGCTGAGACCGCGGCGGTCCCGGCCGATCGATGACCTTATTCTATAATCTAGCGCTTGCAGTCGGTCGACGTCCTCGCCGGACACACATGTGTGTGTATGTGTGCACACACACACACACAACGCCCTAAACATTATTTACTTCGGTATGACATTTGATTTGCAGTCACGTTTTGAAATTGACTTATTAACATGGCTAGTTCTGCGTTCAGGGCGGGGGTGCCTCCTGCGTGCTGGTGTTCCGGCCCTCGTGCACTTGGGATGTACTACATAGTCAGCTCTGGTACCTAATCCTGTTTTCGACGACTTTCTTGAGTCGAGTCGTTTTATCCCCGGAGTGCCGGCACGCGAACGGTTCCAATGAAATTTGTATTCGCTGTGCATCAAGTCAGTATTTGTACCTCCCCCCCATGGTTCAGTCCTTGTCGAGGCGGTGGGGCTCAGTAGCCTAGGGTGAGCCCAGCACCTTGGGCAAAGCGAATTGAGCCGAGGGGGCTCTTTGTACCTCTCTCTTATAAAAAGAGCAGAAGGCAAGGGACGAGGACGGGAACCTCACCCCATTGTACTGATTCGACGTTGGGAGGGGTTGTTCTGTGGTGCGGGACAACCCCTCTGTGGAGGTGGTGTCGGTCCCTTTAGGGACTGACTAGCTGTCGACGTGCCCTGTTTGCTCTACAGATCCGGGGCACCTCACTAAAACCGTTTTTAGTGGGTAGAGCTGCGTCCACTTCTTTCAAGCTGCGGGCGTAGCGAGTCCCACATACCCGCGTGGGGATACCCACTCCCCCGCGGGATGCCTCATAGCATTTCCCGGCGCCAGCACCGCCCAGTCTTCACGAGTGACACGTGCAGTCTCTCTTCTTTTTCGGCCCGAACGTCGTCGACATAATTTGATATTAATTTGTTTCCGTATACTCTCTCACTGTGTAATGGCTTCGGACGAACATCACCTCGTAGTCGTTGTAGTGTAGTGTTGTATTGTAATTGTATCATGTTATTATATTACTTATTTAATTGATGTCTATTCAATATTCATGGTAATAAAACTAGTTTTTATTCAATTAATCGCTTTATTCGAAATACACAGAGTAATAACGAACGGAGGCGTGTATAGGATACACGTCTTCGTAAAACATATAATTATTCATTGTATTAATCATTCTGAAACTTAATTGAGTTCTATTTTCATGGATAAACAAAAGATTACATTTGTCACTTACCTCTCACGAGCGGATGGATAGTGTCCCCCAACTTGTGCTCCTCTAGACACCTACAATGCGTCTAGTAATTTTGTTTACATAATAATTAATATATAAATTAATTGCGATAAAATTGGTAAAAATGAGTTTTATTACAATAGTTACTTATCTTGTTTCTGCCGCTTTGCCCGATTCATGCCCTAGGTATATTTTTTCTATAACCTACTATTTTTAATATATTTTATATGTTGACCGCAGTGTAAATAAAATTGACTCCAACAGACAAAACAGCAGCGTCGAGATTTTTCTTTCTTTTCTTTTTATATTTGAATATGCAGAATGAATGTATACGAATCTTTTTATGGTATTTTATTAAATGGTTTGTATGTATTAAGCAATATATCTTAAATATAATGTGTAATGTACCCGCAGGCGAGGCCCCGGCGGCGGAGACTGCGGCGGCGGCGGGCGCGGGCGCGGGCGCGGGGGGAGACGTACTCATGTACGACGTGCGCGGCAACATCTCACTGCACTGTGACCTGCCCAACCCCGGCAACCTCGCTTACGCCTGGTGAGTTCGCCACCACGTTGGAACTGACCGATCATTTACATCTTGAACAAATTCTGTCCATCGACGATTCCACTGTCCGCTGATCTCGGATAGATATATCGACACCGTTCTGCTTATTTCTTTCGCCAGGCAGCGCTCCGCTGTAATTCCGACAAGAGCACAACGATCATAGCGATTACTGACGCAGATACTGATATCGTTATAATACTTACAATTCATAATGTTGATGTTCCAATTACAGCACCGCTTGGCACAATCGAGCACTCTTTAAAAGTAGTGCTTTCGCGACTCGCGTGATGCGAATGTTTTTAAATTTCAACACTGAACTTAACGCACTCTGCTGGTGCACTAGAAAACTTTCACGTTCCACTTAAGCATAATTCGGCATTGGGCGGCACCGGGTTACATATTGCTCTGTAATTGGAAAACACTCATAATAGTAAAACTTTGTGAGTAACTATGTAGTTCAGAAACGATTTCTCGATGGACCCGGTCTGGAGAGCTCCCGGGGGAGAGCCTCGGCTTTTCTCGGAGCGGCTTTAAACGATCACCTGTTTTCAGGCAGAAGAATAGCACGGACGTGGAGAACGTGGGCGATCTGAAGGGCCGGTATACGTTGGGGCCAAACAGAGCGCTGTTCACGATCTCGCGCTCCGTCGAGGACGACTTCGGCAACTACACGTGCAGCGTGGGCGGGGCCGAGCGGCGCTGGGAAGTGCGCGGACGCCCCTATGTCAAGCTGCCCGCCAATACCAACGTGGTCGAGGGGCAGAAGCTCAAGATCACGTGTAAGGTGATCGGCAAACCGTACCCGCAGGTGTCGTGGCTGTACAGCAACGACACCGAGACCTTCGTTGAGGTGGGTGAGGCTCTGGGCGGGCGCGCCGTGCTGGCGGCCAGCGAGCAGGGCGTGCCCGACGGCGTGCTGACCGTGGCGGCGGCTGCGCGCGCGGATGCGGGCACGTTCCGCTGCAGCGCGCGCGGGCCGGGTGTCGCGGGGGTGGCGGTCGAGGCGGGGGAGGCGGCCGACACCACGCTGCGCGTCAAGGACATGTACGCCGCGCTGTGGCCCTTCCTCGGGATCTGCGCAGAAGTGTTCGTGCTATGCGCCATCATCCTGGTGTACGAGCGCCGCCGCACCAAGCCCGAAATGGACGATTCGGACGTCGACAACAACGACCAGTAAGTGCGCTCGTTCGTTACATCACATTTAAAGTCATGTTTAAGAAGGGGAAATGGCCGTGTCGCCCTCGACGGCAGATTACTCGACAGCGATGAATCCGGGTCTCGCTAACTAGGTATCCTAGCTCAATGAAATAAACTGTATTTAATACAAAATAATATAATTTAAGTAATAACATTTATGAGTCACTACATTTTATTTATTAAACATTACATGAAGAAAAACAACTCATCTCGCCTTAAAACAAAAATAGGAAACATGACATTTTGGAGCAAAATTACGATTTTCTTGAATTTCAATACTTGGTATTGCTTCCTCGGGCTCCCATTACTGCGTTTACTCGGGTTGGCATGCTGGCATACACCACGTTCCTTATACGGTTTTGGGAAATGTTCTCCCGTTCATCGGTAAGAGCAATTTTGAGCTCAGGAAGTGTGTTTGGGGGAGGTTTTCGATGGCTTACGCATCTCCCTAGCTCGTTCCAAGCATGCTCGGGTTGATATCCGGGTTGCGTGCTGTCCGCTCCATACCCCATATGAGTTATGTTCATCTCTTGAAGGTAGGCATTCACTGAAGGTAATCCTGTTCCGAGTCTCATATAAAATTCCTGCCCACACAAGTAAAGACCCCCCCCCCCCACCGCAGTCTGCTTTTTCTTCGATGCATTCTCGCTTGAATCTTTCCCCTGGTCTTCTATACACAAAAAAATACATTTTTTTAAATCGCGCGCTTAAATCACAAACACTGGCTGAACCTTATAGTCTAAGTCAAGAAGCGATTTTTCTGCGAAATATTGTTAGAATATATATAGAATAATAGGCAACGCACCTGCTAATCCACTCGTGTAGCGGGTGTCTGTGGATGTCGCTCTTCACTTACCATCAGGTGAACCGACTATCCGTTTGCCCCCTCTTCTATATGAAAAAAAAAAAAATAGCTGGAAAAAATATGAACGATGGTTCGTCCGACACGGAATATGAAATTTACAAGGACGTCCGCCGATCGCCGCTCGCGTCTCATTCGTTCCGTTTCTGTTGCAGGAAGAAGTCGTAAGCCGGTCGCTGCCGCCAGTCTCGGAGGGGCTCGACGCTCTACAATGCAAATATATTGATTTTACTATGATTTAACCTAAAGTTATACCTATGCTTGTTATTTAGTTAATAAAAACTGCGATATCGAAGCGCATCAAACATGTAATAAACATTAATACACGGACGAGTCCCGACGCGGCCCCGCCCACTAGGACGTGTCGCCCCCCGCGTCCGACGGCGCCCCGCGGTCGTCCGCGACGGTGTTCAGCCCAGCCCGCCGCGCGAGACTTAATATTTACTACATTATTAACCAAAAAAGTAACATTAAGATAGATTTATCGATGATACTGTCTCGAGTCGTCGGCCGAGTGTCGGTGCGCTCCGTTTTAGTGTAATATTGTCGAATAAATTATTTCGGTTTCAAATGTTGTTTTATTTTTGTTTCCTTTGATTACTCGACGACCATAATAAACCGTAGTCTTGGGGGTATAGCTCTTGACCTCTTTAACCTCTACCATCCCTGCTGATGTAGCTGAGAATCTACTACTTGAGGTCACACTAGGGGCTCACCCAAAACGTATCGGTGTAAGTGTATACATTATGACACTAGTGAATCTACACTATAGCACACTTGTTGCAGGGTTGGAGAATTGAAACAAGATTTTTCTTTAGAATTTTTCCTTTTATTTCCCTTCTTATAGGCTAATGCCCGGTTCCTATATTTAACGGATCGTCATTGTATAAAAGTTACTATCCGTTTTTCTATAACCGACGACGAGTCGTTAATACCGTTCCACAGTTTACTTCCTATACCTGACGTCGACGGACGTCCGTTAGTTATTTAAATACCGAGCCCTCTTCAAAAATGCTTCATTTTTATTAACAAATATATACTTACAGATGACTAATGTGTATATCTTTACCACGCAATGTTGAATGGTTGAATATAGTCGAATCATGAGCGGAGCCAGGCCAACGAGCTACCACATTCATAAAAATCAGATTGGTATTGCATACCCCTTGCACATTAAGGAACAAATTGGGAGGGGTTGTTCTGTGGTGCAGGACAACCCTTCTGTGGAGGGAAGGGAGGAACTGACTAGCCGTCGAGTCGCCCTGTTTGCTCAACAGATCCAGGGCACCTCACCAAAGGCGGCATTGGCGGCACTCGCCGGATTTTAGTGGGTAGAGTTGCATCCACCACCTTTCGGGCGCAGCGAGTCCCACATACCCGCGTGGGGAGACCCATTCCCCCGCGGGATGCCTCAGAGCATATCCCGGCGTTAAAGAAAAATAAGGGTTAGGTTAGGTAAATTTTGAGGGTGTAGGTTACGGGTGTAGATCAGGTAGGTTCGTTACAAATCATCACCATGGTTCAGGCATAGACGTGGTGGTGGGGCTCAGTAGCCAAGGGTGAGCCCAGCCCCTTGGGCGAAGTTAATTGAGCCGAAGGGGATTTTTGTACTCCTCTTATAGGAAGAGGGGACTTTTGAAGCCGGTGTCCTATTTGTTGATGTACCTACCCCCTAACCTACCTACCTTGGCTGACACCGTCTCCAAAAATAACAATAATGACGTGGTAAACGCAAAGATTGTATATTAGTAGAAGAACAAGTTGATTATAAATTATAGGCACAAAAATTAAGGAAATTATTTTATTACTTTTTAGTTTTTTTTTTATTTGAAGTCGGTTTTTTGAGCTGCAAATTCCTTTATTTGCTCATCACATTTTATGTGTTTTGTTAAATCATGATTTATGGAAAGTACTGATAAGGAATTAAGTAGATATGGTTTGCCAACCCCTGGTATTGTCCTACACCTCGTTCCTGTTGGAAGTGGAGAGGAGACGCCGAGGAGGAGGACGTCTCGGATGATGACGAGGCTGAAAGCTAGGAGAACAGGCGCCTCCGGCCTGAGAAAGTAGGTGCTCCGCAAGTAGAAGGAGCGGCTAGAGGAGCCGAGTGCGGGCCATCGCATGGTGCTGGCCGTCGTCGGTCCAATCTTGGACCAGTAGGTTGATCTTGCGCAGATCGTAACGGGGCACGGCTGCTTCGGAAGGTATCTGTAGAAGGTGGGAGGGGCAGAGACCACCAGGTTCAAGCCTTGTCGTGGCGGTGGGGCTCAGTAGCCTAGGGTGAGCCCAGCACCTTGGGCGAAGCTAATTTAGCCGAGGGGGCTCTTTGTACCCCTCTTATACAAAGAGGGGATAAAAGAGCAAGGGGCGAGGATGGGAACCTCACCCCATTGTACTGTCCCGACGTTGGGTGACGTTCTGTGGTACAGGACAACCTCTCTGTGGAGGTGGCGTCGGTCCCTTGTGGACCTGACTAGCCGTCGAGGTGCCCTGTTAGCTTAACAGACCCGGGGCACCTCACCAAAGGCGGCACTGGTGATTTCTGACACTGGGATGGTAGGAGAAAAAAATACATTTATGTCATACAGCAAAAGGGGACAGCATTAAAGGTAATGCCACGAGTAGGCACTTATATTCGGCGCGTGGAATAGTCTTCCAAATTGCTACAGTGAGTTGAAAAAGTTGACATTTGGAGTTCTGACGATCTTCGGACTGACATAATCGTACAGGCAAGCGTTCTTTTGTAGGGATATAATAAAAAAACCCAGACAAGCGGAAATCGGACTCGCGCGCTGAGGTTTTGCAAAAACGAGTTTCTAATGTAATATTGGTCATATTTTTAAAATTCATATTTTCATTTTATTCAAATTTATGGCGTTTATTAAAGGACAGCAGTCTGCCTATGTACAGCAGTCGACGGATACAGGCTAATGGTAATGATGATGATGATGATTTAAATTCCATATTCATGGTTTTTAGTTTATTTTTAAATGCTGTAAGACCGAGCTTCTTACCGAATTTTATGATTGTGTGTGGTTATAAGCCGGAGGTTTCTGTTTGACAGACTGACAGACAGTCAGACAGTCAACGGAGTAATTTTTTACCCGACTGCTATAGAAGTAGGGTAATGTTTTCAGGTGTATGTAGATTTCTATGTTCCCTGGTACAGCCTGAACGGTTGGAAGGATTTTAAAGTATTAAGTGTTGTTAGATTTATCGTGATAGAGCGAGTGACACTCGGTACAACGAAACAAAATTGCAGATTTCAAAAATATATGGCACTTTTTTCACTCACCGGCACGGCACCGATGAGTCGACGGCACAGGTATACAAGTTTATGTTCATGGGCGACGTCGACAGGAGTGTAAAAACGCCTGCCCTATATTGTGAGGTTTTTTTTTACCAAACCCATCGAGTCCCATCAAAATGAAGGGTTTAACGTATAAATTATATTTTAATACATTAATCTGTTGTTGATGTAAGTATCGAATAAAATATAATACACGGTGCACCTACGACGGTGCACTGCTTCTTCACATTATAGAGCTTGTTTTTCCCATTTTTAGTTAGTGGTTATTTTTTGCAGTCGAGTTTATTTTTTATTTATTAATTATATTTTTGACTTCATATTATCAATCGTCTATTATTTCCAATGGGGGCCCCTTATATCCGCGGGGCCCTGGGTTGCAGCCCAAAAAGCCCATAGGAAGATCCGTATACGGACTGATGACGATCATTTTTCTACGGGCGAAATGGACGAACAAGAAGATACTTTAGTGGAGGAGGCAGCACAGAAAGACCCGGTAGTAACGCTGAAGATTTGGGGGGATCAGTATATCCAATCGGTACGTATATCGCAAAGCCTGAAGGTGAAATGTCAACACTTTATAACGGACCTTACAAACTCATCGCTTTCCATCAAGGAACAAGAAGATGGCATTGGCACCTCGTATACATCAGTCATAATAAGCTCGTATGCATCAGTCATGGGGATTTAACTCTAGACTGGGACGAATTATTCGAGATTGGTGGATGCAGTTAGTGAAACCGATGAGCATCGCTTACAAAAACGACTTTGGAACGGAGGTGAAGTTTCACGCAAAAACAGGCAAGTTTTATACGGACGGAAAAACAATAACGACAAACACGTCAATAGAAAAAAATCGCAATACTTAGGACCGAAATTCAGACATTACCTTTATATTACTTTGATGCAAAAACAGTGCTTTCACGGAATCAGAGGCTATGGTAAGTGCTTACAAGAATACCTGAAGGGATTGAGTTTATCTGCTCAAAACAGTATACGGAAAGGATCAAGAACTACATCCACATCAGTAGAATTTTGGTATTTCAAGAACCGATAAAACAGCGATTTGAAAGAGCCAAAGCCAAGTTTGAAAAGAGTCATAAGCAATTGATAACAGACGAATACCAAGACAGCATACGAGACTGGTGAATATATTAAGTAATAACTAGTGACTTTTCAACATTTAACTGGAAAGACCAACGAATTAGAAAAGGTATGGAATACGAACTGCGCTAAAAAACGGTTCCTCGCAAACTACAATCAAGTGGGCGGGGCCGAAAAAGTACAATCAATTTGTCTCTCAGTCTGCTGCGCGTTCTGTGACAGTCTAGACGACCGTTGCGTTGACGAAAAAATCGTTTCCCAGAGACAAAAATGACCTCCTGTGTTGTAAAATGGTGTAAGAGACGAAAAGAAGGAAGTAAAAAGCAAACTGGGATAACTTATCACAGGAAAGTTAATAATTTCGTATTTTATTCACGCTTAAATAACCTCCATATAAATTTTTGTGGTCAGTATTATGCAATCAGCAGGCAGCCGATTTTATATACTGAAATGTTATATTAAATTTTACATTTGAGTACCGAGTTTTTATATTTATATTTTTATTCCTTATTTATGTTTTTATCAATTATTTACTTTTAGTTTCCCCATAAACGAGATTCGGCGTTTACAATGGATTGCAGCAGTCCGCTTAGAAAGAAGACAAGATGACTGATTACCGACTAACGCCAGTAGAGTGTCTTCTATACATTTTGGAGGTTCTTCTCAGTACTTATGGAACAGGTGGTACATTTAATTGACGTTCAAAAAGATACTTTAATGGTTCTATTTTGAAAAAAAAAATATGTTAATTTCTTACTAAAGAGAAATAAAACTATTTTGACTTGTGATTTTTATTTTATGCCCCATTCCCATTTTCAAATATTATTGACATTTTAATAATAAAAAACAACGTAAAAACAAGGTTACAACAGACTGTCAACTACTCTAAGGCATAAAAAATATACGAAATATCGACAGATTCTGTATAGTGAGTAAATAATGACTTACTCTCAATTTGATAATAATTATTGCTTAAAAACAGTCATTTTATTACTCGTCATATTCAGACAAAATAAATGTAGGTTTCCACATTAATTCATATAATCAATTACTTTATAATAAAATCAATTTGTGGTCATCCGAGCGATGACCGTCTGTGAGAGCACATGGCAGGTGGTCCTGTCCTTCTGCGAGGACGTGATGTCGCAGGAAGAGGAGGCGGAGGGGGAGAGGGAGCGCACCGGCGCCTCTTCCCGCAGGAGAGCACGGCGGCGACAGGCGGTCGCACCGCCTTGAGGGACCTGTGCGCGGCCGATCGGGGGATAGGCTGCGCGCGCGTAAGGTCCGAGCTATAAGGCACCCTTGTGTGTTCAGTCACTCGGTGTGCCTTAAGCGGAGAAAGAGGAGGGGATGCCACTCCACGCCTCCAGAGAAGAGTGCCGTATGGCACATCGTTGTGGCCCGGTACGGACGTCCACAGCTCTCGCGCCGGGTCACCCAAACGACGAGAAGAACACCGCTGGGGTTTAGTGGGTAGAGTCTGCGTCCACCTTACCATCTTCTCGGATGCAGAGAGTCCCACATAACCGCCGGGCCCCCGGACCCGGTGGTATGCCTAAACGCATTCCCCAGCGAAACCAAAAAAAAAAAAAAAGATGATGTTAGGTTCGGTCACTTACCTTCCGGCTGGTACAGGTTTCGGGATATATCTGTGCTGAATAGCCCGAAGAGAGGTGAGCAACGCGTGCCATCATTGCGGATGTAGCGAGGACACCGCGCAGCATACGCTTGAGGTGTGCCCGGCTTGGGCAGAACAGCGTCGCGATCTAGTCGCAGTAGTGGGGAACGACCTCTCATTAGCATCCGTGGTAAGAGCGATGGTTGAAAGTGAGAGGTCCTGGATGGCGGTTCTAACCTTCTGCGAAATCGTTATATCGCAGAAGGAGGCAGCGGAGAGAGAGAGGGAACAAGCTCCCGCCTCCCATTACATCCGTCGCCGGAGAAGAGCTTACAATAATCTTCTCCCCTCCACCTAACAGAGGTCTGACACGACTTCGCGGAGGCGCTGTAGTCTAAAGACCTCGAGATTGAAGGCGTGTGAAGCATTCTCGTATGCCCAAAACAAGAAGATAGGAACGCTACCGTTCTATCCAAAGGAGAGCCTGTCATGAGGGAAGACCGGCACCCGCTGTCGGGGTCGCGGATGTTATGCGAAAGCGTTCTCGTGACACCGGCAAATAGCGGAAGGCAGGACACCGTGGGGTTTTAGTCGGTGCAACCCCTCCCCACCATGGTTCAGGCCTTGACGTGGCGGTGGGGCTCAGTAGCCTAGGGTGAACTGCTGCACCTTGGGAGAAGCTAATTGAGCCGAGGGGGCTCTTTGTAACCCTCTTATAAGAAGAGGAGACAAAAGAGCAAGGGGCGTGGATGGGAACCTGGAAAAAATCGAGTGATCCATTGTATTGTCCCGACGCCAACGAAAAAAAAGGTTACACATTTAATCTACTACTGCCACTTTATTTTATAAAATTTTTAGTGATTCCGAAATTCGTCGTCTTGGCGATCATTGAAGGAGGCATGTTCAGCAGTGGACGGATAAAGGATGATGATGATGATTCAATGTCGATGATGAAATGTCGATGTAACAATTGTATAGAATGCTTTGGTAGCACACCATAGTATATCAGCCAAGGGTAAAGCAACAAATACGTCACCGACTCCAAAAGTAACGAATGAACGCAAAGTTTGTACATTAGTAGAAGATTAAGTTGATTAAGTATAAGCTGTTGTAAGCACAAAAATTAAAGAAACAGTTTTGCTTTTTAGTTTAGTATTTTTGAAGTCGGTTTTAATTTTTTGTAAAATGATTTTATATTATTATAGTCCAGTCGTAGCAGACACAAAACTAGCCTGAAATAGAAAAAAAATCCGGTGGGCGATTAACGAGTTATTTCAGAAAAACTAAAAAATTGATCTTACCCCCCTGACGTTAAAAAAAATCGCTCCCCGGATTTTTTTCTATTTAAATGTCTGCCCCGACTGGAGTATTAATAATAATAATAATAATTCATTTATTTCAGGTTAATCACCCATATAAGTACAATATTAAAATTTAAATTATAAAAATAATACCTAATACTAAAATCAAATACTAATTGAATTAATTTCGAGAAGAATTACAAATTAAAATTTAAAAATTTAAATACATGTATGTTATACATACCTCCCCGGCTTTGGCACTGCTACATGTAAACTGCAGCAGTGCCCAATGTACGGACAGTCTAGCCTGGCCGCAATCATGTTCATAATGCTGTTGGCGCTTCCCCTAACTCAACGCACCAAAGATGCACACCTCTTTCGCATCACGGTGTTAAAACACTCCATTCGTGCATTTGCGAACATACCAGAGGCGCTGCAGAACCGAAGCAGCCCCAACAGCATTCTAAAAGCATTATTGAACAGGATGCGGAGGTCACTGTACTTTTTCTTAGTGTAATCAGCCCCCAGACTGCACGTGTAGAAAGATGTACAATACGCTCTGAAGAGTGAAACTTTGACCTCTACCGAGCTACGTGCGAACCTGCGAGCTAACATATTGGCCCTTACCGAATGCCCTCCGCTCCCGCTCAATATCAGCATCGTCCTTTAGGTCGTATTTGAACTGCTGTACTCTACTCTTAGTGGAACACCATACAGAAATACTGGTGGCACATCCTGATAGCATTTTTCACCACCGGCCTCAAAGACCATGCACTGGCTTTTCGCAACATTGTATTTTAAACCATGATCACATGCGTACACCTCACATAACTTCATTAGCTTCCTCATACCACAAATCGACGCACTCAGTAGCACCATGTCGTCAGCGTAACTTAAATTATTTACACAAACGTCATCAATGTGTCAGCCGACATGTCACTGAGCGTGACGATCAAATCGTTCATGATGGGATGATAACCCACCCTGTCTAACGCCACACTCGAGCTGATACGATTCCGATTATGATTGTCAGTTGAGGTTTGAACTCAAGCAGTAGTTTTACCATTTTATTTTATACCGACTTTTTTCATTTTTAAATTCTCATATGTTCCCATACAGCAGCGCCAACAACATGTGAAATACTCGGAATTAAAAGATGTCTGAAGTTATTTGAAATATATATTCGAACAAGAATTACAGTTTCAAGACATATGAGGTAAATAAATACACGTGTCTTGATTTTATTATAAGTACATTGTATTGATTCGGAATCACATATCTAAACAACTTCTATTCTATGAATAAAAATCTTAAAGTCTTTGGTAAACTTGCAACTCGCAGCCTAATTTACTGCCAATAGACAATGTGCATCGAACCTACCATACATTACTGCAGCTCACATTTGTCACTGGAAAATATATTACACGATTGATATATTACATCTGTAAAATTAAACTAAATTAAAATTATAGTATCCAATGTGTCTATTTATATATAACACAAACAAGAATGTTCATGTCTTACAGAAACATGTCAGCTCTAACACCCAGATAATGATTGTAGCAAATATGTTTGACTGAGATTATCTTATATTTAGATATATATTATATAATATGTTTTAAATAGTAATCTTACCAGTGCCATGGTAATAGTCAAGTACAAAAGTAAATACAGTTTTATTTATTTTGTTTATGGTGAAGGCGTTTTAACATAATATATCTATTTACTAATAAAGACAGATTTTAAGCCGACGAAAGCTAAAGGGCGCCTCACATATATAGTGTTCAAACAAGTGGGAGATAATTTGTTAGTTACATGTATGTTAAAATCAACTTGGGATATACCTACACAACCTTCAAGTGTCAATGTTTCAAGCTCAAGTTGATAAAAACTATTTGAATAAGGTGAGATTTATGGTGTAACATTTCAAAAGCAAACAACTGTCTCTGGTTTCTCAATAACAAGTAATATAATTCATTGCACTCCGATGATACTAGATTCACACAGTAAATCTCATGTGCTTAAAATTATTAAATAGGAAATAGACCAATTACATAAGTAACACCAACATAACGTAGACGGAAAACTGCACAAACGAATTGCATACATTGAGAGTTTCGAGATTACAACAACTTCACTTCACTATAACTAAAGACTCGGAGCCCGGCCTGCGTGCTCGGGGCGGAGGGCGCGGGGCGGGCCTAGGCCCACACGCGCACTGTGGTGTCCCAGGAGGCGGTGGCGAGCGCCGTGCCGTCGGGCGCCAGCTGCACGCGCGCCACGCGGTGCTCGTGGCCGCACAGCATGCACACGCGCACGGCGCGCAGCGCGTCCCACGCGCACGCCGTGTAGTCGCTGTAGCCCGCGAACAGCAGGCGCCCGCTGAGCGACCAATCCACCGAGTTGACTCCGAACAGCACGCTGTCCTTGCCGTAGCGGGCCACCTCGCGGTCGGCGCGCAGGTCGAACAGGCGGCATAGCGAGTCGTCGGAGCCGGACGCCAGCGAGTCGCCGGACGGGTGGAAGCGCACGCTGTTCACGTCAGACTGGTGTGTGTCGAAGGCCTGCACGGCGTGGCCGGAGCGCATGTCCCACACAAGCACGGCGCGGTCGCAACCGCCCGACACGAAGGTGTCGCCCATGTCGGACGGCGCCAGGTCGAGCGCCATGACGTCGGCGGCGTGCGCCTGGAAACTCTGCAGCAGCTGGCCCGTCTCCACGTCCCACAGCGCGCACGTGCCGTCGCCGCTGCCCGTGAGGATCTGCCGGTCGGTGTTGGGGAACAGGCAGCACGACATGTAGGACGTGTGCGTGGCGACGGTCCTCTTGCGCGCCAAGGGCTCCTCGTCGCCGCCGCCCAGCGGGAACACGCTCACTTTGTTGTCGAGGCCGCTGCGTACACGATATTTTATTGGTGAGCGAGTGTTATTAAATAAACTTTCAAGTGATTAAATATGGCACCATAGGAAACAACTCAACTATTTGTTGTGTACTTACCCTGCAGCCACCATGTTCCCCGAAGGTGCATATGCACATGCCATGACCCAGGTGCTAGGCATGGCAATGGTGAGCTCCTTGGTAGCCGTGAAAGCATCCCAGATAATAACTTTTCCATCCTGCAAATAATAAAATCGATAAGAAAAAAGTTTTAGGACACTAGAGATTGCTGGTTTTCTATTTTTGGAATGAGGTTGAAACAAGGATACATTTAAAAAATAGAATGATGCTTAGTGGTCTTAGCAAGAAGGGTATATGGAGTTGAAGTAATTTATCAGATGGACGTAGGACGTAGTATGTCCGGCAGACATGAACCATGATGTTTATATTTGAAGTCATAATTAATAAAAAATATAACCTAACAAGTAACAAAAGGTATTTTTGCGTGTGGCGGCGGGGCTTAGTAGCCTAGGGTGAGCCCAGCACCTTGGGCTAAGCTAATTGAGCCGAGGGGCCTCTTTGTACCCCTCTTATAAGAAGAGGGGACAAAAGAGCAGGGGGCAAGGGGTGAGGATGGGAACCTCACCCCATCGTACTGTCCCGACGTTCGAAGGGGTTGTTCTGTGGTGCGGGACAACCCCTCTGTGGAGGTAGCGTCGGTCCCTTGGGGGACTGACTAGTGACCAGCCGTCGAGGTGCCCTGTTAGTTTATTAGATCCAGGGCACCTCACCAAAGGCGGCACTGGTGGCACTCGCCGGGTTTTAGTGGGTAGAGCTGCGTCCACTTACCAGCTTTCGGGCGTAGCGAGTACCACATACCCGTGTGGGGAGACCCACTCTCCCGCAGGATGCCTCAGAGCATTTCCCGGAGTTAAAGAAAAAAAAAAGGAATTGTCGAATTTGTAGTTTTAATCTAATAAGGTAAGTTTATTTTAAGTAAATATTTAATGTACCTACATTCAACACAACCTTCAAAATTTCATTCATTAAAGACAAATAAAATTCTATGAAATCAACAATGAACAGATATATTTTCCGTAACAAATACTAGTTCAGACATGAAAAAACCTACATTCTAAAATAATTAAATCTATTATATTAAATTTATAAGTGGACTTTATGTTAGGTGTTGCTAGACAAATACATCAATACCTGGCGTCTCAATCATTATTAACAATAACTTACATTTAAAATAATATTTTGAAAGCAAAAAAGGGTTGCCCTTTTTTTGCTTTAGCTGCAAAAGCCATCACAACAAGCAATATATTGATCTGCTGCTAAGTCATGATCAACACACACAGGCATCTGCTACATTGAAAGGTTTGCAGGTACATTTATTTCTAAACTTCTGAAACTGCTATATCATCCACCACTTTTTGCTATGGTATTTTATGCACCTGTGAAGAAGATACTATATGCCGCTTGTCAGGAGACCAGTCTGAGCAGAGGACCTTTGCTTGGTGACCCTTCAGCACTCTCCGCAGTTTCAGGTTGGGGAATGTAGCTGGTTCCAGGCGCTCAGCAACACATGACACTACAAAATAAACAAGTACTGAACTTCATCAACATTAATATAGTCTAAAATCTCCCACATAATTATTGTAAGTTGCAATTAATTCTACTATGTAATATTGTTAAGTTATATTGTTTTCTAATGTTTGCGCGAATTTCACTCATTACAATGAAACAATTTTTACAGATTAATGATATATCATAATTTTAATAATTCCTCTCTACGCAGAAAGTCATAAGGTAGTTCGAATAACTTTGTAACGTTAGGACATCTGTCACCTCAGTCCTCCCGTGACCATGGTTGCTGTAAAGTATCCGAAACGTCGGGCTAGTAAAAATCTTAATAAACCGCGATAAAATCCATAAAAATTGTTTCATTATAATTGCCCCTCCGGAGTTTGAGATCCTCGGGAAGATTTATTATAAATTTTTACAGACATATGATATGTTGATCTTGATCTCAGAGCCGTTTTACTTGGTGGTATCTATAATTTTTCAGCTATGAAAGTTAATGATATCTTTTTTTTTTTTTAAAGATGTATGTGTCGATGTACAAATACTGCTACTTTGTATATGTAGATGCTAGGCAATGTAAGAATTTTGAGTTGTTTAAAAAGAGGCTTGCAACTCACTTCCGTTTTTAGATTGCAGATGGCGCGAATACATCGTTTTTGCGCTATGAAGGCTTTGTTTAACGATATTGAGTTACCCCATATTACTTAAATTTGATACAATATAAGCATGATAAGCTTTTAAGGCACTTGATATGTCGCATAATTTTGGTATGCGCCATAGCAGATATACGAATTTATATATTTTTGAGCATACTTTATCAATATGTTCATTCCATGTGCATTTGCTGTCAATGGTTATGCCTAAAAATATGGTAGAATTGTATTCAGTGAAAGTTTGGTTTTGATAACGTACATTTAGGTTAGCTTTTTTTGAGCCTTTGTTACCAAACTGTATGTATTTAGATTTAGACGTATTTACTTGTACATTATTACTAGAGAGCCATATAGCATAGCCCAATAGAAACGAAAAAAAAGCTATTTTCGTGGATTTTAGAAATTTATTTCTAGGACTCCAAAGATTTGATGAGCTAAAAGTGTTGTTACGGCCTTTATATTATGTTAGTAATCTTGTTTGTTAAATTATAGAAAGTAAAATAAAATATTATTATAGGTACATAGCTCCAATGACGTCAAAAATTAACTGTAATAAATGAGAATAAAGAAATCTTTTAAACATACGGGTAGCATCATTAAGCTTTTGTCTCTCCTCTTCTAATTTTTGTTTGAGCGCTTCAGCTTCCCGTAACAGAGATTCCAGAGTCTCTTCAGGGCTAACAGCCACGGCTGTATCTGCCGCCATCACTTATTCCTATTAAGAATACCACATCGTACACTAACCAATCATATTTCTTATACAATATTTAAATTACTATTATGAAATGTATATTTCTAACATTTCTAAGTTAATATGTACATCTCTTTTGGTAAATGTAGTATGAACTACTTTTTATTAGTTTTTACACAATCGATTTATCGATAACATCACTCTCTGTCAAAATATTTTTGACAGCTGTCAATACTTGATAGTGATAACAGCTGTAAATATATCCACAAAAATATTTCACATTGGTAACTAAACAATAAAAACAACACATGGGCAAAAGACTTGTATCCAGCTCTTAATAAATTAAAAACTAAAGAACACATTTAAAAATCAAACAGAATATTTTACTAGTCATTTTAATAATTAACTGGCTTTAATGGGGATGTTGACATTTTAAGGAATATTTTAATCAAAAATATATATTAGGAACCTAAAAACTAAAAAATAAAATTTAAATACCTCTAATGCTCTAATGCATATTATAAAAACTTGCATTTCAAATTTCAGTCCAAAACACTAACCCTTGTCACGTGAAGTCATAATAATGTTGATAAACATCGGTAAGTTTTGTATTGTGCGGTACCTATGTGTAGTACACACATGTAAGTGCACCGTGTAAGTACCATAATTCACGAAGGATATATACAAGCATAATGTGGCACTGATGCCGCACAACGCCGAATTGTGCCAATTTACTTAATAGGGATGTTGACAGTATTCATATAAAATATAATTTTGATGTTAATTAGTAGTTTCTATGATAGAATTCTGAAAAAAAATCCAATATTTTCCCTTATTTTCATTTGATTAAATTAATATTTAATAAATAAAATGTAACAAAATTTAAAATAGGTCATGTGATAATAAACGGAAATGACGTCGCCTGTTCCTATTTAGCGGAAGCGGAAGAATATTGACGTACTTTTATACACCATTTCCGTACGCAGTACATATTGTAAAAACAAATTTTTGGGCGTTTTGACAGTGTACACACACATAGGCACCGTACAACTATTATTAAACTTAGAAGCCATTTTTTATTAACGACAACTAGAATCATTTTATCATTTTTACGATGTTTAACAACATATGACGTCACGTGACAAGTGTTAGCGTTTTGGAGCGAAATTTAAAATGCATTATAATATGCAAGACTTTATAGGCATTAGACGTATTTAAGCAAAAGTTAATAATATTTAGGCCTCCATTAGATTTAGATATTTATAAATGATTTAAAAACATTTCTGAAAAATGTCAACACCCATATAATTGACAACATAAAGTACTAAGATCAAGTATCAATAGATTTGACAAGCTAATAATAAACCGTATTAGAACGAGATAACAACATACGAAAAATCCAAGAGTGACAGAGACATAGACACTTTCTTTTGTCTTTGTCAGAATATCACCCTTTGTTTGTTGGGCACATCCTTGTTGTTAAAAAAATTATCGACTAAATTTGAATGCCATACAAACATTCTCACTCGCGAACAGTTTATCAAATATGCCGCCATTTTGTACTACTTTTTAATTTGATCGGCTTATGTAGGTATGGTGATACCAGTTTTGTTATAAGCAGATTACCCAAGAATGTGGTATTATTTAAAAAGGGTGACTGGAATTTTCGAAATAAACACAATAAAAACAAATATGTTTATTGCTATCCTTAAAGGCTATGTACTATAGATCATACATATTAAGACGTATATAGCCTTCTTTTTTATTATTTATGTTTTTAGCGGTTTGTTATTATTCATTACATAATATTTTCGATAATCCGGAAAAATGCAGCTGTCTAAAATTACAATAAATGTTTGGTTAGGGCTAATGCTTATAGTTATCTATCAACCTTTACCAGTTTTTTATTATTTTTAATTCACTTGTTTCAAGAAAATAAGTAGACTTGTTACTATGAATGTGGTATCCCTGTAAAATTTGCCTGTCCCTTTCGGGTATACGCGAATGTCAATTCCATATTATACTTGTTCCTAGATAAAGTATACAGAGTACAGTAGTGCTATTCTGTAAGAGTCATTTTCTAGGCTGTGCGCAGCGTCGAGCTCGTCGCTGCGACAGCTTTAAACTCTACGACGAGCGCAGCGCTGAGCACATCGGTATTCTGTAACTACGATGCGCTCGTCGACGAATTCGTGGCTGTGCGTGAGAGCGCCCTCTCAGCGCTGTGACGTCGTCGAGCTCTAGGACTTGACACAAATGTCTTGACAAAATAATCGGTAAATATCGGTTAACTGTTTAGTAAGCGATAAAAATAGAAAATAGGGTTTTTCTTGATAATTAAGCACAATATATTGTTATTACTTGCTTTTGCATTAAAACGTAAGATTGAAGCATTTTTTATTCATTAATATGTCCTAAAATCTTATTTTCCAGTTGTAAATTGACATTTTGCAGAAAAAAGGTTTTGTTTGTTTTGTTTTTAAGTTTTAGGCGATAAAAGGTTACATTCCTTGAAATTTATATATTATTTTTGAATTAAATCATATTATGTCGTGGCTAATAATTGTCAAGTATAGGTATTAAGTAGTTCCGTAGTTATGAAACTCGTGTTTTATGGTATAAAATAATAAACATATGAAACGTACGCTTTCTTTATTTATTTTTAGAAGTTTATTTATTATAACAAGATCATAATGTCAAGAAATTGTGCAGTCTCATCTACGGCGCAAGTGGAGAAATCATTGGAGTGTCTGGAAGAGAGACGCTGTCTTGTCACAAGGTCCGCTCGAATCTCGCATACTCGAAATCGTACACGAGCGGCTTGGCAAGATGTAGCTTAATAGCGACGCTAGTCGCATATCCTAAATCACCTAGAATTATAAATAAAACTATTAACTTATTATTGCCTTACATTAAAACAAAATAAAATATTTAAAATATTATTTAGTTCGTCTATGCTATAGGTTTTTATATTCTATACTATATAAGAACATTTTTCTATGATTTCGGCGACACATATTATTATTACATTAATAATTATTATAAAATTATTATAAATTATTACATACGATAAATTAAAACAAAATTGGGTTATATATTTACCAAAAATAATAATAAAAAAATAAGGAAATTTTACCTGTAATAAGAAAGACGACATTAAATTATATTACAATGCCGATTTTATATATATTTATTTTGATAATATTATATTCTTTAGACCACAGAAACGTAGTGTTTATATACTCTTTACTTTAGACTGTTCACAAAATTATTTTCGTTTATCATGACACCTAACATTTTTTATTCCCCTATGCCAACGATACAACGTAAGGTTTTATATAAATTAAAGAAAATCATTTTTCTAAGTCGTCCCTTTTTTAGCTTCTTTCAATATATAAAGCATTGTAAAAAGTCACGTTACCTTACTTACTAGTTTTATGTCTAAAATATGTTTAAATTGTAAATAAATAAACACTCTTTACATACTTTCACCCTGAAAAATTAAGCTTTTGGATTTGACAGTAAAAAGCGAGGCTGTAGGCGAGGCTGAGAGGCGAGCTCGACGCTGATTTTTGTTACAAAATACCAAAATGTATGAAGAAACGTCAAAAACTCGCCGTAGAGTATTTCTTGTCCCTCCCGTCACAGCCTTGGCGGCGCTAGTATATGTTCGACATGGTTTGACGTACTTAGTGAATATCAAATTAAATTCACAGCGCTGTCACAGCGTTGCGACAGCGCTGCGTTTCTTACAGAATAGCACTACAGAGCATTAAAATAGTCTGTGAAATGTGGTTTTCACATGAAGTTAGGAAATAAGAGGAGATGCCCCTTTCTTTAAACTTACAGCTATAAGTGAGTGCCTGATCCGCCATCTTGAGTGCTCTTTTCATAGTAGTATTCTCTATATATACCTCAGATTAAATACCTATAGATGGAGTAATGAAATGACCCTGAATGTTAGAGCGAGATCACTAGTTAACAAACCTTTGTACAAAATAAAGACAAAAGACATTTTTTGTCATTGTCACTGTGGCCGGATTTGCTGTTTGTCAAGATCGGAGTTTTGACAAACGTTGAGCGTTGAGCGTAGAACGTAGAGCGTTGAGACTTTTCGGTATTTTTGTGACTAGAAGTGTATTTTGAGACATAAACTCATTGTATATTAGTGAATTTAGTGTAAGTGCGATGGTTAGTAATAAAAGTTAATAATATTTAGGCCTCTATTAGATATTTATAAATGATCTATAAACATTTATGAAAAATGTCAACATCCCTATTGGAATTTGGAACGTGAAAGTTTTCATATGCACCAACAGAGTGCACTAAGTTTAGTTTCGAAAAAAAATTGTGAAAGAAAGTGTTTTTCTTTTATTTAAAAAAAAATAAGTAGTATAAGCTCATACCTTCTTATTTTTTAACAGTCTGAATTAGCTTTTTATTATTTCTAAAAAACTTCGACTAGACGAAAGCTTTATTTAAAAATAATAATAAACAATAATGACTAACGATAATTTAAATAAAATTTCGATCCTTGATACCAACTTAAAGAAAAAAACACTTATTAATAAAATAAATACCTCATCCCGCGAATGCACTGCCGCTTAATGCGCGAAGTGCTGTAATTGGAAATCACCCATGGAGTGCAAACTCTGTGTATGAAAAGTCCGTCGACAAATAAGGATGGCACCACATTAGCATCAGGTGCTCAAACTTAAAATATATCTATTAAAAATTATACAAAAACCAGAGAAGTGTCCACTAAAATATTAAAGAAATATGTTTGAATATTAGATATAAATTATAGCCGTTTGTATTCTGACGTCCTACTAATATTATAAAGGCGAAAACGACTGAATTCATTTGGCTGAAAGTTGAAATGGTGATGGCTTATACCTTGGATTAGGACAAATGCTATAAAAATAATCACCATCAACCCAGGTACGGTTGTAAATCTAAGTTAACGCAGGCTTTGAAGGTGTGTGAAGTTCACCAACCCGCATTAGGCCAACGCATCGGTGAACTATGGCCCAAAACCCTCCTCACCTGACTTCGAGGAGACCCGTGCCCAGCTGTGGGACATATAAGGGTTGATATGATTATTATGTTTAACTCACTTTACTTAAAGGTTTCATAAAAAATAAATATATCAGTGGACACAATTAATTCATAATCTATAACTATACATTTTTTATCTATTCTTAACATAAAAAGTCGATTTTTAATTTCTGTTAACTGAAAACATTAATCTCTAAACATTAGTCTCCGGTGTTGCGCTCCGAACCATCTTTCTTAAAATTGACATAAAGCTGTTCGATGGCCTCAATGATCTGTTGCTGAGTTGCCAATAAATCTTCCATTGAATTTTTTTACTTGATATTCTCTTGATAGGTATTTGAAGAAGCGTGCCCTGATAGTTCATTGAGACTAACTTGATACGTCCCGGTTATCCAGTATCGCTGCAATCCTTGATACACAAGGATTGATACACATGAATCAAGTTCGGTCTCATCGCGCATCGGACACGGACGTGCCTTATAAAGTGCACCGTAGACTTACGTACTTAATTAATGTTCAGCGCGGCTATACGCCGCTGCCCGCTCGCGTCGCTATGAGTTCGCAACTCATAGCCAACGAACTGTTGGCGTTCATACAACACGCCATCGACACGATGGATGAAGTTAGCATCTTACAAATATGTAAGACTAACTTCAAAGAAGATGACATAAGCAGCGGCAGGCGACTGCTGTACGAGGTGCTGGGCAAGCTAGACCAGATGCCGTCTCGACGGAGGGACGTTACTGAGAAGAATGTCCAGGACATCATCACGAGCTTCGTGGCGAAGGAGATGCATAAGCTGCCCCCCGTCACGTTCGACCACGTCGACGTCACCAGGCTCCTTAAGGATCATCTTCCTGAAGTCGAGCCTAACAGAAGTGCAGTCCAGGTTGGAGGTCTCAGACAGGACCATTCAAGATCTGCGTGCCGAGGTAGTGTCACTACGTAATGCTATGTCGGCAAGTAGGTCACCTGAAGAGGCCTCGAACGTGAACATGCGTCGCGGGGCGCAAAATGTCTCCGTCTGCAGTTTTGCATCGGCGGACTCCGATGCGTCACCGCATGCCATCGAGTGCGATGCCCCGGCGGTTGCTGCGAGTGTAAGACGCGCTTATGCTGACGCGGCTGCTAGCTGGGCCGCGGCTCGTCCACGTAGCTGCACCGCACACCCGCCCGCGCCCTCCTCGGCGCCCCCCCGCGCGGCTCTTCCACGTGCCACGCGTGCTCCGTGCCCCGCCCCGCAGCCCGCGCCTGTTGCGCAGGCGCCACGTCGGGATGAAGACGGTTTTGAGATGGTGAAGAGGAAGAGACGCCATCCCAGAATCAACAAGAATCGCTGCAAAAACACCACAAAGGCGGAGAGCATCGCAGAATACGTGCGCCGGAAGTTGCAGTACTGTCCGAGGGTGCAGGAGCTGGAGTCGCGCCGCAACGTCAATTTCAAGGCGTTTGTGGTGCGAATACCGACCTGCTACCTGCAGGAAGTTTTACAAGAAGACTTCTGGCCTCAGGATGTGGTGTTCCGTCGCTTCCGCGGAACAAACGCACGAAAACGTAACATTAGGAAGTTTTACTAACATAATTTTAAGGTTTTATTTATACTAACACTAATGTAATATAATATAATATGTATGTTAGTCTGTAAGGTATATATCTATGGGCCATAGTGCCTGAAAATAAATGATTATTATTATTATTATTATTATAAAGCTTTACTGATTCAGTCCACACGCGAAACACTCTTGATTTTGTGAAGTAGCGTGAATTTTTCTAAGAATCGAAGGACCAAAAAATGCTCGAAGGACCAATAAGGATGTGAGGTCCTTGATAAACCCTACACCTTTTCACTGATAGTCTGTTTGAGATGATAGTTGAGAAATTATACCCGAGTATACAACTGGTCACTGATTTATTTACTTAATTGATTATGATATATGATTGATAGGCGCCAGCATGCCCGAGTCCCTTGATAATATCGGACGTACCTACTGGTTTTAATAAATCGCGCAGCTCGCGGAAACGCTGATGCAGCGAAATGTAAGAGTTGCACCGTACAGCTATCCTTTAATAAATATAATAATAATTATTATATTAATTTCAATTTTTTATTATTTAAAAATTTCAATAATTGAAAAGAAAAAAAATAAAGTGACTTGCGTTTTTTAGCTGACTTACCTTTTTTTTATCGCAGGGAAATCCTTATGGATGCAGCCAGAATCTTTGGGTAGATCCTGACCCAATGTGGGACTCGCACCTGGGATTGAGGGTCCCGGATATGCAGGCAACAGACGGGATCACCGCAGCGACAGGCTGGCCTCGGCGAAGGCCAGACTAGTACTCGTAAGAGGGGACTGCCCGACCGCTACAAAGCAGTCCCCAGGACGTCGTGCCATACTGGGCCCAGGTTCCCATCCTGAACCCGACACGAGCACAGGGGCGTTACTGGAGGCGCACCAAGTAGCGCCTCCTACGCACCTCTGTTCGTCGCCCGCGGGGGGAGGCCTCGTCGGCGGCCTCCTCTCTCGCCCGTTCTTCGGCCTCCTTCTGGGACATTACTGCCTCGCAGAAGGAGACAAGTCCCCTCCGATGACCGATGTCAGATCATGACGCAGCGCCGCCCATCTCGGGCACACCTCGAGGGTGTGCTGGGCCAAGTCCACCGCCGCGCCACATACGCCACATACGCCACACAATAACATTTTTTTTTACAAACTACAAACGGGCGGGAACACAAAATACAGATAGTAATAAAAACAATTTATTGGTACAAAAACAATATCGTGCGATCGAAGCGGTCGGGTCGACGCCCGCCGCTGCCGATGTCTACTGTCGAGTGTCGACTACGAAGCTGCTAGTGCACCGGCGAGGCCCGCGTGCTCGTCAGCTTCGCGCTAGATGAGGCCCGCCAGCGGCGACCGGGCGAATATCATAAGCGCGCGGAGAGCAGGGTGCGCCCTTACAGCGTCACCAGGTGGAGGTCCACGCCCCAGCCGGTGGACGCCACCCAGCGCGGCGCGGCGGCCAGCAAGCGCGCGTGCGCCTCGTGCAGGCGCGCCGGCCCCGCCATGGCGTGCGCCGCCAGCGCCGCCTGCACCCACTCGCCATCCCCGGCGGCGGGCGGGTCGCGTCGCAGCGTGCACAGAACGCGCCACGGCTCGGCGGTGTCGGCGCGGGCCGAGTGCAGCGCCAGGAAGTAGGTGCGGCGCGCGCCCCAGGCGGGTCCCTCGGCGGGTGCGGCGCCGAGCGGCTCGCAGTGCGTCACGCGCACGCCAGCCGCGGGCGCTAGCACCGCCGTCACGTGCGCGGCGCCGCCCAGCCGCAGCTCGAGGGCGCGCTCTGCAGGCGCGGCGGGCAGCAGGCGCGCGGTGAATGCTAGGCGCACGAGCGGCGCGGCGGGGGCGGGCAGCGAGTGGCCGCGCGCCACCAGCGACAGCACGGGCAGGTAGTAGGGCGCGCCACAGTACACCCAGCGCGCGCAGTCGGCGGGGTCTGTGGCGCGCGCGGCCCGCACGCCCGGCACGTGGTCGTCGAGGGAGTGTGGCGTGTTCACGTCCAGCTCGGGGATCCAGTAGAAGTGGTCGGCCGGTGCGGCGTCGGCGTGGCTGACGCTGGGCGCGCGCGCGTGCTCCGTGCGGCTCGTGTGGAACACCATAAGGCGCTGCGGCCGCTCCTCGGAGTACGGCGCCGGCCGCAGCGCCAGAACCAGCAGAGTCGCCGCCACACTCACGCCCACCATGCTGTACAGCTAAAAATTAAATGCTCGTTATTTAATGCAAATTTATGCAATCCCGACTGTACCGAAGTAGTTCAGGTTCGACCTAACTGCCTGCTGGATCTGCACCACATACTAACCCCCCGGGCTGTACCGGAAACGACGAGAAACAGGGTCAAAACTGAGTATAGGGTCGCATTCAAGAATGGTTTGCACTCATCGGGCAGATTAGTATCCAGAGATCAGAGGTCTTTAAGTCGATATTGCCTGTTACAGCTAGAGACTAGATTTAGATTTCATAGCTCTTGTACAACAGCAGTATGCTAAACCAGCCCGATCTACTATCAGAACCGAAGCGCTACAGTACACCTACATAACTTTAGTTTGCTCAAGATGTTGATGAAGACCTGTCACAAGATGACAAAAGATATGACCACCTTCGGTCACAGCAACATACACTGTTGCTATGTTGGCAAGTCTCAGAAAGAATAGTTGATATGTTGATGCGACTGAACAAATAAAGGATAATGCACGTTGGGGAAACAGCGCTCGCAAGTACGCCGCGCATCTCCTGCGATTCACTCCGCATAGCAAGGGGGGGCCAGGAGTATAGGATCTCTTAAAGAGTGGTACTAACCAGCGGCGCAGGCCGACGGGCCGCCACCACCAGCGGCAGCATCCAGCTGCACGTCAGCAGCGTCAACGCCGCAACGGCCAGTGCCATCATCACCTGCAACGGGACGCCCAGTCGTGAACAAACGTTAGCGAAATAAACTAATCAATCGATCAGGTCGAGCGGCGGCACTCACGTCGGGCGGCAAGGGGGCGGTGCCGGCGCGGCCCATGATGGGCACGAACATGTCGAGCGAGCCCATCGCCAGGTAGGCCGAGTGCACAGCCGGGACCGTCGCCGCCGCCGCCGCCGCCAGCGCGGGGCCCGGCTCGCGCGCGCCCAGCGCCGCCGCCGCCAGCGCGCCCGCCGCCGGCAGCGTCCACAGCGCCGGCACGAACGACGAGCGCACGCCGCACAGCAGCCCGGTCAGCAGCGCGCCGCCCGCCAGCAGCGCCAGCGCGTCCCGCCACGCGCGCGCCGCCGCCCAGCCGCGCACCGCGCCCCGTCCCACGCGAGCCCACTTGCCCGACGTCAGCCGAGCGTCCGCCCACGACCCCGCCAGCGCCGGCAGTGCGTACAACGGCAGCAGGAGCGCGGGCCGCGCGAAGAAAGACAGGCGCGCGCCCGCCGCGTGCAGCAGCAGCGCCGGCACCAGCGCCGCCGCCAGTCCAGCTAGCTGCGCCAGCACGGCCGCGGCGGTGACGCGCGCCATGCCCCGCACCCACTCTGCGCCGCCCAGGTACAGCTCGGCGCGCGCGGCCGCCGCCGACTGCCGCAGCGCCAGCGCCACGCCACCCAGAGCCAGCAGTGCGGCGGCCACGGCGGCGGGCGGCCGCGCCACCACCACAAACGTCCCGAGCACGTCGAAGAAGACCGGCTGCGCGCCCGCCTCGGGCTCCGCCTCCAGCCGTGGTCCGGCGAGCACGGCTGCACAGAGAGGTGTTTAAGCGGGCGCGGGGTGCGGCGGGCAGGGCACGTAAGGGGCGGGGCGCTACGTACCGTGCACGAGCGCCAGCACGTTGTCACCGGTGCGCTGCAGCGCGGCGGGCGGCACGCGCTCGGCGGTGTCGAGGCGCGTGTGGTACACGTAGCCGTTGCTGCTCCAGGCCAGGTCGAGGCCAGACAGGTTGCCAAAGTCGCGGAAGATGCGGAAGTCAGTGTCAGCGGGCACGAGCCCGCTCTCGAACAGCTCCTGCGCCAGCGAGCTGGCGAAAGGACGCGGCGCCGCGGCGGCGTAGGCCTCCAGCAGCCAGGGCTGCGCCGGGCCCGCCTGGAACAGCACCTCGCGGCCGCCCGCGCCGCACGCCTCTAGGTTGACGAAGGCGCGGGCGGCGCGCGCCCAGGGATGCTGCGTGATGAAGGCGTGCGAGGCCTGCATGATGTTCTCCTCGGCACCGTTGAGTAGCAACAGCACGTCGTGCCGCAGCGGTCGTGGTGAGGCCACCAGCGCGCGCAGGGTCTCCAACGCCACGGCACAGCCCGCGCCGTCGTCGCTCGCGCCTGTTCCGTTAACATTATCACCCTTCATAATGTATCCAATTGTCATCAACGATCAAAGTGTAATAATAATAATATCTATTGCCTATGGACGCTTTTACACCACGTCAATGTCCCGTGGTAAATTCTCGAAGAACTTGTGTTACGGGTACCAGACAACGGAAATATATTTAATACTTTACAATATATCTAGACACGGAAGTATAAAGCACTTAAGTCAAATGTTTATACAAATAAAAATTTTACACGGCAAGGTTTTAATTGTTTGGTGTAAAAAAAATATACTAGGGATTTTGTTTTTATTATTATTTAGTGTATAATTAGAAAGTGCACAGATATTACAATAATTATTTTTAGCCTATTATTATTATTACTATAATTATCGGACTTAAGTTATATCGAACACAATGAAAATGCTACATAAGTGGTTTTTACCGTGTAATATGTACATGCCTTTTGTAGCCTAACCTAATGTAGCTTACATTTATTTTTTTAATTATAAAATAAAAACACAAATTATGTAGATGAAACCTAATATTAGATAGTTACTTATTTAACACTCACTCACTCTCTTCGGAATCTTGTAAATCTGGATTCTAATGAAAGAGTCTAATGTACAAGCTGTAGTGATCAAATTTTGGTAAAAATTGTGAAAACATTCCGGTATTAAAGGTAATAGCGATAATATGTCGCGTTTTTTTTCGACACTTATCGGTACAGACATTGTGGTAATAGGTAATAAGGTGAAGCTTTTTTCTTGCCTCGTAACTCGTTTAAAGTTTATCGTTTTAAAATCATCATTTTTCGAAAGCGATGTTTTGTATTTTATAACACCGTAGACGGCGTCATAACAATGCCACTTCACATCATGCCATTTAAAATTATTGCCCTTAGTATCTTTTTTTCGAGAAATCAGTGCCCCTTTCAAGAGACTCGCAAAATCAAAAAAATCAGTCTGACCCATTTCTTTTACAGTAAATTTTTTGCTGCTTGAGCGTACTAATTGCAGCCAAGCATGTGGGTGATAAATTTGTAATTCTATCTTTTTCTTCTTTTTTTCAATAATAGCATGGTCTAAATCTACCTCCATGTGTGTATGACCTGGTACCATAAACTTGTGATGTATACATTTTATCCTACTCCCACGTGGGAGTTCTTATTCTGTCAGCCACAAGTATCCGAGTACAAAGTAATATCGGTAATGTACTCAGGTAGATTTTGTAAATATGCAAATAAACAAGATGCGATTTGTTGACTTGTTTCTCTTTATACGCCATATCAGCAGCCAGGAGATGTGAGTCGTGTTCTGTTTGAATTTTTAATTTAGCTGTTTCTTCAGTGGCAATGTTGAGCTTAATTTTAAAAACGTCACAGTTGTGACACGTGTCAACTTTCGGTTTTTTAAAACTTAAATTCAATAGATGGAATTCTCTGCAGTATATTTTATTACTAACAGGGTTTTGATGAGACGCTGAATACAGTGAATACATTTTCGAAATGGTCAAGTGCGATGGTAAATATTTTCGGTTGATTTTACGTCTAGTATCATGGCTTTCATACAATGGAAAAGAGTTGATATGATTAACAACCTCTTGAATTTTTTCTTCAGAATGTTTGTTTGAAGGTGTAGCCTTTCCACGTTCATCAGTTTTCACAATACCACTCACGCTGTTACGTTTTTTTTAAACCAATTAATTTTATAAAATTATCACTTACTGATAGGGTTTTTGTGAAGCAACCTTGACATACGGATATCTTTTCATTATTTATATTAAAATGATACTTGTATGTATACTGTCTAGATTTTTGCTTTTCTACATATTCAGTTCGACGTCGCTCAGTTTTTTTTTCTTGTATGTTCATCAATGAGAATAATGATACGAACCGAGATTCCAAACCTCTTTATGAATAATTGCACGCTGTTCGTCACTTATTTTGTCTCGACACTTATTTCGACAGGCAGGTAATTCTTGAATTTGGCGCTTTTCAATTTTTTTCCCCGAAACTGTGACATAAGCTTGACCAAGATTTCTTTTTTGTTTATTTTCTTGCTTTCTTTTTCTGCTGTGCACTGATTGAACTTGTTGTTGCACTGGGGCATTTTCAATTGATATATTATGTGCCGATAACGGTATATCTATTGATGTCTCAAGACTAGAAGTACTTCATTTATCAAAATAACAAAAATAGGTACTTATCACTAACCACTTATGTCCGATTTACGAGCTAAGCCGCTGAAAAAGAAATCATAATGCAGCAATAATAACCACTTAAGTCTAGTTAAGTTCTTATTATCGCCGCTCGCTGTACAACTCAAACATAAGTTATATGGAGCAGGCATTTTTTATATATGAATTAAACATCGTTGACTTGCGTGCTTATTCCAGCCGGTGTATCGAACAAAAACATGATGCCTGTGAATTTTTCAGTTTTTGACCAAAAATTGACTTAAGTTGTTTTGGCCGCCGTGTATAGATATTTAACTAGCTGTTCCTCGCAGCGTCGCCCGCGTTAACTTAGATTTACAGCCGTATACGGATTGATGATGATTATTTATCTATGGACGGGCGTATGACTTTATTTTATAATATGTAGTGATTAATACCGTATTTTTGTATATAGCTTTTACATTACCGCTTTATAATTGGTATTTTTTTTAAGTATTAAAATGGATGTAGGTACCTAGTATGTTATATTTAACATAATATAGACATATTATGCCATCGCGGACTTTTCAGTAGGCATATTTAGGATACACAATTCTACCATTGATACAATAATAATTATCCTAACTTTCGGAACCGGGGCCGGGCCCGGCTCGGACGCGAGGCGCAGCATCACGGAGCGCCCGACCCGCGCGGCTCGTTCGAAATCACGGTGTCGCATTATTTTGATTTTGCTATATCTCCTAAGATATGCATTTAATTTGCATAATGCTCAAGCTAACTAACATATTTAAAATGATAAGGATTAATACCACATTTGTGTACCTAAATAGTTTTCCAATTACAGCTTTATAATCGCCCATTTTTAAGTATTAAAATGTTATCCTTAAGAGATACACATACGCCATCGCGGACCTTTTTGTATATCTTTCTAAGGTGATTTAAAGTTTTAAAGTCTAAGCATACATACAGCTGTCTGTATGTAGGGAAGCGACTTTGCTTTATACTATGTAGTGATACTTTACTATACACATATTTAATATTTTTATTATATAATACACATCCGTGACCCAGGAACACATAAAACTTTTTGTTCCCTAGCAGGATTCGATCCCGCTACCTACGGCTTGAGTGCCGACGCGCTAACCATGGAGCCACAGTAGTCGTCAGAATAATGTTAAAATATAAGCTTTTTACTAAATGCACACGAATATCCCCCGTTGCTCGACTAATAACATTTATCAACTTTCTGTTAAGACTATGGATAAAAGCATAGATATGAACAGAAAGCAATCACGTTATGTACTTTACGTACACTCGGCGGTCGCGCTTTGCTTGTTGTTGGCTTATGCACAAAAAACGATCGTGGTAGTGATACTCGCATCTATTTAAACTTATAATTGATAAATAATATTATACTACCGTTCAAAAGTATTAGGCCACGTGCATTTTTCATTATATTGTCAAGATAATACAACTATAACTATTTTATTTGGTTTCATTGTTTAAACTTTAAACATAACCGCAAAAGGTTTATTTAAAACATTAATGTCTACAATCTATTGTTATTTTTCGAATCCAGGTCATAAAACCTAAAGAATGTCATCGAAATTTCTTTGAAGTTGCATTCTTAAGTAAAGCTAATGTTACAGACATTTTTTTGAATAATAAACTTATATACTGCCAAAGGAGAGACTGATAATTATTTTCCATTAGTTGTCTGATGTAATTTGACCAGAAAACCCACGTCCTATATACTCTATAGTACAGATCGTTGAGTTTCAATATGAATTCCTAGTTTTTAATTTCTACCTTTTTTATTTTAGTAATATTTTTTTATGTTAGTTGAAATAAAATAAAATAAAATAAAAAAATAAAATTAAATAAAAGGAAGGAATATTCTGAGGAGATGAAAGGTATAATTATCGGCCTTCATAAATCTGGAAAAAGTAGTCGTGAGATCTCAAGGTTGCAGAAGATACCAAGGCAAACTGTTGACTATATTGTTAAGAAATTTGCGACTCAAGGAACAATTCGCAACAGTCGTCGTTCAGGCAGACCCAGAGCTACAACTTCTAGTGAAGATTTAGGCATAATCGTAAGAAGCAAACGTAACAGGCGTCTCACTGCACCCGAAATCGCAGCACAATTTAACGAGGGCCGCGATAAACCAGTCAGTGTATCCACGGTCAAAAGAAGGCTTCTTGATGCGGGTCTTAAGGGATGCGTAGCCGTCTCAAGACCGCTTCTTAAAGCTATAAATAAGAAAAACTGTGGGCTAGAGAATACAAGGATTAAACAGCTGCCGACTGGGAGAAGGTCTTGTGGAGTGATGAGTACAAATTCGAAGTTTTTGGTTCAAAAAGGAAAGTTTTTGTTCAGCGGCATCCGAGGGAAAGGCGGAATGAAGCTTGCATACTCGACACTTGCATGCACATGACTTCAGTTAAACACGGAGGAGGCTCAATAATAATTTGGGGCTGTTTTGGCGGCTCTGCTGTGGGGGGTCTTGTCCGAATACAAGGAATTTTAAAAAAAGAAGGATACAAAAACATTTTGGAAAATAAAGTTTTACCTTCTGGGTCCCGCTTAATAGGACCACATTTTTTTTCCAGCACGATAAAGCATACCAAAGCATAAACACGGGGCACGGCTGCTTCGGAAGGTATCTGTGGAAGGTAGCAGGGGCGGAGGACTCGCCAGGGTGTCATCACTGCAACAGCAGCGAAGACACCGCAGACCACACCCTGGCGGAGTGCCCTGCTTGGGCTGAGGAAAGGGCGCCCCTCATCGTTGAGGTTGGCGCGGACCTGTCGCTCCCTGCGGTCATCCGAGCGATGACTGTCAGTGAGAGCATGTGGCAGGTGGTCCTCTCCTTTTGCGAGAACGTGATGTCGCAGAAGGAGGAGGCAGAGCGGGAGAGGGAGCGCACAGCTGCCCCTACCCGCAGGAGAGCACGGCGGCGACAGGTGGTCGCACCGTCGTGAGGGACCTGTGCGCGGCCGATCGGGGGATCTGCCGCGCGCGTATAAGGCCCGAGCTATAAGGCACCCTTATGTGTTCAGGGTGCCTTAAGCGGAGAAGGAGGAGGGGACGCCATCCCCCGCCTCCAGAGAAGAGTGCCGGATGGCACACCGTTGTGGCCTGGTGAGGACGTCCACAGCTCCCTCGCCGGGTCACCCACACGACGAGAACACCGCTGGGGTTTAGTGGGTAGAGTCTGCGCCCACTTTACCATCTTTTCGGGCGCAGAGAGTCCCACACAACCCCCGGGCTCCCCCGGGCCCGGTGGTATGAGGTACGGAAATGTTCTCCTACATCACAGGAAGACCTTTGGAGAATAATACAAGATGAATGGAGAAAAAAGAAAACAACATTAGAAAAATTAATAGCCAGATTACCAAAGCTATGCGAGGCCGTTATAAAAAGCCGAGGTGGGCATATAGATGAGTCTAAAATTTTAAAATCTATTTCAATTAAAAACTTGTCTTGAAAATAGCCAATAAATGATTTAAACTAATATAAAGTCGTTTCATTTCCTTAAACTTTTACTAATAACATTTTATTATGTGGCCAAATACTTTTGAACGGTAGTATACCATTTTAACATTAATAAAAAATAATAATTAGGTCCTCCTCGTAATCAGGAGGAGGGATCGAGGATGAATGTGTAGCGATTACAACTCCATTTGAGCACTAGTTGACGTGTCCCACAACAGTTTTACGACCTTCAAACATTTTCTAGTTCAGATGCTTGTATTAAGAGGACGAGGAGGAATCCTCTTCAATATATTTCGGTAATTCAAAAACAAATGAAAAATCACATTTAAGCCTCTTAACATTTACAATCGTAGTATTGTTTTGAGCTAATAACCTTGGTGAGTTTTTGCTGTATTTTTTTTTTGTAATTTTGTTAGTTGCGCTCATGGAAGCTATATAAGTATATAATTTGTAAATGTTGTGTACAGACTACAGATGTAATTGGGCGTCAGATTTCATTGTAATTTGTTCAATATTCTAATTATCTGTTGTCTGTTTCTGTACCCTTTAAATAAAATAATCTGCTATGCGGATGACTCCCTCGTGTACGCGCGAGTACGAGGCTATAGGAAGGCGGCGCGGCCGGCCGAGGTCGGCTCGACCTCGTGATCAGTGGCCGAGGCCAGACCTGAGAAGATTGAAGCCCTTCTCTTTCGCGAGACCGGGCGGAAAAGACCCCCACTGGGGGCTGCCCTCCAGATCGGAGGGGTGAGGGTCAGGATTAATATGGGGATCAAATATGTGGGGTTATAGCGGCCGATTATAGCAGCCTCTTCTGCCAGTTCCCGGTCGAGTTAACGAAACGGAATCGAACCAACGAAACGTCATCAATATTGAGGCTGTTATGTCCCGCTCAAACTGACCAGATCTACCCGGTTACTCGTATCCGTTCCCATGAGATTGTAGACTCGACTTAGGATACGTAAGGTATAATAGAAGGGATTCGAAGGAGAAAAAAAATTGAGAATGGCACGTAATAGCCCATAGATAGGATCGTTTCGGGCCAGGTAGGCGGCAGGCGGCGGGGCAGGTGGCGCGACCTTCATCGCTCGGCCCATTAGCAGGGCTACAATAACTTCAACGGCACGTTATGGCGGCCGCTGCCACAATTGGTCCAATTACTGTATCACGCCTCACGCTCGCCGCACGACGTTAAACACCTCATTAGCCTCCTCCTCCCTGTACCTTCGCCTTCTCAAACGATTCAACACTCGGCTTCATTCCTCTGTTTATTACTTGAACTCTCACAAAACAATACTTATGTCCATATGTGGGTCATGTTAAGTGGTGGGCAGCCTGATCTCGTACCGGTAACAAGATCTAACGAGCTCACCTTAATGTTTGTATCTATACAGATAAATAACATTGGAGTGTCTGTTTGTAATATTAAAATAACAGTTTTTTACTAAATGCATATGGATATATACGCGGTACATATAATAATATTTTTATTTCAGGCCACATAGCCGAGACTTGGTTAGTAACAATATTCTTATAATCTATAGGTTAGGTAGTAGGATGACAATACATATAATACATAAAATGAATTAATTAAAAAAGAAAATACAAACAACCGTTAAAATAAAAATTTCTAACTGGGGATAAGTGAGGTCCCCGACCCGGGCAACTAACACTATTGCGCCTGCTGTATGCAGGCCTATCCAGTGCCTCAGAAACGGAGAGTCCCACCGGCCCGCCAGTGTGCTCAAGATACTGTTGGAACTACCGCGCAGGCGACTCAACAGTGACACACACCACTTTCTAATGATGGCATTGAACCCATCAGTGTGAGCCTCGGCGAACATCCCGGATGCACTGCAGAAGCGCGGTAGACCCATCAGTATCCTGAACCCATTATTATATTGTATTCGCAGAGCACTGTACGCCCCCTTCGTATAGCTGACCCACAAGCTGCTCGCGTAAAACGACTGGCAGTATGCTTTAAACAGTGTCGTCTTTACCATAGCCGTGCATCGAGCGAACCTGCGCGCCAGCATATTACAGCGGACGGCCAGCGCCCTGCGCTCCCTTTCTATATCTTTTACATATACATAAATAGCATTTTTTTAAAAGCACGCATTTCAATAGATTCCAGAGCTTCAAGTTGGTGCTTTGGTGAGCCATACCAAAGATGCGAACAATACTCCATACACGATCGAACTTGTGCTTGATACAATTTGAACAGATGTTCCGGTGAAAAGTATTGCCTCAACTTTTTTTTATGTTAGTTGGATAGGCAAACTGGCAAACGTACCACCTGATGGTAAGTGGTCGACGTCGACCCATGAACATAAACTAGTATACCTTGAAGGACCCCAGGCAACTCATTTATGTGTTGCCTATCCTGAGACATAAGATGTTAAGTCTCGGTGCCAGTAGTTACACTGCCTGTCTTGCCCTTCTCTCCGAAACACAGCGAAGCTGTTTCACGGGAGAAACAAGCAAGATGGTGGTACCCATGCAGCCGGGAGCGCGGCACAGCGCTTCCCTCCCACCGGTACAATTAACCTTCGATAATATTTCCAGTTTTTTGGCAGCAGTGCCAGCCACAGATTCTATAAAAGAGTCAAAGTTTAAAGTGGGTTAGGGTAACCTCCAGAAGCTCAAGGTGGTCAGTAATCGGTACTGGTTCATTTCGGAAAGTTGGAGCCAGTAAGAAAGCGCTTCGTTTAGCGGAGAATAAACACGCTTGGGTCTTGGTAGCATTAAATTTGACCAGATTGGCATCACCCCAATCAGAGACCGCCTGTAATGCCAAATTTATGCGAGTGATCATGCCCTCTCTTTGAGAGTTGATATGAGCTTTAGTGGCGCGTGCATCAGATGTGTACCTCTCTACGGTGCTATCATCTGCGTAGCTAAAGATACCCGGACGCAGAAAGTCATTTATATGTAGCAGAAAAAGATTTGCAGAGAGGACTGACCCCTGAGGTACCCCGGCATTGATAGCCATGACATCGGACGAGCAACCCTCAAGGACAACACGTATCGATCTTTCTCTCAGGAAGTCAGATATCCAGACACGAAGCTGAGATGGTAAACCGTACGATGGAAGGCTGCTCAATAGGCTGTCGTGCCTACTCTATCGAAGGCTTTCGAAATGTCGAGGGATACAGCTATGGCTTCTCCGTGCCTTTCAATGACCTCACTCCAGGTATGTGTAGCGAGAAGATCTCCTGTTGACCGGTTTGGCCGAAAATCATACTGGCGATAATTGAGGAGATCATTCGCTTCCAGGTACGCTAGGAGCCTTTTGTCCAGTACAAGTTCCATAGTGTTGCAGGGTATGGATGTGAGAAAGGCGGAACAAGCGTATAAGAATTGATTTTTTTTTCTTTTTAAGGTAAAAAACTGTATCTTTTATTATTATGTATATGTTATTTTAAAAGGCTCAAATTTTGTTAAATCATTATCTATAATCTATGTTTGATGCTTGTTTGATGTTACAAACCTAACCAATGACCATTGGTTTGCTCTTGACTTGTATGTGATTTGTTTCCAATTTTATGTATTATTCTTCTTTTTTTCTTTTTCCTATTTTACTATGTAAACGTTTTTTTTTCTTTACCTACACTTATTTATTAATAATGCTAATAATATGTATTGTGGTGCAATGTCTGGTTTGCTGAATAAAGTTTTATTCTATTCTAATTGGAGCGAGCTCAGGCGCACAAGTCTTGAGTAATAAAACTGGTATCCCATCAGGGCCACTGGCTTTATTCACGTCTAGATCTTATAACGCTTTGCGAACCTCTGTTTGGCGAATACGTATATCTGACGTTTCTGTCTCGCATCTAGGTATACTCGGAGGTGCAGCTATCCAGCATTCAGACTGTCTCCTATCCGTGCTATGTGGTCATTTTTACTTTTGGAGTCGGTGTCAGCCAATGTAGGTAGGTAGGGTAGGGTACAGCTACAACTACAACACCGACTCCAAAAGTAACTATAATGACGTGGTAAACGCAAAGTTTGTACTTTAGTAGAAGATTAAGTTGATTATAAGCTGTAAACACAAATATTAAAGAAACACAGTTATTTTATTACTTTTTAGTTTAGTATTTTTGAAGTCGGTTTAAATTTTTTGTAAAATGTTTTTATTTGAGAACATAAAAAAGTAAAAAAGTGACGAATTGAGAACCTTCTCTTTTTTTTGAAGTCGGTTTAAGATTAACAAACGCACTAGTCGCCCCTACGATTTTCGAAAGTCCCCCATGATTTATCCGGGATGCCATCATCAGATCCTGGTTTCCTTATGATGGGACCACCCTTGAAATATCTCCTTATAAAAGAGTCATCAAAATCGGTTCACAATTGGAGGTAAATATCGATGAACATACACAAAAAATATACAGACGAACATAGTACTTCCTCCTTTTTGGAAGTCGGTAAAAATACTAAAATATCTAAGTTATTCTTTTATTATTCGATTCTAAGGAGGATTTGAAGATTTAAAAACATCGATCCAATTCGTTACAGATAAATATGATGATCTAAACTCTCGAACAGAGGAGATTCGGAACCGTGTATCAGCGTTGGAAAGCCGTTCAAAATCATCACAAAATAATGAATATCTGATAACAGAGTCGGAAAACACACTTGACACATTGGAGCTCAATTCCCGCCAGTGTAAACTTGAAGTTGTAAATATTCCGGAGAAACGGAAGAATGAGAAGTTGATTACTGTATTAGAAAACATTTCCGCCGTGAAACAGCCAATCACTAAGCACGATGTTGTCTCAATACATCGCGTAGGAGGACCCTAGAAGGGCAAACACGGCTGCAGCCCCGGGTTGCCATAAAAGAGAGGCCCCCACAATTCGGAGAAAAAGCAAATTCACACTAGTAGAGAATAGAGAAGAGAAACACTAATAAACAACTTTCCCTTTGATATTTTTTTTCGCGTTGTACCTTTACCTACAGTATCACATGACGCGTCCATCGGTCATCCAATGCCTTTAAAAGGAGTACCTACGGGACAACCATTCCATAAGGAGCCGGCCGGGGCGTGGCACCTCGCAGAGCTAATGGCGGCCGGCTTGCACGTCGTAAATGTGCGCATAGTACTCTATTAAAACTTATCTTCTAATATATTCGTTGAAATAAAACGATATCAAGGCCAATTTTATTCAAATTAAATCTTTATGATTAATAACGTATTTATTTGGATAAATATTAATATCATGATTATAAAAAAACCTTCGCAAATCATACATATAATAATAATAATATAACAAATTTGATAATCATGAAAAAGATAAAAGTCCCTAGAATATACGATTTGGAATTCTGTCATACATACGGTCTACCATAGACTTAGAATATACTAAATAGACCATGTTCATTGTTCACTCACTTACTCACTGGTTCTAACTACTCAATATAAACTCACTCTTTTAATGGACTGTATTTAATTTACTCACATATATAACTTTCTCTCTCTCTCAGACTCTAAACAATGCAAACATTAAGGGTACTCGTACGGTGCAAGTGATAGCGCGAGTTAGAAAAGTATTAGCGCCATCTATGGGTGGATGTGTGAACCAACTCCTCAAACATACTCCTCCGCAAAGGACCTCGTGTCCTTTCACACATTTGGTAAAGGACAAAGCTTGTTATTTGTCCTAGTGAAAATTCCTGACGCTGTACGGACCTCATACACTCTCGTCAGATTGTCTCTTCCAGGGTGTTTGGTAACAATTCTACCTAAAATCCATTTACTCACAGGGCAGCGTGAATCTTTCAGCGTTACCAAGTCACCTACTTCAAACTCCTTCACTGGTTTTGTCCATTTTGGCCTCTCTTGCAGTCTTGATAAATATTCCCGCTGCCATTTCTTCCAGAACATTTGCGTCATCGATTGTACCAACTTCCATTTCGATAGATACGTCATATTTATACATGTTACGACTAAAAAATGGGCGGGAGTTAGCGGCTCTAAATCTCCAGGGTGATCACTCATAGGCGACAAAGGTCTCGAATTCAAGCACGCCTCAATTTGAATCAAAAGGGTGCTCAGCTCCTCAAAAGGAAGTGTAGAATCTCCAATTGTGCGTGTGCGTGTACTCTATATTTTGGGAAAGCTTCAAACAAATGGTGAGTACTTCTTCGCGCTCTTCATATGTCACATATTTAGTAAATACTCTTTTAATCTCTTTTTTGTTTTCCAGGTGCAGCAATCTCCATCTCCATATCCAGGCGACGACTGATAGCAGTTTCTTCAAGGAAGAATATCTACGTAACAAGGTAAGTATCTCGACTTTTTCAGATTTTTCTACGGTAGTAGGAACACATGTAGTAGTCACACGCATCTCTTCCTCGGTCTCGAAAACTTGTTGTGTTGGTATTTTAAAATCTTTCTCTTGCAGGAACGATGGTCCCTTTAGCCACAGTATGTTCTCTTTTAACTTCTCAGGTGCTATTCCTCTTGACGCTGGATCCGCGGGATTGTCTTTAGTGCCCACATATATCCAAGTAGTATTTAGTGTGTTATTAATGTCATTAACTCGGTTTTTTAGATACACGTTCCATCTCGAAGGGTCTCCGTGTATCCAAGCAAGAACTACTTGTGAATCAGACCACGCATAAGTATTTGTCTCATCTATTCTCATAGCAGTTGCTACTCGTTTCAGTACGTGGCTGAGCATTGTTGCGGCGCATAATTCAAGGCGGGGTAAGGTAAGTTCTTTCACAGGTGCTACTTTTGTTTTTGCTTTGATCAATGAGGTCTGTATCTCTCCATTACTTTTTAAAGCTCTACAATAAACAACAGCGGCGTAGGCTTTCGATGACGCGTCCGCAAATCCATGCAACTCTGCTCGTGTCAGATCGCGACTCGTGCCAATCCATCTCGGAATTTTTATCTTTGTCAGCGTTTGTATATTCGCTCTGAATTTCTTCCACTCATATTGATATTCTAAGGGCAGCTCTTCATCCCATCCAACTCCAAGGATCCACAACTTCTTCATAAAAATCTTCGCCATCACGACAGTTGGAGCGAGCCAACCCAGCGGATCATACAAGGATGCCATTACAGAAAGCACATTTCGCTTGGTCACTATTTTTGCCTCTAGAATGTCTATTTTATTTGTAACTTCTAACTCATCTTCTTTTATATTCCAGGTTATACCTAGTGCTTTCACTGTCTCCTTTTTATTTATGTCTCTCTCAGAATTTTTGGCTCTTTTCTCTGGTTGCATGAAAATATCGCTGTTTGAACACCATTTTTGAAGTTCAAATCCTCCTTTGCGTAACATTTCTGTTAGTTGTTTTTGGATTTTAATAGCGGTCTCCTCATCATGACTCCCAGACAGACAATCATCAACATAAAAGTCGTGATTAACTATATATCTCGCTAATGTATATTTCTCGTCATCTCCTTCATCTTTAGCTGTTTGTTTGAGGGTTTTGATCGCCAGATAGGGCGCACATGCTGTACCGAAGGTAACGGTAAGTAGCCTATACTCTTTTATCGCTTCCTCTGTGTTGAATCTCCAGACTATTCTTTGATAATCCACATCTTCTTTTCTCATCAAGATCTGTCTGTACATCTTTATGATGTCTGCAATGAAGCTCACTTTATACATTCTCCATCTCAACAAAATATCTCTCAATTCTTCTTGTAATGCAGGACCGATCATTATACAGATAGACGCCTTTGCTCGATGCGTTTAGTACTACTCGGACTTTTGTAGTATCTTTATCTTCACGAATTACTGCGTGGTGTGGTAAGTATACAGCTCTCTCATTCCTTTTCTCCTCATTTTCATTCACAGGTTCCATATGGTTCAAGGTAAGATATTCTCTCATTACTTCATTGTAGTCTTTTCTTAGTTTCTCATTTTCTGACAATCTCTTCTCCAAACTATTCAGTCTCTTTAATGCTATCTCTCGTGATTTCTCTGGTAAAATAGGTTTATTTCTCTTGAATGGAAGGGCAACGACGTATCTTCCATCAGGCTCTCTCTTAACTGTTTTCTCGTAGAGATGTTCTGCTCTCGCTTCTAGTGGGGTGAGAGTGTCTTTTTCCTCTAACTCTAGTCTCTGTCTCCCAAAATTTTTGAAGAAGATTATCTAAGGTAACTGTGAGGTGCAGGCTTACCATGCCATGCATATTGCTCTCTCGATTCGTTCCTCCCGATATGATCCAACCAAAATGAGTTTGTTGGGCTACCGGAGTTCCTGGTTCTCCTTTTACAACTCCGCTCATCAATATCTCGGTGTATATGTTTACTCCTAGCAGCATATCTATTGTTTCAGGTTTGTAAAACATGGGATCTGCTAAAGTAAGGTTATGCAGATGTGTCCATGACTCGTGACTCACTATCTGTGCAGGTAGTATATCTTTGACCTGTTTTACGACGTAAGCAGTGCAGGGAACTCTGAAGCTCTGGTTTACTCTCGAAGCAATGTTGATCTCGGTAACGTGCTTTATGCGCGCTGACATCTCATTAACTCCTGATACTTGACCATCAACTGACTTTTTAGGCAATTGTAGTTTCATCGCTGTTCATGTTGCTCTCACTAATGAAGGATTCTTGGGAACATGGATCAATTAACGCTCTAACGAGTTGTAATCCTCGCCCCGTCTCTATATTGATTAATGCTGTAGCCATCAAGGCATTTTGAACTTGTGTCACAAGATGTGTCCTGATCACAGGCTGATGTGACTTCTCACTCGCAGGATTTTCAGTGGCAACTGTAGCAGGTGCTTGTGGTGCTGAAGCTGTGCTCTCTCTCTCTCCGTTGTTGGTGTAAACTCGCTCTTTTGGTAATGCAGTAATGAATGATGTCTCCTTCTGCAATGTTCACAAGACATTTTACTTCTGCAGTATTTCGCACTATGGGTTGGTGATAGACAATTGAAGCATAAAAATCCTTTTTGCACATACTCAACTCTCTCGTCTACAGCTAGGTTATGAAAATCCTTACATGCAGATATAGTATGGCTTTGTTCATGACAGAAAGCGCATTTTAAGTTGGTGTCTTTGTTATGGATTGACGACGTTGTGGAAAAGGATTTAGGTTTGTTGAAAATTCTCTCTCTCGAAGTAGTGGGTTGTACAGTCTCTAAAACCCGGAATCTTGTTTCTAAAAATTGTGTTAGTCTGTCTAGTGTAGGCAGTATCTCCACTGGCAATGTGCCTAACACTTCTTCCCAACCTTTGTGTGACTCTTCATCAAGCTTGTTCACCACCAAGTACACAATTAAAACGTCCCAACTCTTAATATCAACATCATTGTTTTTTAGGTTATTTAAACATTCCAGTGTAGTATCAATAAATCTCTAATACCTTTCGCCGTCCCAGTGCTTAGTTTTCGTTGATTTACTAGTCTACTCAAAATAAAATTCACTATAACTCTCCTGTTGTTGTATCTCTTATTTAAGGTTGACCAAGCTGTCTCGTAGTTGTTCTCATTTATTTGAAGGTGTCTCAATAGCTGTTCTGCCTCTCCGGTCACGCTGCTCTTCAAATAATGTAGTTTCTCAATTTCACTCAAGTACTCGTTCTCATGTACAAGCGATTTAAATAAATCTCGAAAAGTATTCCACTCATGATAACCTCCGCTGAATTGGGGTATGTTTACTTTGGGTAATTTTAATGCTGAACCAACGGATTTCTTTTTTAACGTACACGCGTCTCCACTAATCTGTTGCGCTACCTGTACTTTAAACTTCTCTAGTTGATCCTGCATATCAGATTTAATATCAATATATTCCGACTCTCCTTGCGAAAACCAATCTTCTCTAAAGTAAACATTCTCTTTTTTCTCGGTTTTTGTAGCTAATTTAGCAATCTCAAAATGTGTAATTCGAAATTTATCCCAATACTCTTTTAAAGTTTCCACTCTTGTTTCAATATATCCTTTAGTAAGGCGGGCTTTCGGCGTCTTCTTAAAGTTAATTCCCACTTTTTTGATTAATAACAAAGTATCCTCTTGCTCTGGTAAAAGGGCTTCCATTTTGAAGGTTAATCACTGTCTCACTCAGGTTTTTTTTTAATTTTAAAAAAGTTCTCGATATCAATCATATTAACGAATTTTTTACAAGTCCAAATCACTAAAAATATTCTAAGTCCCACAGTACTTACGAAATTTTCAGTCTTTTAACACCTCAAATTTTTCTAAGTCTTTGGCGTAAAATCTCAAGGTCACATTTCACTCGCACACTTATCCAATATATCCGCTCGTTTGGACCACTTTGTTCACTCACTTACTCACTGGTTCTAACTACTCAATATAAACTCACTCTTTTAATGGACTGTATTTAATTTACTCACATATATAACTTTCTCTCTCTCTCAGACTCAGACAGACAGAGGTACTCGTACGGTGCAAGTGATAGCGCGAGTTAGAAAAGTATTAGCGCCATCTATGGGTGGATGTGTGAACCAACTCCACAAACAGACCACCTGACAGCCTGAAAATGCGTGACGATTTTTGAAAAGTCAATGTGTGCAGAGCACACGCACACATTGACACACTTGATGTATCTTTTACTATCGATTATCGATAGTACAGCCAGTTCGAGTAAATTGTAAACATTGTTGTTTGGGGTGAATTTTTCAATGGTCAGACATGTTATGGTTTTTATAAGGGTACTTAATATACACATTAAAAAGTCAACATAATTATTCCTCAGTGATGATGATGATTATGAAGGAGGGTAAACTACATAATATTCCTCAGGTCAAAGTTATCCGCCGATTGCAAAAGCAGCCCTTAAATTATTTAGATAAAAGGTAAATAAATATTGAAATAAAACAACACATACCAGGTAGTATATTATTTATTCTCAAATGAAATATCATATTACTCTTACACACTCATACTTACCTATTATTTATATAAAATAATGACTTTTATTATGTATGTATTATTTGTTTCAAATGATTTTAACAAAAGGAAAATAATAAAATTAGGGAACGAATCGATCAATATTCAATGGACGCTTGATCCATGACTTACTACACAAGATTTACACAACCTAAGTATATGAGCAGTTATTATTTTAACGGTTACTTTAAAATTATACTGTTACAAACGTAAAACATGTAATTTAATTAAAATTAAAAAAAATGTGTAGATGCTACTGTCCTTTAAACAAAATAATCTTATTCTGGTGGGTCCTTACAGTCTCCTTACTCAAATTAAGTAGCTTATATTCGTATTTGAGCCGAATATCGAACAGATGTCTATTATAATACTTCATTATTAAGTATCTTTGCCCACTTAAAACTTATTGGTACATATTGGACTCAAGCAAACAGTCGGAGAGGACATTAGTACGGGAGCGGATTTGACAGCGAGTGCCGGAGATTGGTGGCGCTGCAGTGTTAATTCAAAAACTTGTGTTAGTATTGGCAAGAATATGGGCTGTACGGCCGAGGCGTAGGGATGTTTGTATTACGTTATAGACACACCCGACTACTGCCTTTACTGTGCATGCACATGCACACGCACCTACACATTACTTCTGGACCTAAGATTGTTATTGTTTTATCAGAATGTAATAAAATGGTTGTTATTATTATTTAAAACGCATTTCCTTTCTGATATTCCCGTTACATAAAATATAAACCTTGATCTTGAGCCACTCTATATTATATCGAAAGAGGTTTTATTTTTTGTTGTTTTTAGATTAGTTTCAAATTGATGATATTATAAACCAATAAGCATGTCGATAAATTTGAATCAAGCACTAGCGTATATGTATAAAATATTGGTGAAAATTATTAATCTTCAAATATTGTGTAATTTAAGAACGATTGTATCTTTAATTACGCAAAATATGAAAGTAAATAGGACGATTGACATTATTTAATTGAAATAGAGAAGTAAAGATAGAATATAGCAAAAATAAACACATCTTAGCAATTAGGACATGAAGATGAATTACCTAGGCTGTGAAATGTATAATTTTCACGATTATTTCTATGATTCACATTATACCGCACCGCACACTATTTTCATCTTTTTACATGCAATAGTATTTATTGCAAATATAACTGGAACAACGAAATAAATTGCAAATACTGAGAGGCTCTTTTAACGCTTGGCTGACCTGTCAAATAAAAGTGGTTACACTTGACATTAGATTGCTCTCTCTTTTCATCTTGTTATAATTCCATAAAGGACTGTCTGCTCTTTCCAACTCCTCCACTTCCACTCTTGTCTACATATTACGTAACTTTGTTCGTTTACGCAGCGCACGCAACGAAAGGTCTCAAAAAGATTGTTTTTTCCCGTTTTTTGCCACATTTTTCATTAATGCTCCGCTCCTATTGGTCGTAGCAAGATGTTATATAGCCTTCCTCGATAAACGGACTATTCAATACAAAAATTATTTTTTCAATTCGAACCAGTAGGCGCGGAAGACGGACGGAATGCAAAAAAAAGAAGTCTCAAATTTGGGACGGCGGTTCGTCTTTTAAAACGCAGGTGTAGTATTTGTACTCTTTGTATATATGTATAGATGTTTATTTGGCTCGCCAACGCACCACCACGTCCACTCGGGCGGACGGTCTGACATTGACTGACTCCAATGACCAATCTGCCCGCCTCGTGACGTATGCGCTCGAGACAAATGTACTCACCGAGATTCAACCCTTAATGAGGTAAAAAGGTGTGGAATGTTTGTATGAACCGATGGAGCCGCGCTCCCGGCCACATGGGCACTACCATCTTGCTTCTCCGAATCTCCAGTCACGATAGGCGATACATAAATGAGTCGCTTGGGCTAGTCTCAGGTTACCTAGTTTATGTAGCTCGTCTGCCCGTTTTCCTATCCGACTACCATAAAAATGAAACTCCTATAGTAGGCTTTTCAAAATACTAAAAAATACTCATTATCATTATATTTAAAGAAATTAAAATGTAGGTAATTATTATTCTAAACAACCTTTAAAGGGGTGAAATACGGGGTGTAAGTTTGTACGGAAAAGCTTTTATTTAATACTTTTACTGACGGATAGCTGATATAGTAGTTGATCAGTATTTGGCTGGATGTTTACTGGGACATAGCCAATGTTATAATGTGTAACTTACGCTACGTTTCAATTTTCTGCGAAAACGGGGCTAAATTCCCGGGGAGGGGATCATAATGAGGTAATAATAAGTTTAGATGTCGGAGATAACCTACTAAAATAGTTACTTATACCATTTAAAAAAATCGTTAAACGTGACGTAAGCCTATAAAAAAATATTAGTTCACATACGGTTTTAAGTCTACGTTTAAGTTAACGCGGGCGAAGCTGCGGGCAACAACTTGTATGTTAATAACTTATAACCATGTTTATTTCCAATCTTGGTGTATAGACTTTAAAATATTTGGAATAAAAAAACGGCATAAACAAACATTTTATGGAGAATAATATCCATTATCCGTAAATGGTTAATTTACGTCGTCTCAATATAGCAATTAGATAGTAACCTCAGCGCCTTCCAGTTTGGGTTCCGGCGGGGCAGGTCTACCCTGTACGCTTTGACCAGGGTGAGGGCACTTGCCGATGAGGTGGTCGGGAGGGGAGGGGTGCTTTTGGCGGTGTCTATTGACATCGCCAACGCATTCAACACCCTGCCCTTTGACACCATTCGCGGGGCGCTGAGGTACCATGGGGTACCGAACTACCTGAGGAGGTTTGTGGAGAATTACCTCTCAGGTAGGTCCGTCACCTACCCGACGATAGACGATTGGGTGCGAAGGGAGGTGGCATGCGGTGTTCCACAGGGCTCGGTACTTGGGCCGCTCCTGTGGAACATCGGTTACGATTGGGTGCTCCGTGGTGCGAATCTGACGGGCGTCGGCGTTACCTGTTACGCCGACGACACTGTTGTCACTGCACGCGGAGCTTCCTTCTTGGAGGCCCGCATACGTGCGGTAGCCGGAGTTGCGCAGGTAGTTGCGAGGATCCGGCGTCTCGGGCTCGAAGTGGCCCTGGAGAAGTGCGAAGCTATATGCTTCCACGGGCCACGTCGAGCCCCTCCAGCCGGATCCTACCTAATCGTGGGGGGAACTTCCATCGCTGTCAAGTCGACCATGAGGTACCTGGGCCTTGTCCTTGACAGTCGGTGGAACTTCCAGGAACATTTCCGGCGCCTAGCGCCGAAGTTGCTTGGAGCTGCGCGGGCGCTGAGCCGCCTTCTTCCTAACGTGGGAGGGCCTAGCGCTGGCTGCCGCCGCCTTTATGCGGGCGTCTTGCAGTCCATGGGGCTGTACGGCGCGCCGATATGGGCGGCTGCTTTATCGGGACAAAACGTGGCTCTCTTGCGACGTCCACAGAGAGTCATGGCAATCAGGGCCGTCCGTGCGTATCGCACTACCTCATACGAGGCTGCGTGCGTACTGGCTGGCTCTGCGCCGTGGGACCTGGTGGCAGGTGCCCTCGCGCGTTCTTGGCGGAGGAGACGTGGAGAAGACGAGGAGGGAGTCCCGGACGAGACTGAAGAAGAAGTTGGAAAGGAGAGCTGGCGGAGGCGTCTTAAACGACGAATCCTCCGAAAATGGAAGGAACGGCTAGAGGAGCCGAGTGCTGGCCATCGCACGGTGTCAGCCGTCGGTCCAATCCTGGAGCAGTGGGTTGGCCGGCGGCATGGCGTTATTACCTTTCACCTTGCGCAGATCCTGACAGGGCACGGATGCTTCGGGAGTTATCTGTGCAAGGTGGCGGGTTCGGAGGAATCGCCAGGGTGTCATCACTGTAGCAGTGAAGAGGACACTGCTGATCACACCCTGGTGGAGTGCCCTGCGTGGGCGCTAGAAAGGGCGGACCTCGTGGCTGAGGTCGGCGCCGACCTTTCACTTCCTGCGGTCATCCGCGCGATGACCGGCAGTGAGAGTGCATGGGAGGCGATCCTCTCCTTCTGCGAAGTCGTGATGCCGCAGAAGGAGGAGGTGGAGCGGGTGAGGGAGCGCACTGGCGCCCCTTCTCGCAGGAGAGCACGGCGGCGACAGGCGGTCGCACCGCCGTGAGGGACCTGTGCGTGGCCGATCGGGGGATCTGCCGCGCGCGCGTAAGGTCCGTGCTATAAGGTATCCTTAAGTGTTCGGGGAGCCTTAAGCGGAGTAGGAGGAGTGGACGCCACCCCCTGCCTTCAGAGGAGAGTGCCTCCAGGCACACCGTCGCCGGTGCGGACCATAACATAGTTCCCGCACCGGGCCAGTACGACGAGGAGAACACCGCTGGGGTTTAGTGGGTAGAGTCTGCGCCCACTTAACCATCTTTTCAGGCGCAGAGAGTCCCACATAACCCCCGGGCTCCCCCGGGCCTGGTGGTATGCATAAGAGCATTCCCCAGCGGGAACAAAAAAAAATAAAAAAAATAAAAAATAAAAAAAAAGCAATTAGATAGTAATAACAATAAAATACTTGTGTCGAAATGTTTCCTGGATGCGAATTTCGCCAACTCCCCTAGAAAACTCTGCTCTGAGTATCATAGGATGCCCTACAGTTGATATTAATAAATTGCGATGATGATTCAGCCGGTGATACAGCAGATTAAGTGCAAACCTAGATTTACATATTAATAGTCTATAAAGTCCAATTTAAATATTCAGAGTAATGGGTACTTGCCAGGGCTGTCGGGCACGCTGTCGTAGTGGCAGTTGAGCAGGAGCGCTCCCGCGGCCCGCGCGCCGCCCCCCGCACCACGCGCGCGCGCTACTACTGCTTGCACATCACGGTACAGGTTGCTCATACCTGCGACACAAACGTTCACATCAAACCAGCGCCGCTTATCGTCCCTGACTGACCACTGACCACCGACAACTGACCATCCAGAAAGGTGAGCGAAAAGGCCCCACTGGCGCGCAGTACGTCGAGGTCGAGACGGTTGTGCGGCGAGGCCGCGGCGGCTACCTCGCGCAGCGCCGCCAGCACCACCTGCACGGCCACCACCTCGTTCTCATAGCTGCCCGCCACCTGCACACCATGCCACAACCACATATAATCACCTTCTCAGACTCGCAGAGCAGGCCCAACATACTATCAAAGATGAGGTTACCACTTTATGATGTCTTTGCCATTTCAGTATTAAAATCATTTGTCAATGTCACCCAAGTGAATAATTTATAATATTTACCCTTGGTCCAATGGAGGTGAGATTCACAAGATGCTCGTATGCAATCTCAGCGATGAATCTGTCTTGTGGTGCTGAGCGGTCAAGAGGTTCCGGTAGGTAGTTGTCAGCGAACATTGCTACACCCAGCAGCATCACAGTCACTGAGACGGCAACCAGCAGCCATCTCAATTTTACAACTCCTTCTTGCACTATGTTTTCCTTCACTATTCGCTCAGACTAAAACATTCATAAATAAACACACAATAGACTATGGAGTCTACTATACTACTCTAAGGGGTATCCCTGGTAGATATGAGGAGAGGAGGTTGGAGCTTTTTGACATTCATGTGGTATTATGTTCTCACAGCCAAAGGAAAGTATATTCTAAAAAAAATCAGCACTGAGCTACTGATCATCTTCATCATCATCACCACTATCAATCACCCACTACACTTTACTCAGCACCTACTGCTGTATTTGCTCTTCTTGTGCCTAACACCTAACACCGTACTAGGAAATGACTACATACTGTAAAAATCATAATAAACATCACCTTGGACAGGGCCCAAGTATAAGGGATTGGCAAAGTAAGTTTTGCCTATTCTCAATAATAAGAGCATGAAAGTTCTTATGAGATTTTACTTATACTTCAATATTATATTTCTGAGGCCAATTATACCTATTTCATAACAGTCTGTTTAATAGTCGAATTTAGATGTGAATTTAAGAATTATAATATACAGTAACTCGAGTTTTATTGATAACTATTTAACTCAATACAACTACAATTAATTTATTCATTACAGGGAAATTGGTTAGATAAAATCAGAATGACTGAAATAATTTTTAAAATGTTTGACGTAATTTTCTAAAGTTTATTATTTTTATTTTGTTGATTTATGATAAATTTAAATATTGGAAATATAAAATGTTATTCTTACCATTTCGTCTTTTTTTCCAGTAAAAAATTTCATGTTTTAATTTCTGCAACTTAGTTACTAAATAAAGTAAAATTTTAATATCGATTATAAATGGGACATAATATGTACGTGATACGAATTTATTATTATAATTTATAACATTTTTAAGCCATTGCATAGCTTTTTTTATTATGGTTTTATCACTAAGCAATTCTGTACATCAATTCAGATCACAGAACAATAATATTACTAATTTTTTAAATTCTGAAATCTGAATTACGGACTGTCACTTGTCAGTTGTCAGAGACCTTATTCTTCTTCTTCTTCAATATTAGCTTCCTCTAGGATTTGCCAAGTCACAGAGTCCTGATTCCTGACTTTACTATGACACTGACAGCTGACATTTCACTGAGGAACGGCGGGAAATATCGGGGTGCGTGGATGTTTTTTGTTTGGTTTCTCATTAATTAATTGTTATTTTATATTTTGTTCATTTTGAGCGGTTTTCTATAACGTTTTCTTAAAAATTGTCTGTATATTATATTGTGATTGATTGGCGAATATTATGATGGACTGTTCTGGGTGGGTGGAGTGGGAAGTGATAGTTCATTGACTGGAACTGGAGTCTAGAGGGGTGAAGCCGTGCTCCTTGGTGTTTTCCGTAGTTTCTCCATATTATAGACTCATTTTTTTACGTGGCATTTCTATCAGTTTAATTTGAATTACACTCGATCCGATAAATTGGAACTGTACATCGATGCCTTTCGATGCATTGGATTAAAACGTCGATGTTTTGTAAACATCGAGTACTTTTTATAACATTATAATAATACAAAGCTGTAGTCGTGTTAAAACCACAATTTTTTTATATATTATGACGGTTTTGATAAGAGTTAATCAATCGTTGTAATAAATTTTAGATTTTAATATTTCAAAAAGTAATACTTAGATCTAACTCATTTCATAACCTGTAAGTACTACATCATTATTATCATCAGCCTCTTTCCGTCCACTGTTGAACATAGGCCTCCCTCGGATGAACGCCAAGACGGCCCATCCCTTGCTACTCGTATCCAATAAGTACATACAAAACTGTATAAATTGTTATGTTGACACGAGTCAATAAATGTCGATATATGTCAATAGATGTCGTAGATTATATTCTGAATCACGCTTACGGTTGTATCTCTGATTTGTATAAGTAAAATGTGAATTGGTTGAAAATATATTCTGGAAGAACATACAGTCCATTGTGTTATTGGTGTACATAGTATAATACGACCTAAAGTAATTGGTCAAGGATTGGATAACGGTTACAAGTTCAACATTGGTCCTACGAGCTGGATTTTCGGACCTGTTTTTGGAGTGCACGGTGGTGTGGGTCACACCACTGAAACCGTACTCGCAGTGGATCGCTGCGATAAAGAGTACGTGGAAGGAAGACGGAAGAGACACGCTGCATGTGACGTCCTGTGGCTGTGGAGCTGGGTTTGACGTCAGCGACTGCGACTGCTAGAAGACTGTACTGAGCAAAGGGCGCTCGTACATCACACACTACAAATCGAAGCGTATATTGGTGCATTTGTGAGTGAGTGACGGTGCAACTGTGAGTACTTTTAATTTGTGATTATTAGGCGAATTTTAACCTTATTTCAAAGAAGATCATAACTTGGACTTGGTAATTTTTAGAGCAAGAATTTTCAATAGTTTCAATGGTTTTTAAACACTTGTAATTTTTTGTGTAAAAATTGTAACTCTAATTAACTTTGTTTTTAATTAGTACTACATTAAGTTTTGTTCAATAATTATGGCTAAATTGGAGGCCTTACTTAGCTTACAAGACGACTTTTCAAGTCGTATATTTAAGGCTAGAATAAATTTTAAAAAGTCGCCTAAAGAACGTATTACGAAGGAATATGTCAACCTTCGACTGGAGTCTTTAGAACAATTGTGGTCAGAATTTAAAAATGGTCACAAATATTTATTGCAACAAAGTGATTTACAGTTGTTAAAAATGGAAGCGTATATTACTCAGGACAAGTATACAGACACTGAGGAGGAGTTTATGGCGTATAAATGTGAATTAAAACGTCACCTTCCTGATAGTAGTACAACTAATGATGATAAAGGTCAGTGTGGCAATCTTAATATTAAATCTCAGCTAGTAAAATTACCTAAGGTTAATATTCCCATTTTTTCTGGTAAATACACAGAGTGGATCACATTTAGGGATTTATTTGTGTCAATGATCCACAATAATGCATCATTGGATAGTGTGCAAAGGTTACAATATTTAAAGAGATTTTTAACCGGTGAGGCCGAACAACTACTTAGATACATACCGGTGTCTGACGCGAATTATAAAGAATGTTGGAAAATTTTACAAGAACGATATAGCAATATAAAATATCTTTCACATTGTATTTTAAAACGATTCCTCAGTCAAAAAAATGCAAGTTCTGAGTCGGCAACCTTTCTGAGGGAACTAATAGATACATCCTCAGACTGTTTAAATGCATTAAGCAATCTGAATATTAATGTATCTACGTGGGATATTATTGTCATTCATTTACTTTCAAATAAGTTAGATTCTGAGTCGCGAAAGCAGTGGGAATTAAATGTAACGATGAATGTACCTTCAGATTCTTTGCCTACATTTAGTCAGTTTAAGGATTTTTTAACAAGTAGATATCGTGCATTGGAATTTATAGAACCTAAATATGTGAACAAACAATTTACTTATTCCTAAACCTAACGTCAGTAATCCTAAAGTTTTACACACAATAGGTGTTTCAAAACTCACATGTGAGTTGTGTGGCGAAGTGCATAAGCTCAGTTTTTGTAAAAAGTTTGGAAGTTTGGATTATGAAAGTAGGCGTGAATTTGTTACAAAAAATAGAATTTGCTTCAACTGTTTGGGTAGAAATCATGGGGTTAAGTTTTGCCAAACGCCCATCAACTGTAAAATTTGTAAGAAAAGGCACCATTCCTTGCTTCATCCGAGGGGTGTCCCCAGCTCGATCGTTAATTCAGGTGATTCAGGTCAAACGGTTGCAAAGGTTTCGGGGAAGGATAATGGGACTTCACATAGTTCACATGAGTTAGATATGACATCAACAGATGTTGCAAGTCATATGGCTTGCTCTGACAAGACTAAAAAAAGCAATCAAGTTTTGTTGGCCACAGCATTAGTAGAAGCTGAATCTAGAGTAGGTCAGCGCCAAGTAATAAGAGCATTGTTGGATCAGGGTTCTCAAGCTTCCTTTATTACCGAAGCTACGGTCCAAGGTTTGGGACTAAAAAGAATTCCTGCAAGTAGTATGATATCGGGTTTAGGTGGTGACAAAACCGTAATGGTTTCGAAGTACATGGTATCTTTGAAAATTAAATCAAGAGTAGACCCTAGTTTTACATTGGAAGTAAAGGCTTATGTACTTAATAATATCACAAAGTATCTTCCGGGAAAAAGTATAATATTGAGGAATTGGGTTGAAATAAAACACTTATGCTTGGCCGATCCTGAATATAATGTACATAACAGAATAGACATTCTTTTAGGAGCAGAAGTTTACTCTCAGATATTGAAGGAAGGTTTTCTCCGTGGACCCATCGGGTGACCAGTAGCACAATGTACTACACTGGGTTGGATATTGTCTGGACCGGTGTGTTCGGATACTGGCGAAGAGAAGGTCACTGTATTGCATTCACATGTGGAATTTGATATAAAACGATTTTGGGACTTAGAATCAGAGCCTTTATTAGGTTCCAAGATATTGACAGCTGAAGAACAATGCGGTGAAGATATGTACGCAACCACGACGTGTCGCAATGAGGATGGTAGGTACGTGGTCAGGTTGCCGTTTCGCGATGATGATCCGTCCTGTAAAAATGGAGACTCACGAGAAATTGCTATTAAAAGATTAAAAAACTTAGAAAGACGATTTAGTAACGATTCTTTGTTCAAAGAAAAATACAAGGAAATTATAAGGGAATACTTATCGTTAAATCACATGGTGTTAGTGCGGGAACCTGATGATAAAAGAAATCATGCAGTATACCTACCTCACCACCACGCGGTTATACGGGAAGATAAAACTACGTCTACGGTGAGAGTGGTTTTTGATGCTTCCTGTAAAAATAAAAATGGAGTATCACTCAACGACACGTTGATGATTGGACCTACCCTACAACCAGACTTACGGCATGTGATTTTGAATTGGAGGACATATCCTATATGTATAATAGCAGACATCGTAAAGATGTACCGTATGGTGAGAGTAGCAGAAGAAGACTGCGATTTTCAACGCATAGTATGGAGAGATAGACCAGAAGATGCAATCCAGGATTTCAAGCTACTTACAGTCACGTTTGGCACAGCTTCAGCTCCTTATCTGGCTGTAAAAACACTTCATCAAGTGGCTATTGATTACAAGGAAAAATACCCTTTAGCCGCGGCGAAGGTTGAGAAGGAGTTCAAGGAGAAATGGATCCACTTCTAAGAGAAGGGGGATTTATTCTACAAAAGTGGTCTACCAATAGAGAAGAATTATTGCAGGTTATGAATCAAGATTTAAAACAGGAAAATAATAGGATAAAGGAGAAAGAGAATAAAGAATTGGAGACAAAAATAGATAATACAGTGAAAATTTTAGGACTTACCTGGAACAGAATTCGTGATGAATTTCAGTATTCGGTTAAACTGCCGCCATTGTCTGCACCTGTTACAAAAAGGAAAATTATATCGGACATATCTCGCCTTTATGACCCACTTGGTTGGATAGCGCCATGCATAATAAAGGGAAAGATTTTCATACAGAGATTGTGGATAGCAGGGACAGGATGGGATGAAGAACCTACAGAGGATATATTAAAGGATTGGTATACTTACCGAAGTGAGTTGACTCATCTTACTGAGTTTCGGATGAAACGATGGTTGATCACTAATTTGAATGATGCCATCGAGTTACACGGATTTTCGGATGCATCCCATAGTGCATACGCTGCAGTTGTATATTTACGCGTGATAAATGCGTCAGGAGCTGTACATGTAGGGCTAGTTGCATCGAAAACACGAGTAGCGCCTGTGAAGCAAGTGAGCATACCTCGTTTAGAATTATGTGGCGCAGTATTATTAGCAAAATTGTTGATGGAGGTTGCCGAGGTTTTGAATATACCGAAAGAGAATGTAAGAGCTTGGACGGATTCAACGGTAGTATTAGCCTGGATAAATAAACATGCCAGTAATTGGAAAACATTTGTGGCTAACAGAGTTGCAGAGATTCAAACAATTCTAGAATCTTCACACTGGTCACATGTCTCTACAAAGGACAATCCAGCGGAATGTGCATCCCGTGGTATTCAACCGATTGATTTTTGTAATCATCATTTGTGGAAATTCGGCCCAAGGTTCTTATGGAAAAAAAACATTTCATATACTAGACTCGGAAAAAATGAAACATACGAAGCAGAAGAGCTAAGGGTTCATGTTGGCACTGTAGATGATTCGGTGTTAGATAAATATTCCTCTCTCAATAAACTAGTTCGAGTAATAGCTTATTGTCGAAGGTTCGGGGCAAAGAGGAATATTTCAAGTCTTAAACAGGGACATTTAACAACATTAGAATTAGATGAAGCGTTAAACACATGTGTAAGGTTAGCTCAAAGGGTTGCATTCCAACAGGAGATTCAAAAACTCCAGCAGTATGGACAAATCAAGTCTAAACAATCCAAACTGGTGTGTTTAACTGCATATCTTGATGACAGGAAGGTGCTTAGAGTCGGCGGCAGAATCTCAAAGTCATCAGAAACTGAAAACATAAAGCATCCAATTATCCTTCCCGATAAATCGGCTTTATCAAGGTTAATTGTAGATGATGCTCATAAGAAGACTTTACATGGGGATGTAACATTAATGTTAAATTATTTACGTTCAGCGTACTGGATAATTGGAGCAAAAAACCTGGTAAAGCAACATGTCCGTAAATGTGTTATTTGTGTCCGGCATAAGGCTAAGTTACAAACTCAACTAATGGGATCCTTACCTTCAGTTAGAGTGACACCGGCTAGGGTTTTTGTGAACAGTGGTGTAGACTTTGCAGGCCCAATAATGTTAAGGACTGCAAGGGGTAGAGGGCATAAGGCATATAAGGGTTATATCTGTCTGTTTGTGTGTATGGTTACGAAGGCTATACATATTGAAGTAGCTAGTGATTTGAGTCAAGAGGGTCGCCATAGGAAGGAAGGAATCCGGCTCGAAGGACCAATGTTGAACTTGTAACCGTTATCCAATCCTTGACCATTTACTTTAGGTCGTATTATACTATGTACACCAATAAAACAATGGACTGTATGTTCTTCCAGAAGAAGCAAGTCCCCTTACCCCTGGTCATTTTTTGATAGGAGAACCTATTGAAGCATCGCCTGAGTCACTTGCCAACGTTTCATCGAACTCATTTTGCATGTCTCATAATTAAATTCAGGCACTGTCACAATAGGTTCTCCTATCAAAAAATGACCAGGGGTAAGGGGACTTGCTTCTTCTGGATCATTATACAGTATTGTTAGTGGTCGTGAGTTGAGACACGCCTCAATTTGAGTCAAGAGCGTTGCGTGTTATGTTGTTCATGTTATCAATGTTAGCGTTGACTCCCCAATTACACGTTTTATGTGATACTTTGTTGATTTTATACCACCAAGGGCACCCAATTTTGGCGGATTATGGGAAAGTGGAAACAAAGTGGTATAAAACCTATTGTGACAGTGCCTGAATTTAATTATGAGACATGCAAAATGAGTTCGATGAAACGTTGGCAATTGACTCAGGCGATGCTTCAACATTTTTGGCGTCGATGGTCTAACGAATACCTTACTCATATTGTTTTCTAATGTTTACGCGAATTTCATGGTTGCTGTAAAGTATCCGAAACGTCGGGCTTGTAAAAATCTTAATAAACCGCGATAAAATCCGTAAAAAATTGTTTTATTATAATACTTCTACACAACTTTACATGCAAACCATCGCTAACTCAAACATTATTTATCCAAAAAAAATATGCATGAGAAAAACCTTTACTAAATAATTAATTATAAAATGACAAATTTAAAACAAAACACTTGCAATAATTTTGCTAAATCTGTCCAAAGAACACTGAAAATATGATGGAATTAATGTACTATTTCCAGTGTTATTTAGAGAGTTTGAAAAAACAATAGTTTATTTAAGTAAACGTTTGCCCTTCAGTATATTATATCGTTGTTGATTGATGATTTGTGTCGCTATAAAAAATAAACGTTCAAAACCCATTTGAATATGTATATAGGATATAGGACTGAAGTTCTTATCATGGTTAAGACTAGGAAGCTGAACCTTGAGATCATTCCAAATTTCTAAAGAGTTCTCGTTTAATGTGCCTTAAATAGTTTTTTTATTGTCACTGACTCTTGCGCAATGATGCCAACATCATTGGAGACCTCTGTGGCTCAGTAGTAAGCGCGTTGGCGTTCAAGCCGGAGGTTGCAGGTTCGAATCCCGCCAGGGAACAAAAATATTTTCTGTGTTCCTGGGCCATGGATGTGTATTAAATATGTCTATTATATAGTAAAAGTCTTATTTTTTTTTATATAGAAGAGGAAAACGGACAGTCGGTTGACCTGATGGTAAGTGAATAGCGACATCCACAGACACCCGCTATACCAGAGGATCAGCAGGTGCGTTGCCGGCCTTTTAGATATGAGTATGCTCTTTTCTTGAAGGTCCCTAAGTTGTTGTGGATTTCCGGACATCAAGATGGTGTGGGTGAAATTTGGAATTCTTACGCGATGTCCGGTGGTGGAATTCTGCCGCAGGTATTATATGTGTATAGTATAAAAGTATTAAATATATTTCCTTTGTCTGGTACCCGTAACACAAGTTCTTCGAGAACTTACCACGGGACGGGAATCGTCCATAGATATTATTATTTCTGAATTCGGCATAATGTTTTGCTAATGCCTTAACTACAAGTCTAGGTACAAGTTGACCAAGGCGGTACGCCCCCCTCCCACCATGGTTCAGGCCTTGACGTGGCGATGGGGCTCAGTAGCCTTGGGTGTGCTCTGCACCCTAATTGTGCTGTGTGAAGCTAATTGAGCCGAGGGGGCTCTTTGTACCCCTCTAATAAGAAGAGGGGAAAAAAAAAAACTAAAAAGTAATAAAATAATTTCCTTAATTTTTGTGCCTACAATTTATAATCAACTTGTTCTACTAATATACAATCTTTGCGTTTACCACGTCATTATTGTTACTTTTGGAGTCGGTGTCAGCCAAGGTAGGTAGGTTAGGAGGTACAGCTTGGCAAAAAAGAGTATGGAAAAAATGAGGGCGCCACTTTCACTTATGTTCCATCATAATATGAAAAATCAGTAAAATAATTTAATCAAATCGTTAAAAATAAATGTGAAACACTAAGCTTTACTCAAAATCTAGTATTTGTCGGCCAAGTATTGTCAACATCATAGGTTTCCATTTAGTAAAATATTTAGTTCCACCTGTCACCACGTCATACTCTTTTTTGCCAAGCTGTAGGTACATCAACAAATAGGACACCGGCTTCAAAAGTAACAATAATAACGTGGTAAACGCAAAGATTGTATATTAGTAGAACAAGTTGATTATAAATTGTAGGCACAAAAATTAAGGAAATTATTTTATTACTTTTTAGTTTTTTTTTTTTATTTGAAGTCGGTTTTAATTTTTGTTTAAAAAATTTTTATTTCTTAATTTTTAGTGATTTCACAATTTGATAACTGATTTTGTTTGTCTGAAATATGGGTAGAACTATTAAACGCGTTGCTCAGATTAAATAGCGCCGTATTAATGAGATGACTGTAGAAAGGGTAATTCATTACATAAGAAATGAAAAAACAGAAATGGAATTGTGTAAAACTTTATAAACATGTAATTGAAAGCAATCACGGCAGATTTGCTGCTATTCGTTTAATAATTCCATTATATATAGGTATAGAACATCACCAATATACAGATATAGAATGGATATTATGATGACCTTGAAAAACTATGATGCGCTTCCAAGCCACAGTTGTTTTTTGTTAATATATCAACGACAAGTAATAAAATTACATGATTTTGGCATAATATTATTTACCGTATGAAGTAAGCCCAATTAAAGCTGTAAATCGTCGAGGATTCCCCTCGACTGTGTATGGTCTCCATCATCACACCTGTAATGGCGCTTATAACCCATATGGGTACAAAGTTCTCATCAATTTAAATTAATTAAGTCTAAACACAAGGTTCATCAATTTATATTAATTAAGTCTAAACACTGTAAACTGTTGAGGAGTTCCCTTAACTGTCCTTTGTCTTCATCATCAGACCCCTAATGACGGTCACAACCCATCTAGGTGTAAAGTTCTCATCATTACAAATTAATCAAGCCCAAGCACAAGGTTACTGATGTAAATCGTTGAGGAGTTCCCTCGATTGTCTTTCGGCTCCAGCATCAGATCGACTCCAGACCTTCATTAAATTGTATTCCTTTAACACACTTTATAAAAAAATATCAAACGCACTAATCGCCCCTACGATTTTCGAAAGTTCCCCTCGATATCTCTGGGATGCCATCATCAGATCTTGGTTTCCTTATCATGGGACCATTTGGGAAGTATACCCTTTAGAACAAAAAAAGAATTTTTCAAATCGGTCTAGCCATCGTCAAGTAATCAAGTAACATACATAAAAAAAAAAAAGATTCCGACGAATTGATAACCTCCTCCTTTTTGAAGTCGGTTAAAAAAGAGAAGCATGACGTGTGCATGAATTTCAAATTAATGTGACACATTTAATATATATATGTACATTTGTAAAGACACAGAATATTATTTTGCGTACAGTGTGTGCTGTTTATTTTATTTTATTTATTTATTTTGGGAGGAACAACAGCTGAATAAATACAATATATAAGTTGATATAAAACAGAAAGCTACCAATAGTTCCCCAAACAATAGTAACAAAATAAGGAGATATAAAAAAAAATCAAACGCCTACATATTAGTCGTAGTAACTAAAACACGTATATATAAAATAAATAAAATAAAATAAATTAAGCCTTTATTGCTGTAAATTTAACAACATTTTAAACTAATTTCAACAGTTAACTAATTATGATATCGAAAACCGGTTTTTCTTATACAGCTTGTCCTTCGACAAAGGCCTCCTCTAAGACTTTCCATTTTGATTTGTCCCTTGCAGTGCGTGTCCATGCCAGGCCAGCTATTTTTCATAAGTCATCTTCCCATCATTTAGGTTGTCTGCCTTTGCTCCTTTTCCTTTCTCTCGGGTACCATTCCGTTACAAGTCGCGTCCATTTCTCTTTTTCTTCCCTTAGCATGTGTCCTGTCCATCTCCATTTAAGGCGTTTATAGACGGTAAGTATATTTTTAAATTACGTGTTATCCTTTATATTTTTTGGTTTCACTTTGACCCTTCTTTTAACTCCAATTACGCTTCTTTCAATCCCATTTTGGAATACTTCAAATTTTTTATGTTGTTGCTCAGTTAGAGACCATGTCTGACACCCATATGATAAACACGGGAGGATGCATGTGTTAAACACTTTCCTCCTATCTATTTCTTTTTGTTAGTCCACCGTTTATTTTGATGTATTTTTTGACGTGACAACGTCTTAAATTAGGTTGCGGCTGGGAGTCACTTATGAAAAAGTGTAACGCTCGGTAACGTTACGATGAGTCACCGAAACGATGTCACGTAAAATCTTCGCCCGTAAAACCGACTTTACAGGCAACCATTTTTGTTGAGTTTGTCATTACTTTCGTTTTCATTGTGTTCATTGTTAGGCCTACCTTTGCGCTTTCATCTGATAATTGTTGTAGCATGTTTTCCAAGTTGCCTGGGTCCTCAGAAAATAAAACAATATCGTCTGCGAAACGTAGATGGTTGAGTTTGTACCCGTTAATGTTGAGTCCATGTTTTTCCCCATGTTTCTAAAGATAATTTCTAAAACTGCAGTAAACAGCTTCGGTGAAATGGGATCGCCCAGATAACTTGATGCAGCCCTAGAGTAAAACGAAAATTATTTATTTTACACAAAACATTCGTAAATTCTGCATTATGTGTATTTAATCTTTGTTTCTTACGAGTTTACATAGATAAATGTTTATAATACTATGTTTGGAGGTGTCGATTTGGAATAATTTACCTGTGAAATGAACATTTTTCGGGGTTAATTCACTGTGTTGTACAGCAATCAATCACTGAACAAGACACCATGTTTCTGAAGCACTATTTCTCAAAAATATGCACGATTTCACGTAATATCACAAAAATTCACAAAGCTAAAATTCTCAGCGTGCCGAATTATGCCGAGAAATGTCAAACAGTTGCAAAGAACGGTTTTGTTACATCGCAGCACGGATCTCTTTTTATCACACAGTGTTGCTGCTAGTGACATCTCACTTGCTCAGCATTTTGTTCACGTTTTGTTCCTCTATTCCGCTAGGTATATTAACTTTATGGTATTATCATTTATCTATATCTAAGTACTATATAGTCCATAGTCCATACATGTTCTGTGAATTGTGATGTAGTCTGTGCTTAACACAAACTATATAGAGAATACTACGTATTCAGACGCACCACTCACCAACAACGATCGCAGACATCCCGCTGACAAGCAAAATAGAGTTTGAAGTTTATTTATCGTTCCTTCTTCTTCTTTTGGAACAGGCTAAGACCAGAGCCCATGCTGCCTGTTATTTTTTTTCCGAAATTGCTCTTTAATATTTTTATTTTAAATTAATTTATGATAGAGAATTGAGGCAAAAAAAACATTATTTTTTTGGAACTTATAATTTATTTTTAATTAAGTAAATTAATTTCACACTTGTGTGATGAGTTTGTTTCAACTCAAGCTTTCAGTCTTCTGAACTGTAGTTTCTTCTCAATTTTTCGTTTTTTTTGTTCTTCTTTATATTTTCTTCGTCGTACATTGCCTGTTGATCTTTCTTTGTTACTGCTAACCTTCTGAAATAGAAAAAAAATATATTAAAAGAAAAATATATAATCAACATGTAGAAATTATTGAAAGTTTTTCATAAATACTGGATTCTATTTAAAAATATCATATTTATATTAATAATATTCTAATACTCCACTATTCAAGACAAAGAATCTCATTCATAAACAAGCTGCCTGAGACTAGTCCCGGCAACTAATTAATTTGTAGCCTATACTAAGACAAGATGTTAAGTCTCTATGCCAGTAATTACACTGCCTGTCCTGCCTTTCTCTCCGAAACACAGCAAAAATGTTTCACGGAAGATACAAACAGGATGGCGATGCAGTCGGGAGCGCAGCAGAGCGCATCCAGGTAATACCTTCGGGTCAATTTCTCTGTTGCTTTTGCATTGAGGGCCATATATAACTATATTTTTTATAACTACATATGTATTTATAATTTATAAAGTAGCATTCTGTACAGAGAAAGTAAATTATTATTAAGCTATTGCATAGCTTTTATCAAGAAATTCCGTAACGAAAATAAACCCAACACCCGACTAATATAAGTTGATAAAATATGTTATGCAATAGCTTTACCCGGGCAGTCCCCGAGTGCCATTTAGGTTTCTTATTATTCATTTAAAATCCATTAATAACTTACCAATGAGACTGACATGCTCAATGGTTTTTTCTCTGAGCATCTTTAATTCATCTGTTGTAGCATTAGATTCTGTATTTTAGGCAGGGCATCAGGAGGTCGTAATATTCAACAAAATCGTTCTCCATCGCGTCAGCAACTGAAGTAATCGCAGTCACAATTTGTTCCATCACTAGTTTCGTGCCTCGTTCCACCAACTAATAAATAAGAGATCAAATATATTTAAATAGTTAAATACAAATTTATCTAAATTCTTACCTAAACTATTTATCATGTATGTGAACTTAGATCCCTAAATACATAGGAGAAGCAAAAAGGGAGCAAATGCCACATGATTTTCCAATATTATGGAAGTAATAACACTACTTGTAAAGTGCGACTACTAACGAACATTGGATATTAATCTATACTAATAATATAAAGCTGAAGATATTGTTTGTTTGAACGCTCTAATCTCAGGAACTACTGGTCCAATTTTAACAATTCTTTCACTGTTAGATAGCCCATTTATCGAGGAAGGCTATGGGCTATATAACATCATCGCTGCGAGTAATATAAATTAAGTTAAGTAAGTTAACGCGGGCGAAGCTGCGGACAACAGCTAGTAAGTAATAAGGAAGAATAAGAATAGATGTTTTAAAAAAAGAGTGAAAAATAATATAATATAATACCTCTTAATTTGGCAGTCAGAATAGCTTCCAGTTTCCCCATCAATGATCCCAAATAATGAGTTAGAATTGGTTTGGGACAGTCTTCACTGACGTTCACCAAGGCTGCAGCTGCCTAAGGCTCATCTAAACAAGTAGAAATGGATGATAAGACTTCAATGTATCATTGAAAAATAATTCTAAACGTTTTGGAAATAATAGGGAAATAACTTTACCTGTACTTGTGGATTGGCAAATATGTACAGGTGCAAAATCAGTTAACATTTTTGTCCAATAGCATCATATGCAGCATAGAGGACATGTGGATGTTTGAAATTAAATGAGGACATTAATTTAAAAAATGTTTTTATTATTTGTAAGTACAAGCACAATAAGGCAGGCAGGCATTTAGTAAATAAGGAATTCTCATAATGAAATTATTTTTTTTGAAAAAGGTTATGATACATCATCATTTTTGAAGTAAAACTTCTTTAGGCGCGACTAGAGAGTAACTAAGATTTTTTTTCTGACGGAAGTAACGCTCAGTATTCTTCATTCAAAAATCACCTGTCACCTGATCATCAGGTTATGCATTCAGGAGAGTCATACCACGGGTCTACGGCGACATACCGAGCATGTTGACACTAGGTTGACACATTATTCTTTAGAGGGCTTTATTCTAGTTAGCATGTGTCAAACTTACTAATATTTTTCTTTGAATACCTTTATTCATAATTTAGTATCGCTTCCTGCCAGAATGCGTGATGTGTGCTATTGGCTGTAACAGCTGAACGAAGTAGTTTACCACTCTTTTTCCGGTTGAATGCAGCAGCTCCATTGACACTGTCAAATAAGTCGTCAAAGAACGACACTACTTCAGCGGTGTTTTCCAAGCTGCTGCTGACTGGTCTTCCATCTGAGTAGTGAGCTGGAAATGAAAGAAAATTATTTTGAATACTAATATTTGTTATAATGAAACAATTTTTACAATCCCGACATTTCGGATACTTTACAGCAATATTATGCATGGATTTTCATTTGATAATATTAACAATGGGATCCCAAGCAGGTGGTAAGAGCCGGGTCACCATGGTTCAGGCCTTGACGTGGCGGTGGGGCTCAGTATCCTAGGGTGAGCCGCTGCACTTTGGGCGAAGAGGGGCTCTTTGTACCCCTCTTATAAGAGTGGACAAAAGAGCAGGGGGCAAGGGGCGAGCACGGGAACTTCACCCCATTGTACTGTCCCAACATTGGGAGGGGTTGTACTGTGGTGTGGGACAATGCGGGAGGACAAATGTTCGCGTAAACATTAGAAAACAATGTACTAATATTTGATTTTTTTATAGTGTTGATACTCTTACAATTTATTACTTACAGAATTCTGAAGTATAATTTAAAACACTAGCCATGGTTTTGCTGAATACTCGCACACAATTCTTCACCTGAAATTCAACCAATATTTTGATTTAAATACACATTTTGTTTATAGCATAAGGGGACAAACAAACAGTATAGACTCAAAAGCCTTACTACCGACTACCGTCGCCACACCACAATCAGACGTTATGCATGAGCCTTGTCCTTCTCCTACTCTGTCCCACATACAATGGGCTAAACAAAAACACATGATAACACAGCCTTCACTTGACATCAATATTATACGAGCGAGAGGTACCGTAAGACATAGAGGTAGCTGCAATGCAACAATGGCACTCTTACTAAAACATAATAGTGAATTAGGTACCATATTCTTATTTTTTTTTTTCAATTCATGAGCATTTGACTTTGATGAAACTTGATTCAGAAAACATATTGCATAATGATATTGCAAGCATACCTTATTTTTTATTATCCTTTCAGGAATAACATGTTCATCATTTAATTTATGGAGTATCCTTGATTGAGTATGCTGGCAGTCAGTTTTATACACGTCGACTATGTCTGTCCATTTAGTAATTTTATTGTCAAAATATATATTTTTGACAGCAAAATTATTTCGAAGTCCTTTTATCAAATGACATGGATCATAAATAACATTTAAATTAAATCCAGCTAATTGAATTGTATCATCTGTAAATATATAAATTAAAGAAAATTGACAGGAATGATACACTAAAACCCGGCGAGTGCCACCAGTGCCGCCTAGGTGAGGTGCCCCGGATTTGTTAAGCTAACAGGGCACCTCGACGGCTAGTCAGTCCCGCAAGTGACCGTCGCCACCTCCACAGAGGGGCTGTCCCGCACCACAGAACAACCCCTCCCAACCTCAGGACAGTATAATGGGGTGAGGTTCCCATCCTCGCCCCTTGCTCTTATGTCCCCTCTTCTTATTAGAGGGGTACAAAGAGCCCCCTCGGCTCAATTAGCTTCGCCCAATGTGCTGGGCTCACCCTAGGCTACTGAGCCCCACCGCCACGTCAAGGCCTGAACCATGGTGGGGGAAATGACTGGCCTGTTGGTCTAGTGGTTAGTGACCCTGACTGCTTAACCAGAAGGTCGTGGGTTCAATTCCCACCCAGGACAAACAATCAAATGAAATGTGATGAGCATGATCATTAATTGTTCTGTGTCTAGGTGTAGTTTATCTATAATATGTATGTATTTAGAAATATATAACTATGTATCAGTTGTCTGGTTACCATAAGAACAGGCTCTACCTAGTTTGGGATGAGATGACCAAACATATTTAAAAAAATATATTTTTTTAATTATTGAAAGTTTTTCATAGATGCTGGACTCTATGTAAAAATATCATATTTGTATTAATAATATTATTCTAGTGCAGTGGACTACACTATGTTAGATAAAAAATCTCATTAACTTTCTAAATACAAATTCAGTAGAATCAGAAACCGTTGTATTGAAGCATTCACATATGAAAATGTGGTTTCAATTTCAGGTCAATTTCTCAGTTACATTTACGTTGGGGCCCATATACTAACTATAACTTATTTAAAATTTATAAAGTAGCATTCTATACAGAAAATAAATGATTATTAATATTCACTTAAATCCATTAATAACTTACCAATAAGACTGACACAATAATGGTTTTTCCTCTGAGCATCTTTAATTTGTCTGTCTCAACATTAGATATTCTATATTTTAAGCATCAGGCGGTCGTTATATTATTAACAAAATGTTCTCCACTGTAACGGCAACTGAAACAATTGTACTCACAATTTATTCCAACACTAGTTTCGTGCCTCGTTGCACCGACTAATAAATAAGAGATCAAATATAATTTAGATAAATATAAATACCAATTTAATTAAATTCTAACAAAAACTAGGTAAATATTTTTCATATATTATGTGAACGGAGATCCCTAAACGCATAAGAGATGCAAAAAGGCAAATGCTACAAATGATTTTCCAATGTTTTGGAAGTAATAACAATACTCGTAGAGGTCTGACTACTAACAAACATTGGATTAGTAATAAGGATTCCTTTTTAAATTTGCCAGTCAGAAAATAAATATATTATTAAAGTTAGTAAATTATATAATGATTCTCATAATAAATTAAAATTTTTGAAAAAGTTATGAAACCATCATTTTTCCTTTAATTTTATTGTATTGTATATTTACATATTATTATATTCATACTTACAGGATCAGTTAAATAGTTAAGAACTGTAGATACAACTTGGTCAAGCATTTGCTCCATCTGTTTGTGACAGCCTTCTCCAGCTGATAATTTATTATATTACATGTAGGATCCAACAATTTACAATGATCATAGTACATAAGTATATAAATTCTCTTGCAATTTAAACATGATCAAAGAGTGGCACAGATTCTGTAACATGAAAATATATTTTTGGGTACATTAATATGTATGGAAAGTTTATGGATTATTAGTAGATTATATAGGGACTGTATGATAAGCGTAAAAAATTGGGGGTTATATTGACATCAAAAACCTCCTCAACCGATTATTGGTTCGTAATATAAAAATATAAGATTCATAACGAAAACAAGTTCATATTCACTCACCAGAAGTCACAAGAAGAGAATTTGTTGGAGACTGGAGTCCCGGTATTTCTGATTGCAGGAACAAAGTGGGACAACCAGAACTCATAATACGTGTCTTTCCTGTGTTTGTGGTATAAACTCGCCATTTCCATTTTCGAAGTCTTTCTCACAATTGGGCATATTGTGTAAGAAACTCCCCCCGCTTACTAAGACACTAATAACAACTCAAGTTTTAGTTTTTTGTGATATATGGACCGAAAATATATGGAAATCACTTTCACATGTAAGTTCAACACAAAAATAGTAAACACAAACAAGTTTACTAAATACAAATATAACATTATTGTAATTTTGTAATACGACGTAATACTAAGACTAAAATATGGCGGCTATTTTTGACATAATATACTAATTGAATTTAGTTCCATAAATATTTCATAGAGGCGCTTCAATATTTCTCTCAGCCGCCATTCCTGCGGGAAGTCTACTTGTCAATGTTAGGCAGTTTGTACCCCGTGGTGCTTAATATCTAATGTGTTATGTGAACTGTGAAGTATCAACTATCAAGTAATGTGTGCAAAGAGTATATAAACACTACATTTACTTGCTCTGTGAATGTATGCAACTATGGTGCAAATGTATTGTCTAGTGTCTTGTTGTAAAATTTTAAACATTCATGTTTAATTTTTTCATAAATTCATTTAAATTTTTATAGATTAAGATATTGTTAACTTCGGTGTGGCGTCGTTGTTTATATAATCATGTCTAAGTGGCTCGGTTTTGCCGTGTCCGTAAACTGTGGTGAGCCTCTGGGTTGCTACCAGGGCACGATACTGCAGGCGGATGGTAACACGATCACACTCACTAAAGCGTTTCGAAACGGTTTTCCATATCCAAAATCACAAGTCACTCTTAAGTAAGTTATCATCTACAAGTATAAATTATATATTTTAGTGATTTATTAATTTTAGAATTGTTGTAGTGCATCCGATATAAAAGACTTGAAAATTATAGAAGAAGCTACAGAGCAGCCTTCCGAAAAGACTCACAGCACTGTGTCAATAACCAAAGGTAACAAAAAAGGTCAGAGGGCAACAGTTTGTGAGAATTTACAAGCTAATCCTTCCCATATAGGTGGGTCACTTTGTCTTTGTTGTAAAGGATGTTCATTCTTTAAGTTTCACTTAACATGTTTTGTTTTTTACAGGAAATAATCAACAAAATGTTAATGTTGCTCCTAATAAGGGGACTAACATCCGAAGTTCGGCTGCAGCACCCGTCAAGAGTAAGCCTATAGATATCCAAGGAGCAAGGCACAATAAAAACAATAATGTCACAGGTAGCACATTTAATAATTCCATTACATAAGTTCTTTTGTTAACTCAGTCCAGGAATGCAATGAACAAGTATCACTGTAATTATATTATTAGCAGTGTTTCACAAACATTTGGTAACCTGTAAAATGGTGAATCGTTCTTTACATGTGTTTGCTTACAGTTATTAATTAATTGACTAAATAAAGTATTATATAATTTGACATCATCTTAACTCCTTTCTACATGATGATTACCTGATGTAATGGAACAAGTTCTACATCTAGACTAATAATAGTGAGATGTCTGAGTGAATATCACGTAATTACAAATAGCTACACTAAGATATTAAGCTAAAGAATTTATATAAATTCATGAATCATATTTAATTAAAATGAAACATCACTTTTGCTTAGGTTTATGTTGTCTTTGACTTAAAATCCAGTTATAAATTAATGTGATATGAAAAGAGAATAAATTAATATTATTATTATATTATGAGGAATTCATAGAAAATAAATAATATAAGTACTTGCAGAGATCAACCAAAGGAAAGTTAAAATTATTGTACACATTAAAATGTGTTAAATAATGTTGTGGGAACTCAATAGAGGTCCATCTAATATTAAATTAAGCTTTTAGGGCTGGTGACCAGAGTCCCTTGAATTAAAAGGGCCTCCTGACCTCTCTGAACTGACAACAGAAAATAACACAGATTCACATCATTGTTAAGATCATATAATGTCACTAGTATATATTCAGAACTTGCTGGAACTTGTCATTCTGCAGCCACATGTATTCATAATACAGTGCAACCTCGATATAACAAATCTGAAGGGAACAAGTAAATATTTGTTATATCAAGTAATTTGGTAAACTGAGGTTTGTTATATTAAGGTTAGGTTGGTCTACCATTTGTTTTAAGAAGTTGTTTGCAAGAAATCTTCGCAATGTTAACATATATTTTATATTGACTCTAATTTGACAAATTATTCGTAATCTCCTTAAATTGGACAATTTAAGGAGATTACGTATAATTTGTTATATCCAGGACGTCGTCATGTTAAGGTCGCACTGTATTTTTAGTAAGTTGACACCAGTCCACAAATAAATTATAAACGAGTTGAATTCTCGGCATCTTTTTAAAGCTAAAATCATGAAACTATTTGTTTAGATATTGTCATTGCTGTGTTTCCATTAACTCTAGATTATATTGTATAGCAATAAGTGATCAGCTTTTTGTCCTTGTGTAAAATCTAAATCACAATATGTTCTTAGTGAGACATAGAGGGAACAATTTGTACCTGTTTTTCTGTTTTTTTGCTACGCTGTTAATCCTGTAATTGTTTCTGTACCGTTCTCCAAATAAATAAATAAATTCTGACGGTGGACATTTGGGCAAATTGTAATTGTATTGGGCTTATAAGTTCAGATAGGATTTTTTTTAAGAAAAGACAAGTGTTTGTTCCTGTCAATGTAAGACGTATTGAGAAATTTAGGAGCAGTATAATGGCCAATATTGCATATTTGAAAGATTATAAAAGTCCTGACTTAGCTTTTGGTAAATTATTTTAAATTAATTAAAACACATTTTAAGCACATATTCACATCTAAAACAGCAAACTCCACAAACAAAAATGGCTTTCATGATCGGGCAACAGCAGGAATACACAGCAGTTGATATAAATTATATATCCTTTACCAGGAACGGACATACAATCAAAATCAATTATTTGTGTACATATTATGAGTATGTCAAACTATATTATATATATCTAACATTTAAACAAGTTTGCATTGCTGCTAAATCACTTTATATTAAAGAAATAATTAAACACGCAAGCAATAAAATAAAAACGACTTGGAAATTGCAATATAATAAATGATGAAACTGGAAGAGTCAGTAGTCGTAGCTCAGAATTTAATTATATATTAAATATAGAATAATTAAGTCTGACAAAGTAGTTACAACAGTGTGAAAATACTTTGCTGACATTCCAGTTTCAACCATAAAAAAATTATGGCTAGCCATTTAAATTTGAAGAAATAGAAGTATTAAATATATTCATTAGGGGAGTCAAGGGATCGGCCGTCTTGGCGTTCATTGAGGGAGGCCTATGTGCAGCAGTGTACAGATAGAGGCTGATGATGATGATGATTAAATATATTATTATATCTTTAACTCTAAGGAATAAAGAATTAAAGATGTTGATGATTACAGACTTGTGGCATGTCCGTAAGTTACTAACTTCATGTTAATGTAATTGCACCCCAACTGGCAACTAATAATTGTATCAAAGTTGGCATTTTTCCTGACAGATGGCGGTCCATTCTAGATCCATTTCTTTTTCTTATTTACATTTAAGACTTACTGTAGTTTGTTAAAGATAATCAAGAGATAGTATTGTTTGGTGATGATACTTCAATTATTTTTAAAATCAAACAAAAAGAATCTAATTATGACCAAGTAAACAACACTCTCTTGATGATGGTACATTGGTTTAGTGGGGTCCCCATACAGCTAAATTGGCGAATAGACTCATTTCTGCAGCATATGCAATGAGAAAAATAAGACAGTTTACTGATGAAGATACAGCACAAATAGTTATCATTATTTATTATTATTATGGCAAACGGTTGTAGGGAAAGACTGCCAAACATCAACAATATTTTTGTACTGCAGAATCAGGCTATCTGTGCAATTTACAAGTTGCCCCCCCATTCATCTCTGAGAGACAAATTTAAACAAATTGGAATTCTGACTGTTGCCTCTCAAATCTCAATACATCTTAGAAAATTACCATATGTCCGGAAAAACAAATGAATTTTGTAAGAAAAATTATATACATAGTAGGGATATACGGAATAAATACAGGCTAGATGTACCAGCGATTAGACTCACAAGAGTAAGCAATTCTTTTAAATACAACACTGTACTTATACGCTTTTAAACAATAGGATCCCAGCAAATGTTACAAACCAAAAAATTTGATTATTGATAAAAATAACCCAACCAGCCACAGGGACTGCCGATAGAAGGGAAAACAAAACAATTCAATTCAAATACCTATAAAACAGGCTGTATAAGATTATGACAACCTATACAATTTAAACGGCGCACAAAATGGCCGCATGTCATAATTTAGAAGCACCACAATTTGCAAAACAAATACATAATCTTATAGAAGGAAATCAAACGTCAAACTTCGTCTCCAGTGGCTCCCGTGCGGTGTCGCGAGTCCCAAGTCATATAAACGTGTCGCGAGTTCAGAGATTTTATCTCATCTAAATATATGCGTACCGCGGCTAAAAGAAGTTTACACTTCAAAAATCAAAAAGTTATTAAAGAGCGCTTAGCGCGTCAAGGATATTAAAAAGTAAAATATTTTGTGGAAATACTGGGAATAAAGCGTTCCTCCCAGGCACTTTAGGATAACAACATGTAAAATTTGGTATAGAATATTTGAAAAGATTAGTTCCATTGAGTTTGCTTCGCCGGTATTTCTCAGTTTTGCAACCGGTGGTAGACTCAATTGACGTTCAAAAAGATAGGTTATTGGTACTATTTTGGATAAAAAAAATTGGATTAAATTTTGTGCCATGTAAGCACCCCAAGGTATTTTACGGTTAAATAATATTGACAGGGAGCTTCGGAAACCCGAGCTGCTCAACACCCAAGGGTCATCGCGGGCCGGCCGGCGGGCCCGCCCAAGACCGCGCGCGCCGCCGCAACGAGGCCTGCTTCGGGGACGCCGCCGATCCCGCACTCGACGAGGAGTTCGACTTCGAGGGCAACCTCGCGCTCTTCGACAAGCGCGCGCTGTGGGAGAGGATGCGCGGACGACCGGACGTGGTGCGCGCGGCCGACGACGCGGCGCGCTTCCGACACGACGAGAACGTGCTGGGGGCGGCGCCCGCACCCGGCGCCATCCGCCTGCCTGACGAGCTGCGCGCCGGCGAGTACAGCACCGACGACGGTGCGCGAGTGCCTGCCGCCGCCGCGCGCCTGCGACGCGACCTGTGGCGCGCGCTCGGCCGCCGCGGGCTCGGCGACGCCGCGCTGCTGCTGCTGGCGCGCGCCGCCGCCGACCTGGCGCTGCGCCTGGCGGGCGGCGGCCGACGTCTCGAGCCGCGCAACGCGCACCAGGCGCCCGTGGCCGTGGCCGCGGTCGGCGCCCACGCCATGGGCGCCTGCGGGGTGGCCGCCGCGCGTCTGCTCGCCTCGCACGGCGTGCGCGCGCACGTGCTGCTGGCGTGCGCGGCCGACGCCGAGTGCGCGGCGCTGCGGCGCGAGCTAGCTGCGTTCGCGCTGGGCGGGGGCTGCATCCACGCGCGCGCCGACCGCCTGCCGCCGCCGGACGTGGTGTTGCTGGCGCTGCATGAGCCGGCGGGCGGCGCGGAGGAGCCGGTCGAGGCGGAGGCGGCGGCGCTGCGGTGGGCGCGGGCGGCGCGCGGGGCCCTGTTGGCGCTGGAGCCCCCGGCGGGCGGCTGGGAGGTGAGCTGCCGCGCGGCGCTGGTGGCGGGACTGCCGCCGGCGCTGCCCGAGGCGCTGGGCCGCGTGTTTCTGGCGAACGTGGCGCCTCCACCGGCGTTGTTCCGGGAGCTCGGCGTCGAGTATAGCTCACCATTCGGCGCCGCCTCGGTTCTGCCGTTGAACTGACCTTCCGCGCTCGACCGGTCGGTCGGCGGGTCTAAGCTCGTGCGCGTCTCCAGTTCCCCGCCGCTCCCCCGCCGGCCAGTGCCCGGACCTCCGTCGGCTTGGCGACCCTCGGGGGTCCCCATACCTCCGCAGCCATTCAGACCACCGCGGGTGCCCCGATACCCGGCAGGCCCCCGTTGGCCGCGGCCCTCTCGCCCGGGGGCCCCGCGCGCACGCGGTCCGTTCGTGCCGCGGCCGCACCCAGCACACGCGATGAGAAGATTAAGAAGTGATTCCATATATGTATATGTTACTGAAATATTTTTAGTCGACTGGTGGATTTTTTATTAAGTAAGACTAACTAGTCTCGACGACTGTTAAACAAATTTGTTTATCAAGAATGACTCGACGGTCAAAAATGATGGCGGTATCTCCGTTGTGTTGTACGTCGCCGAGCCGCGCCTGCGGGACGTCTAGCAGGATTCAAGTTTTATTGTACAAATGATGATTGTGTCGCGCGTGCACGAGTTTGTCGAACGTGTGTCGGTGCACTATTCAATTATACTCGAATAAATGGCAATGTAATTATGTATTTTATGAATTTTGAAATAAAATGTTGTTTCCAATAATAATCGATGAAATTATTTCTTCTTTTCTTGTATCCCTTAATATAAAAAATGTGTGTTATTATAAAAAATGTTAAAAAATAATTATAAAGCACGGAGACGACTCAAGGAGTATCTCTGTGTATGGAACGTGTCCGTCGAAAAGCATTAAATAAGGTGCGTCCATAAGTATGTTATAAAGTTACAAATATTTTTATTTCATAAAAAAATGTTATCCTTACTTAACTGCAAGGGCAATAACATTTTCGAAGTTTTATTATATATTTTCATATCACAACCATACTAAAGAAGTTTTTAATAAATGAATAGAACTTCAGTAAACAATAATTTTCAAATTGTAATTATCATTTGAGCGGCACAGACGGCCGGCTTCCGGGACTAGTTTCCTGTTTATTATTGTATATATCTCACGCAGTAAGGTGAAAGAAAAAAACAAAAACTTACGCAAAATAACATATATTTCATGTTAAATTAAATCCACGTAGGTACATAAATAATACATTACAATTGCTATTGATATCTCTTACAGACAGTAGATAAAACATGGATATTTAAGAATATCTCGGTTTGACCCCGCCCACACAGCGGGCGGTGGGCGGGGCCTGCACGTTGGGACGCGCCACGCCCCCGAGCACGCATGCGGACAGCGGGCTAGTTGTGTTTAATGCACCATGCGATACAATTTTCTTTAATTATTCTGAAAGTGTCGATATAATATTAAATACTTTTCTGTTATGTAACATGTTCTCCTTGTGTCTACCCTCCATATAGTAATTGGATTTACTTGCTTTAAGATGTCAACTTAAAACTTATTGTATACCATTGGTTGTCCTTATTATAAATAAATAAATATGTAACAGGAAAATGATGTCAAAAATATTGACAGTTAACACGACCGCCGCCCGCTGCCCGCGTCTGGGGTATGAGGCATGTTCAACGATTCTAAAATATAGGAACCCTTTATAATAAAACAACAGTTGACATCGGAAGACTGGTCGTGCTCCGGCGCGCACATCCCAACGCGCACGAATACGGTTCAGTCGGACCACACTGTTTATTCTTAATGTAACAATAAAAGTCCTCAGAGTATACTGCAGTGGCGATCTGCGACGTGTGTATAATATCTTATTCTTTGTTTAATGTCGAGGTCGATATTTCGGACATGACCACATACAGCACGTCATTAACATTATTACGAGGTAGGTACATGAGGTCTCTTTCTCGACCACACGAAATTAATATTCGAACAGGTAAATAGAGATTGTAGAAATATGGTCTTGAGAGTAATAATGCATAAAAAATAAATTTCATTCGAAATTTTAAGAAAAACATTTCATAAAAATAATTTTATAAGATGTGTTTCAAGAGTGTGAAGTTAGCTGCGAGTTCTCCTTCTGTGCGGCCACTTGCGGCTAACGTCGGTGGACACTCGGACACGTGGGGACCCTTGCAGTCGTGAACAGCTTACCTATATAGTTACATTATGCGCTATCATAAAGCACATTTTCTGTGATACTTTAATAATAGGATATTTATCCTTCTAAATGTTAACAAGCGGATCGATATGACAAATTCAAACCGGCTTCCCGATTTTAAATATCGAACCTCATGCGCAGAACGAGAGCGACCTAGCTGGAACGGCGACCACGCCTCGAGTGAGTCGTCGTCGGAGAACAGAAAAGAAAGAACGACGACGCATCGCAGACTGTGCGTTGTTATTTTGGAAGAAAGAAAAAAAAAGCGGTCGCGCTCATTCTAAGGCTCATTGTTTTTTAAGTTTTTGATATCAAATGCTTAAATGTAAGTTAACAAAGAAAAGTGCGTGCATACAAAGTACACATGTCAGAAGTGAAACTTATTTGGCAAACATTTTTTTTAATCTCGTTTATTTATATTTATACTAATCTAAAGCTTTAAATTTCCAAGACTTTCCCACGTTCTTGTTTGCTCCCTACTCTCACTCCATGGATATGTGCTTCATGCTACGTTCGCCCTTTCTTACTCTCTCTCAACCGGTCTCAATCACTCTCTCCCTCTTCTTGGACAAAAACGTTGCACATTTTCGTGACGTTTCATCCGTAAAAAAATTACCCTCATGCGCGCAAAGAAGTTTCACAAAGAAGTCTAAGGAATTAAAAAAAGTATACAACTTAGAATTTATAGCGTCGCATTCTCACGTGGAATGCTTGGGACACATCCGTGCGCTGCGCTCTATCAACACGGGAGTCTCTTCGATTCAACGATAACAAGAGCTAAAGAAAATAGGACACGCCACAGACATAATTAATCGCGGGGAAAGATTCAAGTGAAATAATTGATTCATGCATTTTTTTATGTACGCGTAATGTTTGTGACTAGCCTGTGCGACTGGCGGACACGCCTCACAAGCGGTGAACAATCGTATATAAACGACGAGTGAAGTCTGTCTTCGGGTGCTGTTATCGACTGAAGTCTGAACACGCCAGTATCGGTCGGCGAACAGTTACACGCGCACACGCACATACAAACATATAGGACAACAACACACACCGGCCGCGCGGGCCGCAAGCCACGGACACCAGCTACACGTGAACCCAGTTACGATACAATAATACATTAAGTAAAGTCTAAACTAAACGCTCGCCGAACACCTTCACTAGACACGTGCGGGACAACAGATTCACTACTTAACTAATATTTACAAACCGAACACCTTACAATATATATCTATATATAACATCGAAAGCCGGCGGCAGCCCGCGCCCCGCCCGGCGCCAAGTACGGGCCGGGCTGCGGGGCGGGGGGAGGGAAAAAAAGTTCGTATCAAAGTAATTATGGTGTATAAAACGTTAGTCTTATCGGTGTACGCGGTGACTCGCACTCCAGTATCGTAATTGTAAACGTTCATATAAAAATGGCGTAAAACTCACGCTCTGTGCGCTTCGTCGACGTCGGTAAAAAAATATAAAACCTTGTAAAAACAAAACGTTCGTATTTAAACTTGTAGCCGCGGCGCTCACGTGTCCCGCTCGGTGGCGGGCTTACTCTCGGTGTGCCCGTGCCCGTTGGCGAGCGGCGCGCCGGGCGGAGGCGGGGCGCCGGCGGGGGAGGGGGCGGGGCGCTCGCCAAGCAACGCGCGCGTGCGTTCGCGTAGCCGCATCAGCTCGTCCTGCACGCGCTCCGTGATGGCGCGTCGCGTCTCCTCCTCCGACGCGTTGATGCTACGCAACCTGCAACGGGACGCATCCGGGTCAGCCCCCGACGGATTCTAAAGAATGTCGCCGAGGTGGCAGACCTCCTCGCTGGATACTCACTTGTCAAGCAGCGGTCGCAGCGAGATGGGCTCGCCCACCGAGAGGTAGAGGTGGTTACGGAGGCGCAGGCGGTAGGGCTCGGTGTTGGGCAGCACGCGGTCCATGCCCTCGTGCCATACGGGCAGCACGAGTGGCGCCGGGCCGCGGGCCGCGCTGTCGGCCACCAGCCGGCCCACGCCCCACTTGAAGCGGATGTGCTCCTTGTCAACGTTGACGCGGCCCTCGGGGAAGATGTGCACCCACTCGCCGCGGCGCAGGCGCTCCACGCAGAAGTCCATGGCGGGCTGGTACACGCCGGCGCCGCGCACCACGGGCACGCACTTGCCCAGCGCGAAGAAGGCCGAGTGCACGGCGTTGGTGAAGCAGATGTCGTGCGCCGCCAGCGCCCAGCGCATGCGCGCGCGCCGCACCAGCGTGTACGAGTCCAGCACGCCTGCGCAGACACACACAATTACCAAAACACCCCTTGATCAGACGCACCTTGTTTTTAGTCCATTACTAAATGTATGGTTTTTGCGTTATAATATCTGTTAATATTTATATTGCTGATTGCTCTCCTTTTTATGTTTTTATTGATTTAAGACTATCTTGCATAGTTTAATAATGTGAAAAGCAGTTTATATGTCATTGTTAGTAATTTAATACTTAAATTATAGTATAAGTATAATATACTATTTTATACAGAACACATTATAATCTTACGCATTTTAATCAAATTAAATGTATTAATAATTTCATTTAATTTGACTAAAATGCGTAAGAGTAATGTGTTCTGTATAAAATTAAATAAGAAAAAAAACCTTATAGGATACATTTATATATTACTTATAGGATACATATATAGGGATAATTTTTTTACGAAAATTACTATTGATATGATTGAGCTAGGCTGAAATTAATATCCCCACCATGGTTCAGGCCTTGTCGTGGCGGTGGGGCTCTGTAACCTAGGGTGAGCCCAGCACATTGGGGGAAGCTAATTGGGCCGAGGGGGCTCTTATAAGAAGAGGGGACAGAAGAGCAGGGGGCAAGGTGTGAGTTGATTGTACTGTCCCGACGTTGGGAGGGGTTGTTCTGTGGTGCGGGACAACCCCTCTGTGGAGGTGGCGTCGGTCCCTTGCGGGACTGACTAGCCGTCGAGGTAGGTACCCTCGTTTTGTAGATTTCTAGATCCGGGGCACCTCACCAAAGGCGGCATTGGTGGCACTCGCCGGGTTTTAGTGGGTAGAGAGGCGTCCATTTACCAGCTGTCCCACATATCCGCGTGGGGAGACCCCCGAGGGATGCCTCAGAGAATTTCCCGGCGTTAAGAAAAAAAAACAAAAAAAAAGGAAAAAAAAGGCTGAAATTAATATCGATATTTTTTTTCCCTTCCACATCCCTACGGTGTAGTAGTTTACTAAACGTCAAGAAGACCGCAGAAGTATACTATAGTAACATTGAACGATACATAGTTCCAACAGATATGGCGGCGCGCGGCGCTCGCTCGACAACCTTGATCTGCACGACCTTAGCCATAATAAGTTTGTTGCCGGAACTTACTAATCGCTTGTATCCACAGATTATACTATTTTAGTGTAATTTATACTATATTAATAATAGATCACGCTTTTCGTGACCGGCCAGCGCCATCTAATGGCGCGCTGACTTTCGGTACGACTCCGGCAGCGCCGCATAGCCGCTCCGGAGGCAGTATATTCTCGTTTTATTTTATTTTGAATAGGTACTGATACTGATTCTGTTCACACTGTCTCTTTATTGAATCTGCCTCGGGCTGCGGTCGCTGCTAAGTGCTATCCGAAAGGACGTGGAATTTAATTCCGGCGAGATAAACGTACACGAAATAGACTGGCGAACTAGACTTATCATACGTGGGACGCCAGTGCAGAGTTCGGTCCAATGTATGTCCGAATTGAACATTGACAAAGTAAAAGAAATACCATGACTATATTGTGTTTGGATGTTGTCGCTCCAAATCGTTTGGATGTAGGCCTCCACAAATACGTTGTACGGAAATATTAATTAAATAACGTGTTATTGTAAGAAATAATAATATCTAACGAATTATTGTGAATGTGTAGCGGTCATTACTGGGCCTATTGCTGGGACTATCGGCCAGTCTCGCTGTGAAAGCACCTAGAGACTCTGACATCTCTCTATCTCATATTCGTCTACACGACACGGTCCAGTACACGCTGCGCCAGGACTCGACTGCCGCAGCCATTTTGGTAGCAATAAATATGTAATGCATGTTTGATCGCCCATTCTCTAGTTGTTCTCACCGGTGGAGCGCCCGAGTGGACTTTAAATGATCGAGTTGTGGGAAATGTTATAATATTTAATTGTTACATACAATAGCACACTCGCGTGTATCCCGTCATGTTGGTGTCTTTTGATTGACCGAATTAAATAATTATTCTGTCACGTCGGGTCTCAAGGTCGCTTCAAAGTCATTATACATTGCATAGATGCTGGAGTAATTGTATGACCTAATTCGAAGGTCAATAATATATAAGTACACTTACACGTATGATATACATTTTAGAGTACGCTACATATGTTGGGGTGTTCTACCATTAAAAAAACGATTGCTAAACAACAAATGACTTCTAAAACATTGAAGTTGTTAGGTCTCTTACTCTTGGGACTCCGAGTTGGAAAATTATACATATTTAGTTAACTGTTACAATTATACATATTTAGTTAACTGTTACAATTATACATATTTAGTTAACTGTTACAATTATACATATTTAGTTAACTGTTACAATTATACATATTTAGTTAACTGTTACAATTATACATATTTAGTTAACTGTTACAATTATACATATTTAGTTAACTGTTACAATTATACATATTTAGTTAACTGTTACAATTATACATATTTAGTTAACTGTTACAATTATACATATTTAGTTAACTGTTACAATTCTATTTCCAACGTCAGTAGTGTGTCGGTCCTCCGCGGAGGTCGATACCTCAAGGAAGCACGAGACACGCGCACGACTCCTACGTCTCGGGCCGATAGCAGATAGCCTATCGTCGTATCTTATCTGGTATTAGTCACGCGTATTTCGAACAAAATAACATGTTTTCGTCATTTTTAAGACAAGAAAGGAGTATCGTTGTGGTTGTACAGAGCATTATTTGAGGGCAACTAACAACGACGGCAGGGTCTTCCGACATCGACCTACACCACTCGTCGCTTGTGACACCGACAGCTAGACCGATTAGTGCAGTGAAGCGGTAAGGAGGCTACGACCGGCCCGACCGCCGGTTCTAACCACGTCACACACAAACTGCGCCTATGTTTTAGTACGTTACTTTCCGTGCATGATAAATATGTTATATGCCGCCAACACACCACATACATTAAAGAATTATGTACAAATGTTAAAGCCATCGGTGCTCTATCTGTTTTGTTTGTATGTGTCATGCCGGTGCAGGCCGGCTTCAGAAGCGGTTTCTCCACTATCGACCATATTCATCAAACAGCTGATGGAAAAAAGCCGTGAATACAGGGATGTCCGCCAGTAGATATTTTTTTTAAATATCTCAACTCAAATGGCGTCTTTCTAGATGCAACCTTTCCTGCATGTGGTGGAAACTCGCTTTCAAAGTTCTGGAAGGTCAGCCGCAGTCTCGAGTCGGATATTTGCTTGTAGGGTGTCGATGGCTAATTGTTTTATATACGATACTTTAAATATCCCCATAGGAATAAGTCGCAAGGACTCAGATCTGGTAATCTAGCAGGCAAGGCTATGTGGCCAATGCGACTTTCAGATTTATTTTTTGGGAAATACCTCTCTCACTTTTGTGTTGTATTCTGTTGTAGAAAGTAACATGACGATGCAGCTTCGATAAAAATGGTGGTCCAGCATTACGCAGTAACGTTTACAGATTCACCTCTACCGAAAAAATAAGGTAGAATAATGCCATTTCCAGAAATGGCGTACTAAACTGGGGCTTTTCAAGAACTTCTTTTGTATTTTTTACATTCTAATATCGTATATTCTGCTAATTTGAAATATACCCGCGAATATGAAAGTGCGCCTCGTCACAATAAAAAGATGTTGCATAAGTGGGTGGGCGTAGTAAATCGTTCCAGAACGACTCTGCCATAATTCTGCCTTTTTATGTAGTGATCAACTGCTGGGTGATTTGGAGTTTGTGTGAGTGGATTTTGAAGTGAAACTTATTTATCGGGGTTGGAAAAAAATTTAGTGTAACATTTTTTCGTTACGCGTCACATTCTTCCGTTACGCGCCATCTTTTTCTTATTCCTAACACGCGTGATTTGAAAAATAACGTCATAAAGAAGTTTGACTTCTTACGAGTGTACGCTAGTACACACACACACTTTTTTTTTTTTGTTTAAAGGAGGCAAACGAGCAGTCGGTGCCTTATGGTGACTACCGGCGCACATACACATTCGCACAACCAGAGGTTATGCAGATGCGTTGTCCTCCTTTTCCCTATCCCCTCCAATGGCCCACCGGAAACTCATAAACCGCACGAAACGCGACAAAATAGCTGTCTCTTTACGCCGGTATCATGTGAGCGAGAGCTACCACCCCGGCTCGCCTGCAGCGGCACTACATCTTATTAAAGTTATTTTCGAATAATTTTACGAACTGACGACCTTTTTCAGACCCATTGATGCTCAATCCTCCGCACAGATTTACGCAGGTTTTTCAAAATTTCAATTCACACAAGTTCTGCGTTTTTAGAAGTAGCAACAGACGTTGAAGGTTCAGGCCGAGGCTGATCTTCAACTGATCTAATTTTTCTAAACTTCTTTACCCACATCCATATTAATTGGTTTGACGGGCCATAATTTAACTGTCGGATATTGAAGTGAGAATAAAACCGCAATTTAAAGTACAAAATCTGCTGGCGGACACCCTTTTTTTTTTTCTTTAACGCCGGGAAATGCTCTGAGGCATCCCACGGGGGAGTGGGTCTCCCCACGCGGGTATGTGGTACTCGCTGCGCCCGACAGCTGGTAAATGGACGCAGCTCTACCCACTAAAACCCGGCGAGTGCCACCAATGCCGCCTTTGGTGAGGTGCCCCGTATCTAGAAAACAAACAGGGCACCTCGACGGCTAGTCAGTCCCGCAAGGGACCGACGCCACCTCCACAGAGGGGTTGTCCCGCACCACAGAACAACCCCTCCCAACGTCGGGACAGTACAATGGGCTGAGGTTCCCATCCTCACCCCTTGCCCCCTGCTCTTCTGTCCCCTCTTCTTATAAGAGGGGTACAAAGAGCCCCCTCGGCCCAATTAGCTTCGTCCAAGGTGCACCGCTCACCCTAGGTTACTGAGCCCCACCGCCACGACAAGGCCTGAACCAGTGAGGCTGGCGGACACCCTGTACAACCAGCCCTTATACGTCTTAGCTTTCGTTTATTACGAAAAAGCGTTTGATAGTGTCGAACACTGGGCTGTGTTGAACTCACTTCATCGCTGTGGGGTCGATAGTCGATATGTGGAGTTCCTTAAGGAGCTGCATAGCTCTGCATAGCAGTCGCACGAATCCATCAACCGGGGGTGCCGCAGGGTGACACAATACCATCCAAGCTCTTCACTTCCGTCTTACAAGATGCAATGAAAAAGCTTGTATGGGACGAAAAGGGTATAAATGTCAATGGGGGTCTTTAGACTGAACTCCAAGAAATGCTTCAAGAGCATGTGTGTCCACAGTGTCCCAGGAAGTAGGCCTAAGCGTGAACACGTCAAAAACAAGTGTTACGTCAAAAAGCTCTTTGGATCCATAAATTACGATTGAAAATTCGGTAGTCCAACATCAATATAAGGAGATGGGTAGGAGAATACAACTGGGGCGGGCAGCTATCAGAAAATTAGACGACATTCTTCGATGAAGAAAATACCACAGAGCCTGAAAACCCGTATTTTTAACCAATGTGTCCTAGCTACTATAACTTACGACGCCGAGACATACACGCTCAGAGATCCGACGACGTAAGAAGGTCAAAGACGTAGGGTCGCGGAATTGAAATGGAGTTCGGCGACACATGGCTAGACGTAGTGATAGCAGGTGGTCCACGGTAACCGGATGGTGGCCTAGACTGGATCGAAGATGTGGAGGACGTCCTATGACGAGATAGACCGCTGACGTGGGAAAGCTAGTGGACAAAGCATGGATGAGACAGGCAAGGGACAGAATGAGATCCGGGGCACCTCACCAAAGGCGGCATTGGTGGCACTCGCCGGGTTTTAGTGGGTAGAGCTGCGTCCACTTACCAGCTTTCGGGCGCAGCGAGTCTCACATACCCGCGTGAGGAGACCCACTCCCCCACGGGATGTCTCAGAGCAAGGGACCGAGGAAAAACGCAGAAAAAAGGGGAGGCCTGTAGTCAGCAGTGGGAAATCACAGGCAGACAGACAGAGAATTCACGATTGTCAGCGCATGCCTCACTAGATTTACACTTTACAAGAAATCGCTTAGAATGGCAATGAAGACGCCTACGATATCGGCCACGGTTGTGTTCGTTATATTTTACATAAGTAGGTACTCTTTTCACGGACAAATATATTTTGTTTTATATTACATTAACTGTTCCTTCGTTGTATCTCAATTAATGTGAGGGTGTGTGTGTATGTGTGTGTGGGTGTAGGAGGGTGTGTGCGGTGTTTACCCCAGAGGCCAGGGTCGTCGAAGCAGGAGTGGTGGTTGGAGACGGTGAGCAGCGGTACTCCGCGCGGCCGTCGCACCGCACGCACCAGCGCCTCGCGGTTGTACACCGTCGTCTTGTTGAGGAAATCTGCAACGCATTAATGGGTGTCATTATGTATGTGCCTGCGACCTGCGACGTACCTACATATACTATACTAATATTAAAATAAGTGCCAGTAATGGCACAGTAAGAGCTCACTAAATGCACGCGAAAGTAATACAGTACTGCCGATAGAAGTGAAAACAAAACAATTAAATTACCTATAATACACGCTCTAAAAGATTATTACAACCTAACAATTTAAACGGCGCACAAAATGGCCGTATGACATAATTTAGAAGCAACATAATTTGCAAAACAAATATTGCATAATCTTATATAAATAAATCAAACGTCAAGCTGTCTCCAGCGTTTCGCGTGCGGTGTCGCGAGTCCACGTTATATAAACGTCAAACTGTGTCTTCAGCGTTTCGTGTGCGGTGTCGCGAGTTCAGAGATTTTATCTCATCTAAAAATATGCGTACCGCGCTAAAAGAAGTTTACACTTAAAAAAAACATATTTTTCTGATTGTTGCGGCTATCTCAGTATAGGCTGAGCCGATTTCGGCAAGTTTATTAGGGTAGTGGTAGGTAGTGGTAGGTAGCCAATTAAGGAATTACTAAGGCTACTTGTTACCTACATATTAAAAACAAGGATCAGGGTTCCTCGGAAAGATATTAAATCCTGCTAAATAATGTATAAAACCCAAGTGAAAAAGGAACCTATGTTGTAATCCTAAGGATGCAAATATGCTATAAATTTATACAAAACGGCAATTTCATAGGTAAAGAGGATGTTCGATGTGATTAATTAAATTGATGTCTAAGGTTAAATTGAAATAAAAAGATATTTTTTATTTATGAAAACAAACACTGAATTTAAAGCACAGCTTATCAATACTCATCAGTGCTCACAAACTGACAGATAATTTTTTTAACAATAATTATTTTGGGTTCTTTTGCATTGGATAAAGGTCCACTATAAAAAAAAACTCTGAATGGATCATCAATGTATTATGATTTTTATGATATGTTTAATGGGTCGAACTACTTAGTACTGCCATGCTGCTTTGCAGCCGAATTGGGCTGGCACGACTGGGGTGTACTCACTCACATAATACCGGCGTCAAGCTATGCTGTCGCGTTTGGTGCGGTTTGTGAGTTTCCGGTGGCCCATTGGGGCGGATAGGAAAAAGGAGAGCAACGCACTTGCATAACTTTTAGTTGTGCGGATGTCTATGGGCGTCGATAGTCACTATAAGGCTCTGACTGCTCGGTTACCTCCTTGTGTCATAAAAAAAACTATATCACTGAGGTAATTTATATGACAACGTTTCTATTTAAACGAAAACTCGAAAGGAGTAGATGGAAACGCGTTCCTCAAATTTATAATTTGCATTTTTTCTTTGGTGTTCAAAGTGGTAGTGGTAATAAATAATAATAAAACACATAACTGTTAGCAACACATTCAATACATTGAACATTAGTGTTACAATCAGCTTTTAATAAAAACCAATAAAAACCATATTAATGTTCCTTTCGCAGTTCGTATCAATAGCACAATTTAAATGGCCTCGAAAAACTATTTTATTTTGCAATAGAGCCTAGTTCAGGGGTAGCGAACCTTTATGTATCGATGTGCCATATGTCTAGAAAATGTGTAATGAAGCCACAGCCACACAACAATAATAGTACTAAATACTATCAACTCAAAACTTTTTATTCTCACTCTTCCCACCAATGACACATTTTCTAGCACCTACCTAATGTGTGGTAAGAGCGCATCTAATTAAGTCTTTATCTAATACTTCGTAGGGACGTGCCCAAAATATTAGTTCGTGTGCCATTAAGGGCACGTGTGCCACTGATCTGCCATCCCTGTCCTAGTTTATACTTGCATGTGACAGATGTGGTACAGAAGATAATAATAATAATATTCAATTAAAACATAGTTAACAACCACAATACGATACTGATCTTTGAAGCTACCATTTAAGTCAAATCAAATCAAATCATTTATTCACGTGAATGTGGTTTTATAATGGTGGTTTACAGTAATTAATGAGAGTTCATGCACATCCTACCATTACAATGGTGTGTGAATATTCTTGTCAAATAACACTGAAATTATATAAAAGAGAAATTAAAAATAAATTTAAACATATCAGTCAATAATTAGGTTACAATTAAAAATATACACAAAAATAAAATTAAGAGTGTCTGTATGTTATATTAAAATAACCGCTTTTTAATAAATGCAAATATGGATACATATACCCAAGTATCATTTTTTACACTTTTTGTCTGTCTGTTCCCGCTAATCTCTGAAACGGCTGGCAGATAGCTGACGTTATAAGGAGTAACTTAGGCTATAAAAATAATAATCATCAATCCAGGTACGGCTGTAAATCTAAAGACGTAGATAATCAACCTAATTAATCAATCATTTTAAATGCCTATCCATTTAAAATGATTAATATCCTGATATCAACTTCACCACTAATCACTATTCCACCCATATTTGAACTTCAAAATTAAACAAAAACTGTCATCAACCTCGCTGACTTTTTTGTGACTAATCATGAGTACTTACTATTGATACATAATATATAGAACAGGCCCTCGATGAGTCGAGAGTACCCGAGAGTACCCGAGAGTCCCGATGAGGAGGCCGCAGAGATCCCACACTCGTAGGCGTAGCTACAGGATAGCAATGGAGGAGGTGCAATTCTTGCATTTTCAGAAGATCGCAAATTACGGAAACTTGAACCCAGGGAGACAAGCTTATCGAGGTGCGAGTGGGAGAATTCGTCCTCCCATAACGCAATAAACGGCACGAAGTATGACGAAGGTTATGCTGGGGGCGTCAGGCGTCGAATCTATTGGAAGCGCTGTGCCAACAACACAGATAGTGATTCTTTATATCACTGTCAAGTGGGTGTCATGGTAGCTCTGGCGCCCTCGGGTGGAGGTGCGTGGTCGAGTCCATCCTTCATGCAACATGCGGTGGGCGTAGGCGAGAGGGCGGCAAATTGCTTTGGCAAGATGTCGAGTGTCAGCATGCTCGTGGGGTTGCTGCGGCATGTTGTGCGGAGTGCGCTTCTGCGGACCCACCTTGATTCTTCTAAATAAGGCGTGTCGCTCGACGAGCACTGACAGACTGGCGGTTTGTTCAGGGAATGTCCTCTGTACGGGGATGAGCGTAGAGAATTATTGGACGGTATCGAAATGCAAGAGGTGGGACCATATAAGGAGCGACCTCGAGAAGAACAGAGGCAACTAAACGGAAACCCGGAACGGTAGAGAAGACCATTGCAGATAGCAGAGTGCACCATCAGCCGACACCGCAGGCTTATCTGTAACGTCCGCCCCAGAAAGGGGAGAAGGACAAGATAAGTTGACAAGAGTTAAATAACTTGTAGGGAACTGACGCGCGCGCACCTGAGGAGCAGAGAAGAAACCCAAGACATTAGGGTGCGCACACCCGCGTTTGGGTGTGAGAATATACCCGCTTATAATCACGACAGGTTGATAGGGCCATGGGTTGGTGGTGGCACTTGTCCGTTCGTCTGTCACCAGGCTGTATCTCATGAACAGTGATAGTTGGACAGTCGAAATTTTCACAGATGATGTATTCTGTTGCTACTATAACAACAAATAGGTACTAAAAACACGATAAAATCAATATATTAATGGATGGCTCTCGTACAACAAATGTGATTTCTTTGCCTTTTTTCACTCGATATTAATAACAGCAACAGGTAGACGCTTGAAATATTTCCAGAATATTTATTTAAATTACTTTAAAAATAAATACTTAATTAAAATTGAAATATTTAAGGGGCTCCCATACAAAAATCATATAATACGGTATAAGAGACACCTGTTGGAATGATATTGAATCATAGAAATTGTAACCGAGCTAACACTTAATAATATATATAATAAATCATCACCTCAACAAATGGCGCTTTTATTAAAATATTACTTTAACAAGACAAACATGTTTTTAGGGTTCCGTAGCCAAATGGAAAAAACGGAACCCTTATAAATTCGTCATGTCTGTCTGTCTGTCTGTCCGTCCGTATGTCACAGCCCCATTTTTTTTCGAAACTATAAGATCTATACAGTTGAAACTTGGTAAGTAAATGTATTCTGTGAACCGCATTAAGATTTTTACACAAAAGTAGAAAAAAAACAATGCTTTTTGGGGGTCCTCATACTTAGAACTGAAACTCAATTTTATTTTCATCAAACCCATACGTATATAACCCATATCATTTTTAAAGACCTATCCATAGGATAGGTCTTTAAAAATGATATTGAGGTTTCTAATACCATTTTTTCTAAACTGAATAGTTTGCGCGAGAGACATTTCCAAAGTGGAAAAATGTGTGTATACTCCCTCCCCCTGTAACTTCTAAAATAAGAGAATGATAAAACTAAAAAAAAAATATGATGTATATTACCATGTAAACTTTCACCGAAAATTGGTTTGAACGAGATCTAGTAAGTAGATTTTTTTTAATATGTCATAAATCGTAAACAGCAATTTACCTTTCATTCAATTAACTCCAATACGTGGGTAACACTGAAAATGTTTAGAACTGGCCAGTTAGAAACATTGAAATTGAAAACTTTTTTTGAATTTCAATTTTAGAAATCTTTGGTAACCTAATGTAGTATATTGCATTCATTTGTCATTTGTTTTTGTGAATTGGCGGCAAATCTAAAACTCTTCTTACACGTGAAAATGAACATAACGCGAGAAAATTTTCGGTCAATGATTTATTATGACTTTCGTTGTGGGCTTACTCAACAACAAAGCTATGATAGGCTGCGATTAGCATTTTTTAATGAAGCCCCATCTCGTGCCACTATTTACAATTGGTTTAACGAGCGTGGACGTAGCAATCTCAGTGATGATCCGCGTGAGGGACGTCCTTTAACAGCGACTACTGAAGATAACATCAGTGCTGTGCGACGCATGATAGAGGAAGATAAGAGAGTGACCTATCAGCAGATACGGGCATACCTAGGCATTGGTATGCCCGTATCTGCTGATGCATTGGTGAGTCAAGTTCAAAAAATATTACATGAACATTTAGGCGTCAGGAAGCTTTGTACCATTGGATTTCCCATACTTTAACCGACGACCAGAAACGCTTCCGCATGGACTGGTGTCGCCAAATGTTAGATAAGTTCAACGGCGGTAACTCAAATGCTGTATTTGACATCATCACAGGTGATGAAAGCTGGATATATTGCTACGAACCCGAAACCAAAAGACAATCAGCTCAGTGGGTGTTTCCTGTCGAGGATATTGGGCTTCTATATGAATCTTGTATTTTTCCAACAGGTAAAATATTTTCTTTGTTAGTCCCATCAAGAAGGCAGATTTGGTTCCTCCTTCCCGCCGAAGAAAGGCTACAACTGTCTTGTTGTCGCATTGCACAAGGATTGTTGAATTGCTTAGTTCTGGACTGAAAATCTGCAGAACCTTCAATATTGTAATCATTTCCTTTTGATTGCAGTGTAGGTTTCTTTCTCGATCTGTCTCGATCTGTAGGATTCATATAGAAGTCAAGGAAAAAAGATGATTACCTCATTCTTTGGTCGGAAAGGTCAGTTTGCGACAGTTGTGCTAGAAGATGGAAGGACAGTTACTGCAGACTGGTATGTCAATCGCTGTTTGTCTGTTGTCTTGGAAAAAATTCGACAGCAGCGCCCTCGAAGCAGGATCCTCCTTCACCATGACAATGCTTCAGAGCACTCCGCAAAACGGACTGTTGAATATTTGACTATGGCAGGTGTCGAGATAATGAGTCATCCGCCTTACAATCCTGACCTGGCGCCCTGCGACTTTCATTTATTCCCAAGAACTAAAGATAAAATTCGAGGTATTCGCTTTACGAGCCCTGAAGATGCGGTGAAAGCGTACGAAAATGCCATAGAAGAGACTCCTAAGGAAGAATGGGCCCACTGCTTTTCTCAGTGGTTCCTTCGAATGCGACGATGTGTAGAATGAAACGGAGATTACTTCGAAAAACCGTTTTTCATTTTCTAAACATTTTCAGTGTTACCTAGGTATTAAAAAAAACATTTTTTCAAAATAAGTCATATTTTTGTTAGTGTGTCTTATGTTGTAAATTATGTAATGGTATGGAACCCTTCGTGCGCAAGTCCGACTAGCACTTGGCCAGTTTTTTGTTGTTGTTTCTTTTGGATACCGGTTTTCAACCAAACCAGTGAAAGAGTGTCCGTAGCGTCATGTGCCTACCAAAAAAAATGGCAAAACAATGGCAGTTGTTGTGTCTAGAAAACTGGAATTGCAAAATGTTCGAGTTTTGCCTTGATTTTTACACTAATTACTAATTCTAGACAAAATTTGAAATTTGTAAATAATTATATTATACATCTTATATAAAAGTACACTGATACACCGATTCATTCACTGCAAATATAATTTTGTAATCCTATACATTTATATATGATTATAAAGTAATATATGCAGTTCTCAGGTCTAGTTTCCTGATACACCAACCAATGTACAAAAAGGTTTTTCTTGATTTATACACTAAACACTAATAGTATTCTAAATTTGATGCTTCTATGTGCTAGAAGTGCCTTAGACTTTTGATGATCGGTCAGCGAGTGAGTCAGTCAATGACAAAACTAAGAAACTTTGACTACCTATTTATAATAATTAAACTAATTTTGAAATCGAATGAAATTTGAATTATACTGTGATTAAGTCAGTTTTCTAGTTTTATCCACAACAATGTTATGGGGGTTAAAAAAATACTGAATTGCTTCGAGAAAAGGATGTACAGCTGTGTCGCTTTTTGCTCAACTTGGTGGTGGCATTGCCATGCCTCAAGATATAATACTGGACATAAGCAATTTTATAATACAGTAATATTAATGTGATCATTGATTGCGAGGATTCCTTCCATGAATGATAAAAGAACCAGCATTTAGCAGGACACTGAAGTGGCCTCAATTCGCATAGAACATTACCTTAGTACATTCCATAACGAGTATAGTTAATTTGTAATAAGTATTATAACTATTCAGCATTCTAGAGTATTAATTAGCCTACTTCAACGGCATGTATAATTTAGAACAAACATTGAATAGTAAAATCATCAATATTTATTGAAAGAAGTGTATTGACATAATAATATACTGATTCAGGAATATTGAATACAAATTACATGCATAGTAAGCAGCTACTAAATATTTCGCGATGTAAGTTAAATGTTACCACCAATTCGAGTCATTCATTTTCATACATATCTGTAATTATTACTTTCCGTCGAAGGACTTACCGACAATAATCTTACTAAAGAGACCGACCACCGCCACTGTAATAGAACTGGCACAGTTCCACAGTCTACCAGGATTTCGGAGTCTGGGAATGATCCACCCGATGTCGTAGCCCATAATGAATTAAAAACACTCAGATATTCACGTAAAAACGTTAAAAATACATCATAAATATTACTGTTTGTACGCTTATGTTTAAATATATAAAAATATTATAAAAGTCCATACACCACCCTTATTCTGTGCTAAACTCTTTGTGAAATTGAATTGAATTTTGAGTTTTGACTTTTGTATTCATGATGACAATTGAAAACTGACATTGACATTTCCTTTTTTTTTGTTAGTTTTGTTTATGTTGGAACCGGCTAAGACATTGCCATGCCGCCAAGTCTGTCGTGTTAACAATGTTAAAGCTTGTGCTTTGGAGAAACGGCGGGATATCTCAAGGAGCGCGGCTCCGCCCCTCTAGCCCCCATCAATCAATTATCACTTCCCATTCTATCCACCCAGAACAGTCCACCACAAACGGGGCCGGATTTAAACTTAATGCCGCTCCTGGGCACCGGAAAAAAGTCCGCCCTATTACTAGAATTTTACTTAAAGGGGTATTCTGGTATAGAAGATTTTATCGCGTTTTATTAAGATTTTTACAAGCCCAACGTTTCGGATACTTTACAGCAACCATGGTCACGGGAGGACTGAGGTGTCATACGTCATTACAAAGTTATTCGAAACTACCGAACTACTAAATAAGATGTTTATTGACATTTCAAGAATATAAAAAAAATTGAAAAAAATAAGAAATCGAAAAATTACACGTCGGTTGAGTGGGGGCTACAAAAAAAACGGTGCACCCTGGTTGACATGATTCCAGCTCTTATAGAATATAGTTATATGAAACAAAAAAAAAATGAAAAATTCTCAATTAGTGAAGATGTCGCTATCGCGTTGACCTTAGCCAAAAAAAAACACAAAATGGCGTCGATATTAAATATCCAAATCCGAAACACAGCCAAGCTGTTTCACGGGAGAAACAAGCAAGATGGTGGTACCCATGCAGCCCGGAGCGAGGCACAGCGCTTCCCTCCCACCGGTCTGATTCAGTCGGCTAGCCATTTATTTAAGTTAAGTTTATTACATTGCTATTTTTTTTCAAAAAAAAAAACATTATTTTAAAGCATTATCACCAAATTTCTGTAACATTATGTTTTTTAAACCGGATTATACAAAAAAAACGCGTTTTTTTTCACTTGTATCCTGTCAGGCTATGGCAACACTATCATACCTCTTCGTTTTCGCAAGCTTTCCAAATACACCCGGTATAAAGAAGATTCCCACCAAATTTCAAAGGAATCGCTTGCGTAGAACTTCAGATATCATGTCAACCACTTCAAAAAAAGTAGTTTCGAGAAAAACACGTTTAAAGTTTGAGTAACTCGGATAATAATATTTAATACTTACTTTGGATTAATCGGCGACCCCAGATCCATACATTGGGCCTTCTTCTTCTTCATGCTCGATGTTTTGCGTTCTTTCAGTTCTTTCTGCCAATCGAGCGGTTCTGCCTTCTTTTGAAGAAGCAGAAGCTTGCAGTTGTGTGACTCGCTCCGATCGGCCGGCTCCGGCCGGCTTAGTTGCCGCGTCACAAAATCTACTGTATCTCCGAAAATAATTCGAATTATGAAAAATTCATTTAAGGACAATGACATGTTCTTTAATTCCAGAAAATAGAAAAATCGATTATTATTTTAAATCTCCAAGGAAACAAATTGATTAAATCATTTTGATTATTAATTTTTACTAAAAGTGCCAAAATTATAATTCATAAATAATGGATGAATTGAATTTCTTGAATTATCAATTAAACAAAAAATTATAAATTAATAGAATTAATTAATGATATTGAGGAATCTTGATAAGACAAAAAAAAAATTCACTTTCAAAATTTTGCCGCACTAAAACATTTGCCACCCTGGGCACTTGCCCCGACTGGACTAGTGTAAATCCACCGCTGCCAACGAATCACATTATAAATTACACAGATTAAGTTTTTAAAACAAACACTATAGAAAACCACCAGAACAGTCCTACTATTAAAAAGAACAGTTCTTGACAATCTTCGCCAACCAATCACAATGAACTCTCCGAATGAACAAAACACCAAATAAAAATTAATTAACAGGAAACCAAAAAACAAAACCGCCCGCAATGTCATTTCCCGCCGTCTCTTTACATTTGCTTTATTCTGACCAAGTTTACTTTTAATTTTCTGTACTGCTATTGATTCATAATATTTTAACACGTCGTTTCAACTAGCATATCTTGCAATTTGATTAATTTTTTGCATCATATTTTTAGTTATATTAGTATATTATATTTATATTGTATGTATATATACAATCAAACCAAAAAAAAAAGATATTGCAATTTATAAGTTGCCCCCTTATTCATCTTTGAGAGGAAAAATTAAGCAAATAGGTATTCTGACTCGCCTCTTAATACATCTTAGAAAATTAACTGTATGTCCGGAAAAACATAAATGAATTTTGTAAGAAAAGTGATATTCATAGTAGGTATCCCTATGCAATAAAGGCTAGATGTATCAGTGATTAGACTCATAAAAGTAAGCAATTCTTTTAAAGGCAACGGTATATCGCGGGTTAAGAACTAGAGTAGCGTAAGGGCAAAATGACAACTTTACAGGAGAGCCGAAAAACAACTCAAATTTACCTCTCGTTATCTTATAGGTCTTCTATAGAAAAATCTATTATAATTAGAAATATGATTTTGACTAATAATAAAGATTTATTTATCGGCTACAGAATAGTGTTACTTTTTGGGCGGTTAAAAAACGTTTTTATTTTAATAAATTTTATTTTTCAAAAAAAGGTTGACATACGTTATTTTGGCTGTTATATAAATTTAATAATTTAGGGAATGCAACGGAACTTCCGTTAAAAGGGCCTTAAAATAATAACAAAAATCTTCTAAAATTAATAATAATTAAAAATAATAATTATTCGTGGTTGACTTGAAAAAAATTGGAAAAATCATGATATGATAATAATTGGAGGAATAACTCCAGATCGACACAGCTTTTGCAAATCATGGTACTTATCTGCTGATATAGCTATGTGACCACTGTAAGCTTTGTGAAAAATAACTCTTGACGAGGTTTTTTCTTTTTCTTTTTCTTTAACGCCGGGAAATGCTTTGAGGTAACCCACGGGGGAGTGGGTATGTGGGACTCGCTGCGCACGAAAGGTAGTAAGGTGGACGCAGTTCTACCCACTAAAACCCAGCGAGTGCCGCCAATGCCGCCTTTGGTGAGGTGCCCCGGATCTAATGAGCAATCAGGGTACCTCGACGGCTAGTCAGCTCTTCAAGGGACGCCACCTCCACAGGGGGGTTGTCCCGCACCACAGAACAAGGGGTTGTTCTGTGGTGCGTGACCAACGTCTGGACAGTACAATGGGGTAAGGTTCCAATCATCGCCCCTTATTCCCCTGCTCTTTTGTCACCTCTTCTTATAAGAGGGGTACAAAGAGTAGCCCCCTCGGCTCAATTTGCTTCGCCCAAGGTGCTGGGCACACCCTAGGCTACTGAGTCCCACCGCCACGACAAAGCTTGAATCATGGTAGTGACGAGGTTGCTCTTTTGCCTCTTCTGAATACCTTAATTTTGATTTTCAAACAATGCACAGCTCCTCATCAGTGTCTGTTTAATCATAACAGTTTTCAGTTTATTCAAATCAAAAAATCTTCCTGTCCCATTTATTATACTTTGTAAGGATTTATTCTTGACGAAGTCCTAATTAATAGTAGTGAAATAACGGACGGATCAAAAATTGGTATTGATTTCATGGCCAGCTCTATTATAGTAGCGTAAATGTTATCAACTTCCATCTGACTGTGACCAGCTTCATCTTTGTCTTCTCGCTTGAAATTTTCTCTGTAAATGAACTTCATGTTCACCTTTTTGACTTCTTTCTCTTCATCATTCATCATTATCATACACAAAACATTCATCGCTCATATCATTCCATGGCTTATGAAAGCCAATAAGCTAAAAGATGTTTATTTTGACAGGTTTTTTAAATATCATTGGAGGCAAACGAGCAATCGAGGCCTTTTGGCGACTATCGATGCCCATACACATCCGCACAACCAGAGGTTATGCAGATGCGTTGCCCTTCTATCCCCCCTAATGGACCACCGGAAACTCACAAACCGCACGAAACGCTACATAGCTGTCACTTTACGCCGGTATTATGTGAGCGAGAGGTACCAACCCCGGTCGTGCCGGCCCAATTTGGCTGCAAAGCAGCATGGCTCTACCTCTTACTTGACCTCTTTATGTAGGCAGCCTTCAGGTAGACAGCACAAATGATGTATGTTCATGTGCGACGTCGACCACTTATCATCAGGTGGCATATCTGCCAGTTTGCCTATTCAACCAACATAAAAAAGTAAAAATCTTAATAAACCGCATTAAAATCCGTCAAAGTGTCAAACAATACGTAGTATTCTCTTTATAGTTTGTGTGTCAAACTAACGTACAGACCGTATTAGACGCGAAAGTGAATAAGAACAATAGAGATTTATTACGTGCTAAAAGAACGTATATAGCTTTTACACTATTATTGACGTAAAAATTGATTTCATTACTTTAATTGTTAAGTGCCATAGTAGCGTATCGCACCCTTACGTTTTTTTGGCAGGGAAAATAATCACAAAAGCGCAGGAAACAAGGTCCCTTTAGCAGTAACGTTACCTTTACGCTTATTTGGCATGAAACAAGCTTTGGCTACATAATCAAACTTTCTGCGTTAAAAACGTATGACAAGATACGTTATATGAGCGTTTACTTTCAAGGCATCTTAGGTGTATTATTCGCACTGTAAATCGAGTTTCGATCGTTGTGCTCTTAACTTTTTTGACAAAATAATGTCAGAATTATTGTAAGTAGAAATACTTCACTCTGGCAGTAAACGAAAATCTTTTTTCTTGATATGTTTTTTTTGTACTAAGCAATATATACACTACATCGCTCCAGTTTTTTGGCACGTAAAAATATGGGGATTAAAAAAGCGAATGGTGAAAAAAATTTTTTTTTGAATTTTTGACCTTACGCTACTCTGGTTCTTAACCCACGATATATACGCTTTTACAAAAGGATCCTAGAAAACGTTCAAAAGCTATCCATTAAAATATTGCAAAAAGTTATTAAGGAGCGTTTGTGTGGAAGCGTAAAGGATATTATAAAGTAGAAGATTTCATGGAAGATGCCACACCTTCGGAATAGGGCGTTCCTCCCAGGCATTTCGGGATAAGTTGTGAAAATTGTTAAAGAATACATATTCTTAGAAAAGATTCGCCGGTTCTTTTCAGTGGGCTTGCCTTGGTACCGGTGGTAGATTCAACTGACGTTCAAAAAGATACTTTATTGGTACTATTATGATTTAAAAAAATGATTTTGATTTTGTATCTTGAAGCTGAAATCTGAGTGAAACAATTTTTACGGGTTTTTTCGCGGTTTATTAAGATTTTTGCAAATAAATAAAATCCGTAAAAAAATTGACATTATAATGAGTGAAATTCGCGTAAACATTAGAAAACAATAGAGTGTTTCTTATTATGTTCTTTTACTTGGATAGGCAGACGAGCCACAGTCACACAGGTCAGCAGCACCCATAAACATAAACAAGCTCAATCAGTTGTGATATATTTTGACGACAATGGCCCCAGCATGGCATGGCAATAATTCCAAAAGGAATTTTTATATGTTACAATTATTCTTTTTCAATCGAGCATTACATCTTTCTCACAATTCAATGCTATAAAATATAAATGTTGCCCATTTGGGAATACAAAAATGCAATTTACTTAGGTCTTAACCAAGGTGTGTATCATCAGGAGCACTTAAAGTAATAATATACTTAATGTTAATGAACACTATTATTTTTGCCGTTTATGTTCCAGACAACATAATATGGCAAGCAAATGATATAATTGATGGCAACTAGTAAAGTGTGCCCTGAATTAAATAAGTAAAAATCTATTAAATTACATAATATGGCTGAGCTGTGTGTATCATATACAAAGGCTAATAAAGAGATACCATCGTCATATAAATCATATTCAGAAGTTAGTAAAAAAAAACTAAAGAGAGGTGTCAAGGGACACCCGGATGGAACGAAGTTCCTTTCGATTAATTAGTGAAGGAATTGTAATAAAAAACAAAAAAAATGTGTAAGGAAAATAATTATTCGGGTAGGTCTATATACATTTTTTATGATTTTTTTATCGATAAAAATCAGAGCATCTCCCGGCGTAAAATAATAAAAAAAAGTCACCGAAATCGGTGGGATTTGTACTGGAGTTTTTTACTAAGCAACCCCAATAGTGTAACAAAAACAGCTACCGACGCTGCAGTGATGTGTCAATCAAAAAGCCGCACGGTTTACAACTATACCGAAAAGTGTCTTTCCAACTTTTCATCTTATTTTTTTCCGTCTAGCCCCCGTAACGCGCGATAAGGAACTACGTTCCAACATTTATATGAATACCTCAAGATCCTATTAAGCCTACTATAAGGTTATGATAAAATTGCTCATAAGGATTTGAAAAAAAAAATCATCTCCATTAACTCTAAAAATGATTCAATCGAAATTTCAGATATTCTTCCATGAATACATCTCAAGTTGGACCAAGTCCTCAATGTGCAAAATATAATTATAATTGTTGTTTATTCTCCAATAAAAATACCGACACATACGAGCAGCATTCCTTAATGAATGATATAAATGAAGAGGTTGCCGGTCACTGGGGTGGCCTTGACAATAAATAGTGAGTCAAGTATAGAGCCATGTGTGTGGACTGTGGACTACATTATCCAATATGATACATGGTTACACACACAGGACGGTACACATACGACGTGGACACGTGGGACTCCGGGGCTGAAGTGACGATTAACACACGACGAGCACTTTGTAAATAATAATCTATGGACGCTTTAGCACCACGTCAATCTGGTCCCGTGGTAAGTTCTCGAAGAACTTGTGTTACGGGTACCAGACAACGAAAATATATTTATTACTTTTATAATATGTATTATGATACATATTATAAGATTTTTATTATATAATACACATCGATGACCCAGGCACACAGAAAACTTTTTGTTCCCTGGCGGGATTCGAACCTGCTACCTCCGGCTTGAGCGCCAACGAGCTAACCATTGAGCCACAGAGGTCGTCATCAAATTGATATGAAGTGCCTGATCCTTCATTACCATCATTGTCAGCCTGTGGACGTCCACTGCTTGGCACAGCCTCCTTCAATGAACGCTCCATCTTCAATGACATCGATCGAATTGTGTTCATAAGTTTCCTCTCACACTTGGCCACAGTCCGCGGTACCTACACACCGTGACCATTTGATCGATTATACCGGCATATTATATGTTATATACTTAATAGAATTTGTGATTTGTTTTAAAAGAGAATGTTCACTGCTATGTTTAACTACTTACCTAATAATAATTAATTCTAGATTGACCCACAGCGAAGAGTGGACAATTTTTAAGGATAAATCCAACCCTGACTGAATAAACGAGACCAAATTACATATTTAATCGTACAGTTAATTTAAAATATATTAACACAGTCTTTGAAAATACAGACCAATCTGCTCAATATCCGATATTTTCAAAAAGACACTAGATGAAAGCCATTTCAATAGACAAACACTTCAAATAGATGAGTGTGTAGTGCTTGTAATAATTACTTATCCTAGGTGTTAATTTTTTTTAGGTGGTTTCAGTTGGTTGTGTTCCCTTGGAAGTTGAAATATCTTCTTTAAAAAAATAATCATCAAAATAGGTTCACAATTGGCGATATATACTGACATAATATACACAAAAAAGATACATACAGGCGAACATAAAACCTCTTCTTTTTGGAAGTCAGTTAAAAAGAAACAGATTACTGGAAGAAGAGATGAGAAGGTTTAAAAAAAAGGAAAATTACAATAATTTAAAACGGCTAAAAAAAATACGAAAAAGTAATAAAATAACTTATAATAATAAATAATGATTGTACTTTTTAATTTTAATTATTCAGAAAAAAAACGTAAGCCTTATATTTTATGTATTTAGAAAATAAACTAATTTAGAACTAGAGCGGTCGGTGGTAAGATACAGCAACACAAACTCACACATGTACACGTTGATTTGTGTTCAACGAGTGTTTATTTCATACAAAACATATCGCTCTCTTTCTCGCACTTACAAAATATTAAATAATTAACAAAACACACTTTAACATAGACGGAGTGTTTCAAAGTAATTTATAATAAATAAATTAGGGTCAGTTAGGACACTAGTATAGCATAGTTCATTATTAGACCTTACTCATAACTGCACTAAAATGTTTTGTTTTCCGACTGCACCGTGGCTTCTTTTACGACTCGGAAGACGGGAGGTATCTTCACTATTGGAGGGGGTGCAGGGCGGGCCCTCGCCCCGGGACGTGGACGCGCTACAGGATCCCGTCCTTGCTGAATAACAGGTCGAATTCGTACTCCTTGAATGTGTCTAGATACGGTATCTCAGGTGAGGCCTTCGTTGGAATCTTCAGAAGGAATTTCTTCCTTTCGGGCAGTCGCAGGGGCGTCGGCACCGGTGGTGATGTTACGTACAAGTCGCTCGCGGGCAGGATGACCTCCGCCGGGAGGTCACTGAGGGGCCAGCTGCGGGCGCCGACGGCCAACAGCGCGATGGTGATGATGAGTCGTAAATGCAACATGTCTTGTCCGGGGTGTCTGGGGTGACTGGTGCTGGCAGCCTGCGGCCCCGTCTTATATGACCGCCGCACATACAGTCGGCCGCGTCATCTCCGTCACTCTCGAGAATTTCCCGAGAGATTCCAACAATTTAGACTTGCATTTGGGAACGAGGTGACGTCAACGAGCGTGTAGAATACGATAGAGAATTTGTTGATAATAAATTACGAGCAAATATTCACATAAAACCGGTTCTATTCTATAATCTAATGTATAATTTTAGATGGACGTGGTCTGATGGTCGGGTGGCCTGGACGACTAGTCTCCACGTGAGTGGCGCCGGTCACATCATCAGCAGAAATGTCTGCAATTAATGGACAATGCTAGTATGGAGTACCGGAGCAACGGTGTTCAATCCTCACACCGTTCTTTATATCCAGTAGTTGGTTAAATGAATTGGACTGAGCAAATAATGTACCTATAATAAATGTGGTAGAGTGTATGTAATTATAATATATTGTAGCGGCGGACGAGTCGGGAAACCCCAGCTCTCCAACACGTGGACTGACCTGCCTCCCGCCGCCGCTGTGGGAGTCACCATCAAATAAACTCACATAAACACAGTTATTTTAATATTTCTATGCACACATAACATTACATCATACATAATAATATATTATACAGCTCTTCCGGCCGAGCCGGGAGACCGAGCCGACCGATCCTCAGAGATGACTTCCATTCCCGCGTGAATGCCTGTTGCCAGAATAAAGCCATCGCTGGTACCAGTGTCACACACACACCGTATTTTGACCAATTCAAGGCAGAACGTAAGTCACACTTGGAAACGTGTCGTTCGTGCGTCATGCACTTATGCAATAACTTTTATTGTTTATTTACGTGTTTATTCTAAAGCTGTTGTCGAAGATAACTCCGGGAAAATACGCCAAAGGGAAACGTAGGACATGTGACATAGCCACATAGATATTATATCAAGATCTCTATGAGGTGCGGTACGAGGACTCGAGCACCAGTGACTGAGGCCTCGATGTCCGATGAGCAACAGCAATCGACTCTGAGGATGTATCGGTGATCTGACTGTGGTGTTTCGGTACTCGGTGTCCACGTGTGTTGCATGTCTTCTGTCAACTCCAGGTTCAACAATGTAGGACGCGCCCGCAGCTCAAGTCTCCACTGAGGTCTGACCTCAGTCGTAGCGATACAACCTTCGGCCTTACTCTTTCACTTGCGCCGTCACCTCGTATCTGCTATGTAATGCATCTGTCACGTTACACGTACTCACGTAGGTACCTAAGTTAGAGATCGCTAGATAGTTAAGGCATACTTTGTTGTAGTTTAAAAAACGTCACGACGATTATTATTATTTTTTTTTTATAGAAGAGGGGGCAAACGGACGGTCGGTTCACCTGATGGTAAGTGAAAAGCGACATCCACAGACACCTGCTATACCAGAGGATCAGCAAATATGATGTTAACTATCACAATCTGCAGTAGCTATCCCAAGAACAATTTTAGTCGGTGATGGTTCATTAACCCTGGCTCATGCCGCTAAACCGATGGCGGCTGGATGGGCCAGTGAACCTTGGAACAGGTTGCCCTCCCAGATGCATATGTATGTATGCATATGTTCAATAATCCTATCTCCAGGCGGCTGGTTCGATAAGGGTTTCCCCGCCCAGCAGTTGACGTGGCCCCTGAGTGCTGACCTACATAGCACGTACGTGTGCACACATGCGGGCGGAATTTTAGATCACTGTGAAAAAAAATCGTCTAATTCGTCGATTTGTTGACGCATTTTAAAATAAAACGACCTTCACTAATCTCTCCGCGGAACGTCGTCGGAACCAACTTTGAGGCCTGAGTACATATTATATTATCATGTATGTATTACATACATATTATTATTATTAATATACTTCTAGGTATATTAACTTTATGATATTATACGACTCGCTACACACATGGGCCCATTTCGATATTAGTTCCTACATTGCGAACTAGATGTCTCTCTATAGCGCTTGTTATAGATTTACTTGAGATCAGGTATCGTATTTAATTTGTTTCCTTGAGAAAATTACCGTAAAACAAAGGTTTAATTGTTTTCTTTGTCATTTATAATGTTAATAATATTATCATAATATAATTAATAGTTTTGTAAGAAATGTTATCAAATTTCGGAATTGTATACAACGACTCCGTGGCGCAACGGTAGCGCGTCTGACTCCAGATCAGAAGGTTGCGTGTTCAAATCACGTCGGGGTCATATCAGTATTTTGTTTTTATTATGGCATGGAATTACATAATTTCAAGTTAGATTATTTTGACAGTAATTTCATATAATATTTTGTTATAATCATTATTTAATAATACGTATCAGATAATACAAGTTGCATTCAATGCGAATTTTAAAATAAATTTCCACTTAAAGTTTAAAAAGAATCTACGAATTATTGAATCAAAAATTGGAGATGCCGGGGATCGAACCCGGGGCCTTTCACATGCAAAGCGAACGCTCTACCACTGAGCTACATCCCCCTTTCTACTCATCGTGAAATTAAATATAATTTGAAACATCCAAAATTATTTTAGAAGGCTGAAAAAATATATACGTTCCAACTTCCAACCAGTACTTAAAAAATAAAATAACTAAAAAGTAATAAAATTATCGCGTTTCTTTAATTTTTGTGTCTACAACTAATAATCATCTTGTACTTCTACTAATGTACAATTTTTGCATTTACCACGTCATTATTGCTACTTTTGGAGTCGGTGTCATAAAAAAAACCGGCCAAGTTGAGAACCTCCTCCTTTTTGTTGAAGTCGGTTAAAAATAAAGAGAACCATTGTAAGAAAGCTTTTGCAAGCCTGTTGGCGGTGTGAGAAGTTTACTACCCCGCACTGAGCCATAGGTGAGCTTAATGTATTAATACCGTCGCCTGATTTCGAGCTGTGCTCATCAGTTGACATAATATGAGGTTCGCTATGCATGCTATGCTTTCGTTACGCGAGGAAGCAGTAACTGGAAGTAGTTTGTGACGAATTTCCTTAATCTTATACCTACCTATGTACTTTAAAAATCACATAATAGTGACAACCGAAATAGCCGAGGATCGTTAGACACTTGTAAGTTGTACTGGTGGCTGGTGAGGACGCCCGTTGTATTATATACTGCGATTACATCTGTCTACACCCTAAGTAACGTCAGAGGGTTCAACATATGTGTGTACCTTTTTTTTTCTTTAACGCCGGGAAATGCTCTGAGGCATCCCGCGGGTATCTGGGACTCGCTGCGCCCGAAAGGTGGTAAGTAGACGCAGCTCTACCCACTATAACCCGGCGACTGACACCAATGCCAAATTTGGTGAGGTGCCCCGGATCTAATGAGCAAACAGGGCACCTCAACGGCTAGTCTGTAGGTACCCCAAGGGACCGACGCCCCCACCATGGTTCAGGCCTTGTCGTGGCGGTGGGGCTCAGTAACCTAGGGTGAGCGGTGCACCTTGGGCGAAGCTAATTGGGCCGAGGGGGCTCTTTGTACCCCTCTTATAAGAAGAGGGGACAGAAGAGCAGGGGGCAAGGGGTGAGGATGGGAACCTCACCCCATTGTACTGTCCCGAAGTTGAGAGGGGTTGTTCTGTGGTGCGGGACAACCCCTCTGTGGAGGTCCCTTGCAGGACTGACTAGCCGTCGAGGTGCCCTGTTTGCTCATTAGATCCGGGGCACCTCACCAAGGATGAGCCCCAAATATTTGATATGGGGGCTCATCCTGACCCTCACCCCTCCGATCATGAGGGTAGCCCCCGCTGGGGGTCCTTTCCGCCCGGTCCCGCGGAAGAGAAGGGCTTCGGTCTTCTCAGGTCTGACACGAAGCCCTAGCCTCTCTATGCGGCTGACCACGAGGTCGATCCCGACTTCGGCCAGCCGCGCCGCCTCCTTATAGCCTCGTCCCCGGGCATACACGAGGGTGTCATCCGCGTAGCATATGACACCCATCCCGGGGAGGAGGCGACCTCGCAGGACCCAGTCATAGCCGATGTCCCACAGGATCGGGCCCAAAACGGATCCCTGTGGGACACCGCACCCGACTCGCCACCACTCTATGGACCCACACCGGTTCTCGCAGGCTACCCTCCTCTCGGAGAGGTACGCCTCCAACAGCCTCCGTAGATACGGGGGCACTTCGAAGAAATTTAATGCCTCCCGTATCACACTGTGAGGGAGGCTGTTGAAGGCGTTCGCGATGTCCAAGGACACCGCGACCACCACCTCTCCCTTGTGTTCCGCCTCACCCGTCACCACCCGAAGGCGTTTGAGGGCGTCGACGGTCGACCGGCGTGCCCGGAACCCAAATTGGAACTCTGAGAGTCCCGGTCCCGGGCCCTCCTCCAGGTGCTGAACGAGCCGGGAGGCCACTATTCTCTCTAAGGCCTTCCCAACTTCGCTCAGCAGCACCACCGGTCGCACCGCCGATATACGAGCGACCGATTGGCGTGTCACACGCCGCGCCATCGACGATATATCCTCAACCCGGACAGTAGCGCTCCTTAGTCTGATCTCCTCCTCAGTATCAGAGACAGCTACGTGTCTTTTCTCCAAATCATGTGCATTTCTGTTGTCCGTATTCTCGCTTAGGTCGTTGGTGCTGGAACGAGCAGAGTGCTCGTCCCTGAAACAGTTTGTGCCCCCCCCTTAGTACGTGGGGCAGACCTCCGCCGATTCCGGCGTGGTGCGGGATTCCCCCTTTCGGGGACTCGCCCGGGGACCATATTTCACACTGTTTGAATTCATGTTTAATGATCTGCTCATCAGGGCTGAGCAAGCCCGTAACCATCTCAAAACAATGGTGCGCTAGTGACTGGAGACCCTCCAGCCATTCATCCCCTCGCCGCGCACCGTAGCTTATGTTGGGATTGGGGTAATTTTTTAAGAGGTTGTCTTCCTCGCGATCCCCATCTCGACATGAGATGACGACCACCACCCCCAGCCCTATGGACCCGGGAGCGGTTTGGCCGGCACTGACCAGAACCAACTGCCGCCCGATTGGGATCCGGTTGGTCGCGCGAGGTACTGAATTGCACCCCGAGCTTAAGCCCCACCGCCGCGGCAAGGCCCGAATCCATGGTGGGGAGATATGTGTACACCCTACGTAACGTCAGAGGGTTCAACATTAGATATGTGTACACCCCACGTAACGTCAGAGGGTTCAACATTAGATATGTCTACACTCTACGTAACGTCAGAGGGTTCAGCACGTAGCGATCGTTGCCGAGCCGTACGCTGTGCCTTCTAGCCCAAACTGGGCGGGGGACACCGACGAATTGGTAGCGATCGTGGTGAGGCCTTGAGCTAGCGCCCCCCTCGCTGTGAAAGCGAGGGGCCGCGGGTACGTGGCGGCGGTTCGGGGAGAGGTTCGTGGTCTTTAAAAATACCACGCTTGGTTACTGGGGCGGGGGGTGGTCTTTTTTCTATTGTCTAGAAAAATCTTTTGTTGCAAACTCATATCAAGGCCGGCGATGCACCAGCTTATGACGTAGCGGGTGTCTAATGTCTATGGATGTCGCTTATCTTCTTCTCTCTTCTTTTTTTTACTTACCACCAGGTGAAACAACTGTCCATTTGCCCCTATTTTATAAAAAAAAAACTTTTTTTACTTTCTGTTTGCAAAAAAATATTTAAATCATACTTCTGAATTACTACGTAAAATTCGAGGGGAAGGGCGGGGTCTTAAATTTTATAAATAACGAGTCACGTAGTATGGACCTACGTCCCATATACTACATCAAACCTCATATTAAACGAGGTCTGCTACACATTCAAGTCGTAACTACTGAAACTATCTATAAGTAACAACTGTTATTAATTAATTATTATCCTACGACGAACGCCTATTCTATCTCTGTGGTCTGCTGATGGTGGGGGGCGGGGGGCTACCGCGCCTCCGCCTCCATGATGAACTCAGCCATGAGTATTTCCATGGTGGGTGCGAGGCCGGAGCCGACGCAGGCGAGCTTGAAACACTCGGCCACCCGCAGGATCCGCCAGCAGTGATCGGGCTCAGCGTCGTGCTGCTGCTCGCACCCGTGGATCAGATCCACCATGCGCCGCGCCAGCACCTCGCCTGCACAAGACCGCACCATGAGCAACTATCAAAGTCAAACTACTTGTATCTACTAATATTAAAAATCCGAAAGGAACTCTATCTGTCTATCTGTCTGTCTGTCGCCAAAACTACATTTTTTATGTTAGTTGGATAGACAAACTGGCAAACGTACCACCTGATGGTAAGTGGTCGACGTCGCCCATGAGCATAAACTAGTATACCTGGAACGAGCCCAGGTAACTCATCTATGTGTTGCCTATCCTGAGACATAAGATGTTAATGTATATGGTGCCTGCTGTAATTACACAGCCTGTCTTGCCCTTCTCTCCGAAACACAGCAAAGCTGTTTCACGGGAGAAACAAGCAAGATGGTGGTACCCATGCAGCCGGGGGCGCGGCACAGCGCTTCCCTCGCACCGGTAAACTACTACATAACCGATTTGAATAAAATTTTGCATAAATATTTTCTAAAGACTAAGAAAGGTGTAGGCTACTTTTTAATTACCGAAAAAAGGGTTTAAAGGGGGGTGAAAGGTTGTATCGAGATGTTGTCATTTTTAAAGCTAGAAGTCGAAACTTATTTTTAGGCTGTTGATTATTACATTCAATTTAATTTCTTACATTTAAAGTTAGTAAAAAAATTATCCTCAAGGGGTTAAAATAACTATAGGAAATAGGGGATGAAAGTTTGTAGGGAAATATGTAAGTTTTATTATTAAGACCCATAAAAGGCTAAATACATGATGAGGCACTAAATCGTGTTTGCACAGATATAGTAAGAAACAATTATTGGTATTTAAAAAAGTTGCAAGCGTATCTTGTTCTAACATCCATTAAAATTTTCCACTATTTAAGTTTTTGTTTAATGTCATAGTTAAAATAAAATGGAGGTCAAACAAAGGTATGGTTGTAATAGGATTTTATTTTATAGGAAATTAATTTGAAGTAAGTAATTAAGAAATTCACTAGTCGCTGGGGAATTGTTCTGTAGATATTCGGTTCGCTACTCGGTAGCAAAGGTCTGGATCTGGAACTTGCCCCCGCAAATAAGAGCTCTCAATACCTGTTCCTTGGTTCCGTGGTGGCAGGTAGTGGTATATGTATTACTGTGTATAAGTTTACGGTGGTGGTGGTATAATTTATGACTTATCTGTGTTTATTTTTGAAGTGCTCTATATACACAGGGTATTTTTCTGTCACAAAAAAGTGTTACGGCCGCGTGCACCTTACGAACCTGAACTTTATAACGAGTCAGATAGGTGATAAACATCCCTGGGAAAAAGTCTTCTCGTGTCAAATAGTGTATTAGCTTTGCACTAGCTAGTCAATTGATTTACTACAACGGAGCACCGACCTATTTTACGTGGGTATATGTTTTTATTGAGAATAAAGTTTCTCAAGAAAATCCATTCGATGACCTCCACGTAAATCCATAAGAAAGTATAAACAATGATTTGGAACTATAAAGTCAGTGCCATTGCAAAAAAGGGAAGATTTTATGCCCCTTACATTACAGTACCTATGTTATGTTGCAGCCGAGGAAACTTGATCTAGGATATTTATTTCACATTCATCAGTTACGATAGAAACAAAAAAATCAGTTTTCAATTTACTTATATACCAATGTATATGTTCTGGACTCACGTGGGGTCACGTCATAAGCAGAATTTTACACGAAGTTAATTGAACTTAATTGTACTGGAAGGTCGAAGGCGCACTTCTTATTTCCAATCTGTGATAGTTTCGGTCAGTCGCTTCGTGACCTTCACCACACATATTATTATTATTTTTGAAGTTTAAACTTGTTTTAATGTATCTTATGACGCCTGATAGTAAATGGTGCTACGCGTCATGTCGCGTATTGCTAATTCTTTTTGTAAGGCGTATATCAGGTCCACAGCTAAATCCTCAACACTGTACCTATATCAAACACCAGTATTGTAATAAGCAGTTAGTTATCAGATAATTTGGCATAATAAGTATTTGTTTTTTCTTGATACAACACTTTTTTATCTGATCACGAAAAATATTGAGGGGGTTCTACCCAGGCTGGTAGTCATTTCGCTCGCACTTTACTGCACCGTGCTCGGTAAAAACTTATATTATGTTCCTTAATCCTTTGCTTATCATACTGGCGCTAGTACCTAAAGAGGTACAATAAAAATATTCCACTGAGTTTGTTTTGCCGGTACTTATCACTGATTTGAAACAGTGGGAGATCAATAGTACAGTAATTGTACGGATCAATTGTACGTTTTAACGTACGTAATTATAGGTTTAAATTATTCACCGTTGGGGAAGGACTTGATGAACCGGTCGGTGTTCTCGTGATGCATGCGGTGCGAGTCGGTGAGGAGGTCGAAGTGCGCGCTCATGCATTTGAGAGCGCAGCCCAGCGCGCGCTCCTCGAACCGGAAGTCCTCGCGCCAGAAGTGGAAGAACTCCTCCATCTGGTCCTCCGACAGCTGGCTCTGAGAAAACATTTCAGGTATTTCATTCATAGTACATTAGACTCAGAAGGAAGTTAGTTAGTGCCTGTCTTCTTCATTTGGTGGCTGTTTTTCCAACGGACCTATGATGGTCACTTTTAAACTGTCTTTGTCAGATATTTAGGATGTTCAGTTCTATAAAGTTCAAGCTTGAATATTGGATATTTGATTGATTATTTATTAATTTTCTTTTTTTCTTTTAATTAATTTAATTAAATAACAGGATTGGATTAAGTTTAATAGTGGCCTCTTGTGGTTAATATTATAAGAGCAATTAATAAAATCTTATAGGATAATATTATGTATTATACTCTAAGATACATCTCTAATTTAAACTTTTATATATTGTTTCAGGATAGCATCTGTAACTATGGACTCCGTTGTATCCCTTTGTAAAGTTCTTGGGATTCAAAAATAATATTTAAGACATGATAAATTTTATTAATGAGTAAGGATGCCTCGTTTCAATGATCGATGTGATGTAAGTGGCTTGACTCAGAAGAATGTTCTGAGTGTGTAATAAATACTAACAAATATATGTAAATGAGTCTCACTTCCTCTCTACAGTGCTGTAGTGCCTCCCCGAAGCCGAGCGTCACGTCCTTCATGATGACCACCTCCTCGGCGACCAGCGCCCGCGCGGTCAGCAGCACTAGCAGTAGCAGCGGCGGCATGTTCACACCCGCGCCGTCCGCGCCGCGTTATATACCCGCGGTAATACCACACATCTGCTGAGCACACGGTGGGCGTCGCTCCGCCACTGACATTTCCGCGCCACCTTGCTATTACCGTCTAATGAGAGACATTAGACAATAACACACAGCCGAGAGACCTACCTTTTATTATGTAAACAGAAAACTCTGAAGGTAACAAGGTACATTATTGTATAAAAAGTGATATAATCAATAATATAATATACAGCTTCGGGAGGAGCGTACTGCGTGTTCATTGGGTTGACGGTTTAAAATATTAAATAGGGGAAAATTTCATCAGGCTTGCATTTTATTTAGCTTTTATGTTCTAGCAACCAAATGAGTTACAATATAAAGAAATTAATTAAAACGATATTTAAGTTTATTGTAAATACGAAGAAATAATTTCACAAATTTTATAAGTGCACAATCTACTTGATTTTTCGCGTTTATGTTAATATGATGACTTTGAGACTAAATTTTCAGATGTCATGTCTGAACATTATGACCGAGTTATGTTTAATTTTGGATCTTGGTCAGAGCTCGGGGGGACAGACATAGTATTTGTATGACCTATTCAGTGTTTGTATGGCCTCATGTGGCCCGTTATGTTTTTTTTTTATGTTAGTTGGATAGGCAAACTGGTGTCTAGTGACCGGCGCTGCCGCGTGCATGCAGCCGGTCCACAGTAATGACTCCACTTGGGGAGTACCACCAGGCTCGCTCGTGACCCTCCCGCCGTATACCGGTCTCACGCTCCCACAGTATTTCTTAGAACATTTCACTTAATTACATCGTTAGGGCTCCGCAGTATGGTAGCGCTAAGGAGAATACACTAAATGTATATTTTTAATGATTTTTAGACTTCTAGACGGTGGTAAATGGCCAGAACAAGGGTTACACGAGAGGATAAGCTAGATCACCGTCGTGTTGCCTACCTGACACGTAAAATGGTAAGTCTCAGTGCCAGTACTGGTACGCCCTTTCTAAATCCTGTCCAGTATACGGAGACGGCATCGAACGATATACTTTGTTCCAAAACCAGCGTAGTCGACTTACAAGTTAACACACAAATTACAAGTGACAGTGAGACACATGAGATGTGTTCCACATTGTCAGAAAATTATTAAAACCAAGTTTGAGATATATTTGAGTCTTATTAAAATGTATGAACTAAAAATATAATAGGGTTGGCATATTCTTAAGATCCCCACCATGGTTCAAGCCTTGTCGTGTCGCCGGCGGTCGTGGCGGTGGGGCTCAGTAGCCTAAGGTGAACCCAGCACCTTGGGCGAAGCCATTGAACTGAGGAAGATGCTCTTTGTACCCCTCTTATAAGAAAAGGAGACAAAAGATCAGGAGGAAAAGGGATGGAAACCTAACCCCATTGCACTGTCCCGACGTTAGGAGGGTTGGTTCTGTGGTGTGGGATAACCCATTTGTGGAGGTGGCGTCGGTCCCTAGGATGCCTGACTAGCCGTCGAGATGCCCTGTTGCTCAACAGTCCAGGGCACCTCACCAATGGCGGCATTGGTAGCACTCGCCGGGTTTTAGTGGGTAGAGCTGCGTCCACGATACCATCTTTCGGGCGCAGTGAGTCCCACGTACCCGCCTGGGGAGACCCACTCCCCCGCTAATAGCATACCAAACTCGACGAGGTTTCGGGACGGGAAACTACAACGACATATTTTACCGTAGGTATATGCATTTTTTTGGAAATTAAAATAAGTGTATTAAACTTGGCACTTTCGTACTTGGTCAACGGCGAGCCACGCCCGAGAACTGAGAGCTTTACGTGCAAGTGCGTGCCCACCATGACCACAACCACGACTACGACCACGACCACCATCACGACCACGACCACGACCACCATCACGAAATACTACGAGAGCACGAGACTCTTTTACCTAACAGGGTATAGGGACTGTTACTATAGTCTTTACTCCCGGGGCTAGTTGGCTAGTTGCTGTAGAGTATAGACCGCCGTACCTAACTACACATAACGTATACAGTTGTGTGGATGTGTAGCGTTTTAGTATTTAACCGACTTCAACAAAAAGGACGAGGTTATCAATACGATTGGTTTTTTACACCGATTTCTTCGTCAATTGTGGACCAATTTTCAAAATTCTTTTTATGTTGGAAAGAGTATACTTGATAAAGGAAACCAGGATCTGATGATGGCATCCCAGAGAAATCGAGGAGAAATTTTGAAAATCGTAGGAGCGACTAGTACGCTTAATATTTTTTTAATTAAGCATTTTAAAGCACTACAATTAAATGAAGGTTTAAAGTCGATCTGACGCTGGAGCTGTAAGACAGTCAAGGGAACTCCTCGACGATTTACTTTAGTACCTTTGTGTTTGGACTTGATTAATTTGTATTGATGAGAACTTTATGACTAGATGGGTTGTGATTGTGATTGGGGGTCTGATGATGAAGACGAAGGACAGTTAAAGGAACTCCTAAATAGTTTACAGTAGTTACCTTGTGATTGAACTTAATTAATTTATACTGATGAGAACTTTGCACCCATATGGGTGATACATGCCATTACAGGTCTGATGATGGAGACTATAGACAACCGAAAACTCCTCGACGATTTACAGCTTTTGTTGGGTTTACTTCATACGGTTCAATATGCCAAAATGTCTAATCTCTGTATGTCTTTATTTAATGAATCACTAAAAATAAAGAAATAAAAAAAATTAAACAAAAATTATAAACGACTTCAAAAAATAAAATAACTACAATTAATAAAATAATCACGTTTCTTTAATTTTCGTATTTATTAGTTATTTTATTTTTTGAAGTCGGTTATAATTTTTGCTTAATTATTTATTAATTTGATTGTTTATTAAATTTATTAAGTAGGTACTAAATATAATATATATATATATATATAATATATATACTATATATATATATATATATATATATATATATATATATATATATATATATATATATATATAAATAGTCAAAGGAAGCTTGTGTTATTCAGTTCAATTAACGTAATCGGCACTAGTCATGGACATTTGACGATCACCAAACTAATTAAAATGAAATAGAAATTTGATTATGCGATTGATAACACTAAAGAGTTAATGTACAGAGGATATCTGATTGGTATTTCACCAGACCGTTTATAGCAATAAGTAACTGCGGCGGTTCTCAGGCGGCTCGCGTGCGCACATCGCGTGCAGCAGACTCGCCACCGACCATCGCCAATTACACCGCGCCGGGAGAGCGCCCATCGCTCTTACACGCCAGCTCGATCAGCCGGCGCTGCACGCTCGCGCTGGGGATATTACAAGCTGTTGAGCTTAGATAAGTCGGGCTAGGAGATGGGCGAGGCAGGCTCTGATAACATTGCGGAGATGAGAGACCGCCCTGTGGTAAATTAATAAATGGTTCGTTAAATGATGGTGTGATGACAATGAGGAAGGCTTAAATGAGTATTAGTATCAGTTCATACGAGGTTTTTTTTCGGATGGATCTATGCTAACGGTCCAAAGGCACTAATGCTACATCGGATTAGTGTGAGCCGATTTGGCTCACTTATGGTTTGTTAAAGTAGGGGGGTTGTCCCCGCCCACCGTGTTTTTTTTATGTTAGTTGGATAGGCAAACTGGCAAACGTGCGACCTGATGGTAAGTGGTCGACGTCGCCCATGAACATAAACCAGTTTAACTGGAACGAGCCCAGGCAACTCATTTATGTGTTGCTTATCCTAAGATATAAGATGTTAAGTCTCGGTGCCAGTAATTACACTGCCTGTCTTGCCCGTCTCTCTGAAACACAGCAAAGCTGTTTTACGGGAGAAACAAGCAAGATGGTGGTACCCATGCAGCCGGGAGCGCGGCACAGCTCTTCCCTCCCACCGGTGGCGTCGGATTGGTTATACGAGGTGCGTCAGTAGATATAGTATACTACTTGACTTTGAGCGACGCTGGCGTGGTCACGACAAAACTGGAAGACGTCATTTTAGTGAAAGATTTGATTTTACACTCGTTCAGCAGCAGATGACAAGGCTGCCTAGTTAGAGCCTCATAAGATATTTAACACTGACAGTTCTGAATTGTAGGACAGATATCGTTGGATGTTCGCAAACACAATATATTATGTATAAGGAAACATCACCTTCACGGATATTTTTGTTATTCTCGTCCAGGGAAGATTGGTACAACTAGCTGAGAACTCGTCCAATCGCTGGTTCGATATGCGGCAGCGGCGGCGGCGGCAACCGCTCCACGTTTAGGATACATTACAGGAACCGCTCCATGGTTACTGTAATGTATGTGCCTGCACACGCCTGTCGGACGCCAAACGTTCGCGCTAAAACTCTTGGATCCGTGTCACAAAAACCGACTACAAACGGATTTGTGACGGATGCCTCTGCCGACGTTGAACACCTACGAGGAGGAGAAAAAGAGGAGCAAAACATCTATCGCATTGGTCTATATTGATAATAAAAATGCTATTGCTTATAGTACGAAAAGTATTGGTGTATACATAATATCACGATAATGAAATAAAGAACACACAGCGCGTATGGGCCGGTTTATAATTAGTGGGGCGCCGAGTGAGGCGGGACTGGTCCTACTGGATCCGGCCAGGCCCAGAGAGACATAGACCGGCCCAGCTTCGGCCGAACGACCGGCCCAGCGTCGGCCCAAGTATTGGAAATTAGAAAAACACGACAATCTGAAGAAATAAATGATCGAGATTATACGTTACAGTACATTCATAAGTATTTAAATAGTAGGTGTGATCGGCGCCGGGACCGTCGGTATCGGCCACCGGCGGATCGACCGTAACATCAGATGCTCGTTTGTCATCGGTACGACGGTAAACGGCCATAGACGGTCCGCAGCCTTTCATCAAACGTATTTAATATACACTCGTTTATAAACGATGGCATTTAGCAAACCTGATTTAAGAGATAGTCTTTACAATTTTAACGTACACATACTTGTACGGTCTCGGTTCTTTATAGTTAAATTAAAAAAAGTGCGTACGTACAAAGTACACGACGTCATGTCAGAAGTGAAACTTATTTGGCAAACTAATTTTTAAATCTCTTTTATATATTTTATACTAATCTAAAGCATTAAATTTTCGAGATTTGCGATGCGACGTTCGCTCTATCTCACTCTCTCTCTCGATTTTTCTCACTCGCTTGCTCCCTACTCTCAATCCATGGATATGTGCTTCATACTACGTTCGCCCTTTCCCACTCTCTCTTAATCAGTCTCTATCATATCTCTATCTCTTCTTTGACAAAAAGATTGCACATTTTCACATTCTTCGCACTATGAATAAATTGATTCAGAGTGTATCTATAGTAGTAATGGAATATAGGATTTAATAAGTGTACCCAATTAGTTCATAACAGGTGACAAGCCTTAGAGCACACAAAGCCTGCTAGAGGACAATTTTATGACGCAAAAATTGACTCGAAGTGCAATAGTCTTTAGAGATATATTTTGATCATTGCAGTAGTTTTGAAATAATATTCTCAATTCACAAGCCCATGATGCTCAATTTCATTATTATTCCATTCCAGAAGAAATATAAAACCATCTCAAACGCTGTATTAAGTCGAGGCGTTGGGGTTTAATCGTTTAAGACGTGGCGCGTCTCGAGACTATGTTAATTGCCGCTCGGCCCGGCACAGGTTTTTGTGCCGGTGCCAGTGCCAGGGTCAGTGCCAAGGCCAGGGCCAGTGCTCATGCCTCTAGTACTGCGACTACAATAGCTCACGCTATAACGTTACATACAGGTTTCGATACTGAACGTCCTATTGTGATGTGGTTTTAATTACCACGCACTTGTTGTATTTCTTCTTTTGTCCTACATGTTTTGACTGGTGACCTTCCGAGTTAATTTCATATTAAACACCAGTGTAAATACAAATGACTTTAGTTATACTGTGCTTAAGCAAACAACTGGTTTTGTCCACCATGGATATGTTTTGAAAGTCACCGTGGAATTTAGTAAAAATACCTTAGTACCTGGACGCAGAGCGAATGTTATAGCGAAGTTTTTAATTACCCTAGTTATGAAGCACTGAGTGTTTTTGTGGCGGCTCCGGCCTGCCCGCAGCATCCGCGGCATGTCAGGCATCGTCGTCGTAGACCTCAGATATACATGTAAAGTATTATAATCTCCGCCAAGGGTTTGTCGGCTCATCTTATCTTTAGAACCGGAGACCATACTTTAATGTTTTTGAATGATCCAAAATATAAATATATAAAAAACACTCACAACAATGCTATAAAATGATTTCTGTTTTTGACTGTTACACTGTTACTGCGCAGTCAGACACCGCCAGTTTGATTCCTTATAGATAGCCTTTTTATAAAAATACCTTTCGTGAACTTTGACTTGACCCTTGTGATAATTTTAAAGGAAGTCGCCAACTCGAAATCTAAATATAACAGAAAACAAATGAAGTTGTATTTATTTTGTATAGCATCGGAAGGCAAACGAGCAGTCAAAGCTTTAGACTATGGGCGCCCAAAAACATCCTCACAAACAGCGATTATGCAGATGCGTTGCCCTCCTTTTCCCTTTCCCACAAATGGGCCAATGGGTGTTATGTGAGCGTGAGGCACCACCACGGTCGTGCCGCCCCAATACGACTGCATAGCAGCATGGCACTTCCTCTGACTATTACGGGTATATTTTAAATACATAAAATACAATCCTACATCAGTCTTGTCTTTTCATATTCGTAGCCTTATATTCTAATTCTAAAATAAAATATGAATATATATTCGCAAGGCTTGAGCAAGGCGGTATTAAAATTTTATTTTTGACAAAAAATATTTTTACAGTTTAAAACGAATCCCTCCATTTCATTGGTCGTTTTGGCACATAACATTTATCGTCCGTCCATTTGTCAAGCGATAACGTCGCGCGTCAGCCCGCCTGACGTCCGGCTGATACGGGCGACGGTGACGGTCATTAGTGCCGCTGATCGAAGACAGAGAGCACTCAGCGGCCGCCTCGGGACGACAGCTGATGTCCTGACAGCGATCCGTCAGCGGGTCATGATTCAGAAGTCACATGGATGTAACAGTGACTCTAAGTAAGAACTAATTAATTGATTTTTGAGAAAACAAGTACCAACTCTTACAAATTAAATACACACACGAGGACAAGCGAGATTAAATCTCACGTAGGTGCTTATCAATCGTCGGGCACTTACTCTCGCGGTGCAGGAGCTGTGTGTACCAAGGACATACCGCCGGTGTCCCGCACTCTCGCCGCGGTCAACAAAGCCGACGACAACGCTAGGTAGAGTAGGTACCAGATCGACGCGGCTCCCGTGAGGATGGACCGCCGACCGCCGCCAGACCGCACGCTCAGAACTCTCTCCAGTGACTACCACTTCACACTTGACGTCTGCGAACAGGGACCAGGGACCGGCTCCTGGTTTTACGGCTACTTTGTATTATGGTCTCGGATGAGTCAAAGCATATCGTTTCCCCACCATGGTTCAGGCCTTGTCGTGGCAGTGGGGCTCGGTAGCCTAGGGTGAGCCCAGCACCTTGGCCGAAGCTAATTGAGCCGAGGGGGCTCTTTGTACCCCTCTTATAAGGAGAGGGGATGAAAGAGCAGGGGCAAGGGGCGAGGACGGGAACCTCACCCCATTGTACTGTCCCGACGTCGTCTGTGGAGGTGGCGTCGGTCCCCTGAGGGACTGACTAGCCATCGCGGTGCCCTGTTTTCTCAACAGATCTGGGGCACCTCACCAAAGGCGGTATTGGTGGCACTCGCCGGGTTGTAGTGGGTATAGCTGCGTCTACTTACCAGCTTTTTCGGGCGCAGCGAGTCCCACGTATCTGTAGACATACACGCTGAGATTAAATCAATCCGATCATCTTACCAAATATCTCTACCGAATTATGTTATGGCAGAAAAACTTGGTAATATGCGCTAACAAGCTGTTCGGCTGGCGGAGAGACGCCCAGCTAGATATCACGGGAATGGCCAGATTTACCGCCGTTGATTGCGGCCGCATGGATATTCGGCGAGGTTGCGACGCCGGCCGCATTTCCCGCCAATTATACGCAATTATGAGCCTTTGATGCGGCCGCCCGGCGTGTGTGTCCGCCGGCTCCGCCCCACCCGGCCCCGGCGCCGGTGTTTCTAAACGAGAGGGCTCGACGTCTCTCCGGACCTAACAACAGGCGACGGTGTCAACTCGTTGACACTTGAACATCAACTGATAGTTACATCGATCTTCGTTCCCGCGTTCTCGAAATTAAATATACCTGTTAGCCGTGAAGTCGGACTTTCTTTATGATCGCGTCAGGTTCTACACAAAGGGGGGTAATGATGCTTTTATTCAACTCGATATAGCTTGTGTGTAAATATGGCCGTGTGCCCTCTCGTGTGCCAGCTGGCGTGAGGTGGTGGGTGAGACGGTCGACTTGTATGTGTGTTGTGACACACCAACATCGAGCATATAACCGGATAGAGTAGTAATGCGAGCCATACAATTACAAAACTAGTCAGTGATTTGTCACGAACGTGATAGCAATTCAACCATCTAAATGTAAGTCTGAGTTTTTCCTTTTTCTTCAGAGGAATAGGTTTTCAATGAAAAAAAAAAAATTTTTTACTCAAAATAGTACAAATAAAGTATATTTTTGAACGTCAATTGAGTCTACCACCGGTTCCAAGGCAAGCCCACTGAGAACAACCGGCGAAACAAACTCAGTGAAACTAATCTTTTCAAATAATATGTATTCAATAACAAATTTTATATCATATCCTGAAATGCCTGGGAGGAACGGCCTATTCCCAAGGTGTGGTATCTTCCATGAAATCTTTTACTTTATAATATACTAGCTGTTGCCCGCAGCTTCGCCCGCGTTAACTTAGATGTACAGCCGTACACGGATTGATGATGATTATTTATCTATGGACGGGCGTAGGACTTTATTTTATAATATGAAGTGATTAATACCGTATTTTTGTAAATAGCTTTTACGTTACCGCTTTATAATTGCCAATTTTTAAAGTATTAAAATGGATATATGTAGTATGTTATATTTAACTAATATAGAATATTATGCCATCGCGGACTTTTCAGTAGGCATATTTAGGATACACAATTCTACCATATTATATAATATGATAGAATTATTATTATCCTAACTTTCGGAACCGGGGCCAGGCCCGGCTCGGGCGCGAGGCACGGCATCACGGAGCGCCCGGTTCGCGCGGCTCGGTCGAAATCACGGTGTCGCATTATTTTGATTTTGCTATATCTTCTAAGATATGCATTTCATTTGCATAGTGTAAACGGGAAAAACATACTTCATGAAATGCTCAAGCTAACTAACATATTTAAAATGATAAGGATTAATACCACATTTGTGTAAATAGCTTTCCAACTACCGTTTTATAATTCCCCATTTTTTAAGTATTAAAATGCCTCCGTGCCTCCTCGACTCCAAAAGTAACAACAATGACGTGGTAAATGCAAAGATTGTATATTAGTAGAAGAACAAGTTGATTATAAATTGTAGGCACAAAGATTAAAGAAATTATTTTATTACTTTTTAGTTTTTTTTTTAAATTTTGAAGTCGGTTTTAATTTTTGTTTAAAATTTTTTTTTGAATTTATTTTATTGGGAGGCTTTGAACATTTTCTGGGATCCTGTTGTAAAAGCGTATACAGTGTTGTCATTAAAAGAATTGCTTACTTTTGTCAGTCTAATCACTGGTACATCTAGCCTTTTTTTTCTTTAACGCCGGGAAATGGGCATCTCGCGGGGGAGGGGGTCTCCCCACGCGGGTATGTGGGACTCGCTGCGCCCGAAAGCTGGTAAGTGGACGCAAGTCTACCCACTAAGATCCAGCGAATGCCACCAATGCCGTCTTTGGTGAGGTGCCTCGGATTTGTTGAGCAAACAGGGCACCTCGACGACTAGTGAGTCCCTCAGGGGTCTGACGCCACCTCCATAGAGGGGTTGTCCCGCACCACAGGACAACCCCTCCCAACGCCGGGACAGTACAATGGGATGAGGTTCCCATCCTCGCCCCTTGGCCCCTGCTCTTTTGTTCCCTCTTCTTATAAGAGGGCTACAAAGAGCCCCCTCGGCTCAGTTAGCTTCGCCCAAGGCGCTGGGCTCACCTTAGGCTACTGAGCCCCACCACCACGTCAAAGCCTGAACCATGGTGGGGATAGGATAGGCTGTGTCTATTCCGTATATCCCTAATCCCTACTCTGCATGTCACTCTTATGTTTTTCCGGACATATAGTAAATTTTCTAAGATGTATAATTGAGACGCGACAGTCAGTATTAAGGAAGTTTTTAGACCATTTTATAATTTTTGTTTGCATTCTTTTAACTTTTTTTAAACGACTTCGAAAAGGAGGAGGTTATATGTTCGTGTGTATATATATATTTTTTGAATGTATGTTCACCGATTTCTCCATCAATTGTGGTCCGATTTTCAAAATTCTTTTTTTTATTCAAAAGAGTGCACTTCCGAGGTGGTCCCGTGATAAGGAAACCAGGATCTGATGATGGCATCCCAGAGAAATCGAGGGGAACTTTCGAAAATCGTAGGAGTAACTAGTGCGTTTAATACTTTTTTAATTAAGTATTTTAAAGCACTACAATTTCATGAAGGTCTAGAGTTGATCTGATGATGGAGCTGAAAGACAGTCGAGGGAACTCCTCAACGATTTACAGCAGTAACCTTGTGTTTGGGCTTGACTAATTTATATTGATGAGAACTTTACACCTAGATAAATTGTGACTATCATTAGGGGTCTGATGATGAAGACGAAGGACAGTTAAAGGAACTTCTCAGCAGTTTACAGTAGCTACCTTGTGTTTGGACTAAATTCATTTCTATTGACGAGAAATTTGCACCCATATGGGTTATAAGTGTCATTACAGGTCTGATGATGGAGACCATAGACAGTCGAGGGAACTCCTCAACAGTTTACAGTAGCTAACTTGTGTTTGGGCATAATTCATTTATATTGACGAGTACCTTGGACCCATATGGGTTATAAGTCTCATTATAGGTCTGATGATGATGTATAGACAGGAGTATAGACAGTGGAAATGCGTTTACTTAACAGTTATATCCATATTTCAGACAAATAAAATCGGTTATCGAATTTCGGAATCACTAAAAATTAAGAAAAAAAAATTTATTAAACAAAAATTGAAACCGACTTCAAAAAGTTAAAAATAAACTAAAAAGTAATAAAATAATTGCGTTTCCTTAATTTTTGTATGTTTAATTGTTAAATGTTAAATGTTATTACAAATTTAAATTAAATTACAAGACCGGTTTCGGTTTTTTGAAGTCGGTTTAAATTTTTGTTTAATTTTTTTTAATTAAATTATACAAAGAGACACAGAGTGAGATAAGAGACAGAGAGACAATTACCGCTAATTAACGCGGAGCTGAAACCAATTTGTGAAATTATATTTGTTTTATCACAGGGTGTAGGGGCAATTGAGCAGTCGGATCCTGGGGTGACTACAGACGTCCATAAACATCAGCACAAGAGGTTATGCAGATGCGCCGCCCTCCCTTTCCCTATCCCCCCCGATAGGCCACCGGAAACTCACAAATTGCACGAAACGCGACAGCATAGCTATCACTTGACGCCGGTGTTATGTGAGTGAGAGGTAGCCTCGGTAGTGCCGGCCCAGTTCAGCTGTAGAGCAGTATGGCACTACCCTGTTAATTTGATCATGTACCTACTATCTCTTAAGTAGTTCACAAATAGGTCTTTCATTCTTTATATATTAAAAGTGTAATAAATATATAACCGACTTCAAAAAATAAGATAACTAAAAAGTAATAAAATAATCGCGTTTCTTTAATTTTTATGTCTACAACTAATAATCATCTTGTACTTCTACTAATGTACAATTTTTGCGTTTATCACGTCATTATTGTTACCTTTGGAGTTGGTGTCAGCTAAGTTAAATACGTCACCGTCGTCCGTTACCGGTGTCGTGTTTGTTGCTGTAGGTACCTACCTATCATGGCTGACACCGACTTCAAAAGTAGCAATAATTTTATTTTAGTTATTTTAGTTATTGAAGTCGGTTATAATTTTTTATTAAAAAAAATATTTCTTAATTTTTTGTGATTCATTAAAGAAAGACAGGCAGAGATAGACATTTTGGCATGAAGTAAGCCCAACAAAAGCTTTAAATCGTTGAGGAGTTCCCTCGACTGACTTTCAGCTCCGGCATCAGATTGACTTTAGACTTTCATTAAATTGTGGTGCTTTCAAATGCTTACTAAAATATAATAAACGCACTAGTCGCTCCTACAAATTTATAAAGTTTCCCTCGATTTCTCTGGGATGCCATCATCAGACCCTGGTTTCCTTATCATGGGACCATTTGGCACATATACCCTTTCAAACAAAAAATGAATTTTGATAACCGGCCCACATTTGACGAAGAAATCAGTGTACATTCATAAAAAAAATACCGATCGAATTGAGAACCTCCTCCTTTTTGTTGAAGTCGGTTAAAAATAAATGTGACCTCATAATTAATATATGCGTGATGCGTGACACGTCCATTCCGTTATCAGCCGGGCGCGGCGTGTAATCCTCGGCGGTCCATTACCGAGTCTCCCGCGTCCCCGCGCTGATGCTGGCAGATCATCTCGCTTCATTAACGCAAAGATAACTCTAGCGGTCGTTAATAACAAAATATCATCTGTTTTTGGTAATGTGTTAAATTAAAATCTTGATCAGTAACTTGCAATACTAGAACATAAAGACGCTACTTATCCGTTTTGACCAAATACTCAATATTATAAAGCATCTCATATCAAATCTATTTTGATTCTTCTATTCATGACGTTTCTTGAACATTCTCTTATCTTATCCTCCTTGTTTTCATGTTATACACCAGAAAGTTCTCAGTATCCACATAATAAGATACAGGCCCATAAGATGTGAATCTCTTTTTAAAAAATAATTATTACAACATAGATCCATAATTATTATTAAAAATATAACTATGGATCTATGTTGTCCGAAATAAAGATTTATTTATTTATTTAAATTTGTTATTTATTTATGTTTGATATTTTTTCTCTGTTACAAAAGTTACCTAATCATGTATTGAAAACGAACAAAATGAGGTGTTTATCATGAAATATTAGGCCACCAACTTATATTTTTATTCGTTTTTGAATTATTAAAAAAATAAGATTATTGATGCCAAAATTTCTAATGCAGGACACACTGGACGACTTAAAGACAACTGATTTAAATTTAGCTGCATGATTCCACCCGGACAAACATACATTCACTGGAGGGAGGGAAGTTCAGTGCCGCGCTCCCGGCTACATGGGTACCACCATCTTGCTTGTTTCTCCCGTGAAACAGCTTTGCTGTGTTTCGCGCTGAAGAGCAAGACAGGCAGTGTAATTACTGGCACCGAGACTTAACATTTTATGTCTCAGGATACACATGAATGAGTTGCAGGGCCGTCTTAAGCATATTCTGCGCCGGGGTGCGGGTAATCAGCCCGCGCCCCTGCTGTTGTAAAAAAAACCGCAATATTATTTTAATTTATTACCCTCCCTCTACCGCTCCGCCTCCTCCTTCTGCGACATTACGTCCTCGCAGAAGGAGAGGACCACCTGCCGCGTGCTCTCGCTGACAGTCATCGCTCGGATGACCGCAGGTAGCGACAGGTTCGCGCCAACCTCAACGATGAGTGGCGCCCTTGCCTCCGCCCAAGATGGGCACTCCGCCAGGGTGTGGTCTGCAGTGTCTTCACTGCTGTTGCAGTGATGACACAGCCGCCAATACGGACGCAGACTCGTATGAGGTCGTATGGTAAGCACGGACGGACCTGACGGCCATGACTCTCTGCGGACGTCGCAGCAGAGCCACGTTCTCCGTCGTCAGGGCGCTCGTCCATATCGGCGCGCCGTACAGCTCCATGGACTGCATATAGGCGGCGGCAGTCAACGCTCGGTCCACCCACATTGGGGAGGAGACGACTTAACGCTCGTATAGTCCCGAGCAGTCTCGGGACGAGCCCCACCATGGTTCAGGCCTTGACGTGGCGGTGGGGCTCAGTAGCCTAGGGTGAGCACCTTTTTTTTTATCGCAGGGAAATCCTTATAGATGCAGCCAGGATCTTGGGTAGATCCTGACCCAATGTGGGACTCGCACCTGGGAGTGCCCACCCTAACTAAAACCACTGCGAGCGCCTTCAGCCGCTTATTGAGGGTCCCGGATATGTAGGCAACAGACAGGATCACCTCAGCGACAGGCTGGCCCCGGCGAAGGCCAGACTACTACTCGTAAGATGGGACTACCCGACCGCTACAAAGCAGTCCCCACGACGTCGTGCCATACTGGGCCCAGGTTCCCATCCTGAACCCGACACGAGCACAGGGGCGTTACTAGAGGCGCATTAAGTAGCGCCTCTTACGCACCCCCGTTCCTCGCCCGCGGAGGGAGGCCTCGTCGGCGGCCTCCTCTCTCACCCGCTCGTCGGCCTCCTTCTGGGACATTACTGTCTCGCAGAAGGAGACCATCGCCGTCAAGGTGAGCCCAGCACCTTGGGCGAAGCTAATTGAGCCTAGGAGGCTCGTTGTACCCCTCTTATAAGAAGAGGGAACAAAAGAGCAGGGGGCAAGGCGTGAGGACGGGAACCTCACCCCATTGTGTTGAACAACCCCTCCCAAGGAAGAAGGGGTTGTTCTGTGGTGCGGGATAACTCGTTTGTGGAGGAGGCGTCGGTCCCTTGGGGGACTAGCCGTGGAGGTGCCCTGTTTGCTTATTAGATCCGGGGCACCTCACCAAGGCGGCATTGGTGGTACTCGCCGGGTTTTAGTAGGTAGAGTTGCGTCCACCTTTTCTTTATGTTAGTTGGATAGGCACCTGGCACCCTCTCGCAGTGCGCCAATCAATCTCCAAATGGCGTCCGTCCCGCCATAGACCTATTATCCGACACGCTACGGGCAGGGCCGGCCCTCCCGACCTCAAACCCAAACACAAGGTTACTACTGTAAATTGTTGACGAGTTCCCTCGACTGTCTTTCAGATTCATCATCAGATCAACTCTAGACCTTCATGAAATGGTAGTGCTTTAAATCGAGTAGAAAAAAAAATTTAAACAAAAATTAAAACCGACTTCAAAATTAAAAAAAACTAAAAAGTAATAAATGCAAAGATTGTATATTAGTAGAAGAACAAGTTGATTATAAATTGTAGGCACAAAGATTACGGAAATTATTTTATTACTTTTTAGTTTTTTTTAATTTTGAAGTCGGTTTTAATTTTTGTTTAAAATTTTTTTATTTCTTAATTTTTAGTGATTGCAAAATTCGATAACTGATTTTATTTGTCTGAAATATGGGTAGAACTATTAAACGCGTTGCTCAGATTAGATAGCGCTGTATTAATGAGATGAACGTAGAAAGGGTTTAAATCATTACATAACAAATGAAAAAACCGAAATGAAATTGTGTAAAACTTTATATACATGTAATTGAAAACAATCACGGCAGATTTGCTGCTATTCATTAAATAATTCAGTTATATATAGGTATAGAACATCACCATCACCAATATATAGGTATAGAATGGATATTATGATGACCTAGAAAAACTATGATGCGCTTTCAAAGCACAGTTGTTTTTTGTTCATTTAACAACGACAAGTAAAATTAAATTAACTAAACAAAATTACATGATTTTGGTATATTATTTAGCCGTATGAACTAAGCCCAATAAAAGCTGTAAATCGTCGAGGATTCCCCTCGACTGTGTAAGGTCTCCATCATCACACCTATAATGGCGCTTAGACCCCATATGGGTGCAAAGTTCTCATCAATTTAAATTAATTAAGTCCAAACACAAGGTAGCTACTGTAAACTGTTGAGGAGTTCCCTTAACTGTCATTTGTCTTCATCATCAGACCCTTAATGACAGTCACAACCCATCTAAGTGTAAAGTTCTCATCATTACAAATTAATCAAGCCCAAACACAAGGTTACTGATATAAATCGTCGAGGAGTTCCCTCGACTGTCTTTCGGCTCCAGCATCAGATCGACTTTAGACCTTCATTAAATTGTAGTCCTTCAAAACACTTTATAAAAAAAATATCAAACGCACTAGTCACCCCTATGATTTTCAAAAGTTCCCCTCGATTTCTCTGGGATGCCATCATCAGATCCTGGTTTTCTTATCATGGGACCATTTGGGAAGTATACCCTTTAGAATAAAAAAATAATTTTTCAAATCGGTCCAGCCATCTTCGAGTAATCAGGTAACATACTTAAAAAAAAAAAAAAAAAAAACGATTCCGACGAATTGATAACCTCCTTCTTTTTGAAGTCGGTTAAAAAAGGGTAAATAAACGCATCTGCTAAAATGATAAGAGAAACAAACATATATCTGTAATTATTCGGATTATTTAATATATTACTTCAATAAAGCGTATTACATAAAGTATGTTACAAAATAATAATAATAATAACAAAGAGGAGGCCCTGAGAATAAGATCAGGGAGGATCAGGGGTATTTCACTTAGTACATTTGGTTTTTTGTATGAGATTAGAGAGTCGTTATTTTATTTTAGTTTTTTTTAATGTCTATGAAATTTTTACATGTTTTATGTTGAAGACTAGTTATTCTTATATAAAATGTACGTGATTTATTTTTGGAGTTTACTCCTTAAGAAACGATTTGAGTTATACGGCCGGGCCGTATAACTCAAATCGTAACAATTATAGGTACCTATATAATACTTAATCGAAATTAAATTCTTTACTTGACAAGTTTGTACAATTAAACTTGAACTAAGTGTTCAATGGTCACACCAAATAATATATTTAGGGAGGCAACATGAATATTTTAAAGTTTCTTATTGGTTAATTATCAAATTGAAGAGTTTCAATTTATTGTATTATTGTTAGAAATAAATTGCAAATTATAAATATGATTTTGAAAATATGAAAAAGAATATTTGAAAAGAATAAATATATATTAAAATTACTAGACTTTTCTGGGCTGAAATTTAAAATAATTTTAAAATCGCCGCGAATATTGGAACGTAATGACTTTTTTTAGTCTGTGCTAACATAATATCTCAATTTTGAATTCATTTTTGTTATTACGTAGTATTCACGGGGTACAAACTGCCTAACATTGACAAGTAGACTTCCCGCAGGAATGGCGGCTGAGAGAAATATTGAAGCGCCTCTATGAAATATTTATGGAACTAAATTCAATTAGTATATTATGTCAAAAATAGCCGCCATATTTTAGTCTTAGTATTACGTCGTATTACAAAATTACAATAATGTTATATTTGTATTTAGTAAACTTGTTTGTGTTTACTATTTTTGTGTTGAACTTACATGTGAAAGTGATTTCCATATATTTTCGGTCCATATATCACAAAAAACTAAAACTTGAGTTGTTATTAGTGTCTTAGTAAGCGGGGGGAGTTTCTTACACAATATGCCCAATTGTGAGAAAGACTTCGAAAATGGAAATGGCGAGTTTATACCACAAACACAGGAAAGACACGTATTATGAGTTCTGGTTGTC